>JBAMMX010000019.1:18169846-18769846 GCA_037126225.1 Dillenia turbinata
AAAAGACCCTTTTGTCGGCTGGATATACGATTCTTAGTATTAATCAGGCCAAACTAGTCATATTAATGTAAAAAAAATAAGGAGCAGCCAAAATTTTTTATACAAGAAAAGTGAAATACCAAACCTCTCTCATCAATTATTTTTTTTTTTAGATTGTGATTTGAATTTAGGATTATCGGATTGGAGAAGAGGGAAGGAGATTTTTTTTTCCTTTGATTACAGTAAAATTTGAATTCGAGATCATTGAATTAAAAAAAGAGAATTATAATCATTAAATTATTTCCCTTAAAAATAAAGATTATGACTATTAAATTATCCCCTTAAAACAAACTTCCCTCATCATTATTTGAAGTTAAATGGGTTGGACCCAATTAGGTTCACGAATTCAAAAGTATAATCCAAATTGGGTTAAAAGACGGGCCTAACTTATCAAATTAGGTGAATATCTTGGCTTAGATTTACATTTTATAAATTATCTATATCTCATAATCAAATTAAATTTAATTAAATTCAATTAAATTTGTATTAAATTCTTAAGAAAAAAAAGTCTCTCGTATTTTCACATATTTGAAAGATATCGTTGATTTGCCAAGTCATTGATTTAGATTCACTGTTATTACATTGCATTGATTTCTCTTTTAGTTTAAACCCATTTTTGTTTCTCGGAAGTCTTCATTGTGCCTTTAAAATATATATGTAAAAATATATATAAAAAAAATAACCCTGTCTTTAAGAACTAAACTCCTTTGATGAATGATAATCTTTTTCTTAGCTAATTTAGACATTTTCTCTTAACTTATGATAAGAAATACTAAAATCTTTTTTTCGGAATCAATAAGTAGGGCTTCACCCTTTCAAGAGCAAAGAGCTAACACTCACCCTAAGATCCTCCTTTTGATTTGTCAAAGAACTACGTGTTAATATGCTAATGTACTTTGGTGACAAATCAATAGGCGCATATGCCGACTTCTTAATATACCATGTTTCATGGGTGAGTGAGCAACCAAAGAGTTCTATGAAACTGGGGAAACTCACAGAAGAGACAAATGTAGGCATCCTATGTTCTAATAGAATACATTAAACCCCACCCAAAAGACTAGCAACAAAGAAGAACATAAATTTAAAAAAAAAAAAAAACCCATGGCACCAGAAAGCACCTAATTATTTGTCCTCTCACTGGCTCCTCCATTAAAGTATATATTTCTTAATTAGCAAAGATTCAGAATGTGAGAGAGTATTGATCCTGGATTCTAACGAAGTGACAACATTAGATAAACCAACTTCCTTTGTAGTTTTAGGAGCAAACAAAATTGCTAAGCTTTAAAAGTCAACTTTGGAAAGAGCAAGAAAAGTTTATCCTCGGAAACAATTGAGAAAGATGGATTTGAAGTGTGTGCATAGGAATTCTTTCTCCAAATATAACGAGATATCCTTCTTATCTTATGTTCGGACCAAGAGACATGTTCATTCCTAAGAGCTTCGAATCATAATAGTTTAAACAGCAACCACTTCTTACCCTTTTAGGTTACCCTAACGAAATCACTTTCTGGGGTGATTTTTCAAATAAAATATTTTAGTAAATAGGTAGTTTCAGAATAATATTAATAAAAACAGTAATATTTGTGAAGTAGAGAGGGGACGCAAGATAATGTGATTACCCCACCCTCTACCTTAATACTTAATTTTCTAGTACTTTGTTTATAAAGGAACGTAATATACATTATTTTTATATCGATCAAAACTTAATAATATTTTAAAAGAAACGCAATATACATTATTTTTAAGGTCATTTTTGAAAAAAAAATCAAAATCACTAATATAAATTTATTTTATTATATCAAAATTTAAATTTAAAATTATTTAATTTAAAAAATAAATGATGAACTGTTCTTTTATAACGTAACACAAGTTTTATGATTTATGCGAGGGACAAATGTGAACCACGGCGGTGAATCTTGAAGTTGATTTGCAAAATAAATCATGACACTCAGGCTCAGGAGGCACAAAATTTAATACACATCATGCCAAATTAAGCCTATCAAGGCAGTGGGTGGTGGCCCCGACTGCAAACAAGAGTTCTCAAGCCGGCATTGCACTGCTGCATTAGTTTAATATAATTTTGTTTAGCTCCATGAACCACAGATGATCAGTAAAGACAAAACGACATAAGAGAATCTCCAAACATGGAAATCACAAAAACCGCATCGTTGAGATTCCTAGGTTTTGCCATGTCACCCTTCGATCAAACCAATCCTTTCCCACCGACTATATATTCACTACCTCAACCCACTACTCCCCCTATCACAATTACCACATCAAACAAGTACTGTTGAGAGAGAGAGATGGGGGGGTTTGAGAGTGAATGCCAGGAGTTCCAAGTGGGAAAATGTGGAGGCCAAAAGGTGGTGGATGGTGAGACCATTCCCTTAGTATTAGAACCCAAAGAGCCAAACGAGGGAAACAATAGTATTGACTCATTATTGGAGACTTTAAAGAAGAACAAGGAATGGTTTGAGGAGATGTTGATTAATCACAGTGCCATACTCATCAGAGGTTTTGACGTGAAAAACGCCGAGGATTTCAATGAGATTGTGGAGGCGTTTGGCTGGGAGGACATTCGCTACGTCGGACCCGCTCCTCGGACTCATGTGCACAAGCGAGTCTGGACCGCTAATGAAGGCCCTCTCTCTGAATTCATTTACTATCACCATGAGATGGTTCTTGTAAGTATATGAATTTTAGTACCACTATATGCCTCTCTCTCTCTCTCTCTGCGAATCCATTTACTACCTCCTCTTTCTCTTGGTGTGAAAACGAATTCAAATTGTAACAAATCATTTTGACGGGCATGGAGATTGTGGCCATGATCACCATCACCAGCACCAGCACCAGCAACTCTCTTTGTCCTCCTCCATTTTTCCCTTCTCTTCTGTTTTTTCTTTTGTTTTTCAAGGCAAAAACATGAACTTGATTGTTGCTTACTTCATCAATCTTTATTAATAAATTGATTATTGACTCTTCAAAATATATAATATATGGTGTTAAGTCATATTGCTATGCAATAAGTTTATACTTTGGACATGTGACAACTCAAAAATTATATAGATATAAATCATAATCACTGTCAAACCATTTAGAGTAGTTCCAAGTACATGATTGCTTAGTTCCATTTTTTTTTAAGCCAATTGGCACACTAGTAAACTCTATATGAAGTCACTTGTAGAGGAGAAAGTATCTGATAAAAAGGGAAAATATGTCGTCTAAGTAACTGTTCTGTATGACCAATTTGACCAGATTAAAGAATACCCAAAAAAGGTGATATTATTCTGCGAGACACCACCACCTGAAGGAGGTGAAACACCATTTGTACCAAGCTTTAAGGTTACAGAAAAAATGCTGAAAGAGTTTCCGGAGGAAGTGGAGGAAATGGAAGAGAAAGGGCTCAAGTATTGGTTCATAGCACTGAGCAACAATGACACCTCCTCCATGAGAGGTAGAGGTTGGGAAGATGCCTTTCTTACATCCGATCGCAAAGAAGCTGAAACAAGGTTAGTTTTGGATTTCCTAGTTTACACTTGTAAACAATTCTACTCAAAAATCGCTTCTCTCACTGTTAGTCGAGTAAAGCTTCTCCTCTGCAGGTAGTGACAAAGTCAAAAATTTATATCAAGTGACAAAATAAAATATGTAAATGGCAGGATAATTCAGATAAAATATAATCAGCTAATAAAATATATTAATCTCTCGCTAAAGAATGAGTTATTATGTAGGGCAAATGCTTTGGGGATGGATGTAGAGTGGCTACCAAACGGAGCGGCAAAGACAATCTTGGGTCCTAGATCCCTCACCAAGGTGTTTGATGGAAGGAAGGGGAGACGCATGTGGTTCAACACGGTGGCGGGGATGCATGGAAAGGAGCATAGCCACGCAATCATGGCGGATGGGACAGAAATACCAGAGCATGTGGTGAAGAGATGCGGTGAGATCATTGAAGAAGAGAGCATCCAGTTCAAGTGGGAGAAAGGCGATGTTCTCTTCCTTGATAACTTGGCCTTGCTCCATGGAAGAAGGCCTTCACTTCCTCCTAGAAGGGTCTTGGTTGCTACTTGCAAGTAGCTTCCTTCTCTCTCTCTCTCTCTCTCTCTCTCTCGCTCCATATAAAAATACCTGATGGTGCAATAAGCGTACTTGGTATCCTCGCGGTATAGTGTTGCTCAGATAATGTATTATGCATTGCCTAGAATCAATGCATATTTCGTTATATCCGTGCTTTTCCTTGTTGTAACATCTATGTTGTTGATTATACACTCATGAAATGGAATAAGATGGAGTTGTTTTCATCCATGTTCACGCAAGAGGAGTGTTTACATTGCATCTCTTTCTTTTTGGGCGAGGGGTGTTCAAAAGGTATGTGCATTCCAATAAGAACTCATAACAATCTTAGAGAGAGAGAGAGAGAGAGAGAGATCATGCACCCTATGCCGACTCATGGATCTAGTAGTCAAAACATGTAATGCTGGCGTCAATGTAGGAGACAATCTTGGGGAAAATAAAACTTCTGACATGATCTATTAAACAAAAGATGGCACTTAGGAAAGAGAAAAACACCAAATCTGTGGGTTGATATTGAAAGCCAGTTTGATTTAGACCAAATTCCAGATGGCTGAGATTTGTCTACTGCCCAACCACAACTTATACTTTGCGAATGAGCTCAAGTGGCCCCTTGTAATAGGCTGGACTTTGAATCTAAGTGTATGCACCAAAAATAAAAAAAGAAAAAAACCACAACTTTACTTTGAACTATTTGCCATTATATTCATTGTGGTACAGTCCAAATTTTGGCTTCAAATAGACAACAACAATCAGTCCACTGCAACTTAAAAAAAATAAAAATAAAAAATCAGCATGCAAGAATCTGCTACTTCAGAATCTCTGATCTCTAAGGCCATGAGTCTCATAGAGTCTCATATGCTTTTTAACGAGCCAAGTCTTAACTCAAATATTCACGAAATTTCAAAAAGTAATTCTATGAATTAAGCACTAAATCGAGCTTTTGTAGTAAACAAGCTTAAGCTTATACGGTCCATTACTCATTTAAGCTTGGCTGGTTATCTATTTGTCTAACCTTTATCTATTTTGATAGTGATGACCACAGTACCAAATTCACCTTAAATTGGTTCACAACTTGATCCTCTCTCTGCATATCCCTATTCTTCAGACTGTCAAAACTAGAAATAAATCCCAAATGTCTAATTAGACAACAAAAATCCACTCAAATACCCAACGTCTTCACGAAATCCAAAAGATATAGTTAATATAGGTTAATGTCAATAATATCATTCAAATAAAATAAGGGAAAAGAAAAAAGAAAAAAGAAACAATCGTTCTATCATACCCAACCGAACTGGGACACCTAGAAATGCTTTTTGCGGCTGCAACGAGATCATAGCGTCACACTTTGCCATTAGATGATGAGGTCAATTATAGGCAACAGAATTTTGATAAACACCATGCAAAATACTTGGAGATAACAGAACATTGAGTTCACTAAATTTTTCTTAGACTTGGAAGCAGAGTTTGAGAGAACTCAATATGGAGGAAATCGCAACTGCATAGGTTGAATCAGTATGGTGCAGAGATGACTACAAATACCAATGTCAAACAGCGGCAATCAACAGTATGGGAGAGATGGCACCATGATTTAAACAGATTTAAAATTGTGAGAGAGAGAGAGAGAGAGAGGCAAATAACTTCTCATGTCTTCCAAGCCAGGCGAAGAATATCCAAGCAAAGCCCTGGGAGCACTTAATGATGCATATTACAAAAGCACTGACAAAAGGACGTCCAAGTAGCCATAACAAACATTTATGGTCTAATAACATCCTATTATACTCAACATACAGCAAATCTCTTCATTTAAATTAAACATTTCTAGTTATTTTCACAAGATGGATTGATATTAAAAAAGGATAAATAAAAACTAAATCAAGAAGATCACATGGCACAGCCTACGCTCTTATTTTCCAGACAACACAAACAAAAAGTTGGCAACACAGCATAATCCTTGACCAGCTCATTGAATTAGTCGGTATTTTGACATGATAGGTTTAATGCTCTATCTAAAAGACATCAAATGCCTACCTAAGAAATACGATTTGACACGGCCCGGCCTCGGCCCCTCGGAACATAGCCATACCCCCTTCCATAGTAACCACCTCGAGTGCGGCCACCACGATAAGGCCCACGGCCACCTCGTCCACCACGATACCTTTGAAAATCACCAAAAGTCTGCATCCATCAAAGAGTTTACCATATTGAATAGTCCACCCAAAGACCAATTAAAAATAAAAAAATAATAGATAAGTAAATAAATAATCACCTCAGTATCTAACTTCATTTGCTCAGAGAACCTAATCCTTCCATTATTTGGGTCATTGTGAAGTCCATTGTATGAGAGAGAATCAAAAAAGTCATCCTTATTATAAACAGGCTGCAGCACACAAAATGGTGATGTTCAAACTCAATAAATCAGAAGTGAACTCAATGGCAGATTTTAGCTATATTTAAATAAAAAAAAAAAATCACACAGCTCTGGAAATAAGAGGGATAGATATTTGTCACCTGAACCATGAATTTTGGTAGCTCAGCATCATCTTCATCTTCAAAATCATCTTCATCACTGCCTTTTCCATCCCCATCTTTCTCCCTGTTATGAGATTTGGTACTTTTACCAAGGTGGCCCCATACTTCTTCCTTATTAAATTTCTCACTCATTGCCACGAAATCAAATTCCTCAGTAAATTCGGTCACAGGACGTGAACTCTGTATGTGAATATATGCTACTAGATCATTAAGATTCCCACAGAACAGATGCACTATTATCAGAAAAGAAAGATATTAACCAAAGAAAAGGGGGAAAGAGCACCCAGGAGGTGCTTTTGCTAGAAACCACAAGTAGTCAAAAAAACAAACTCTTCAGAAAGTTGTCCAACAATCCAAAGGTCTCTGGTCATGTTCCCTCAAACTGACCAAAAGAAGGCTAAAGGAAGCATCTTAAAAACTGAGCACAAGAAAATGACACCAGAGAGAGAGAGAGAGCATTACCCCAGTTCCTCTGCCACGCCCCCTGTAGTTATAACTGTGACGAGTTTGAAAAGAAGCTCCATTTGGCTAAACAAAAAAGAAGAAAATTCATATCATCCACAAAATAATATATATATATAAATATATGTATATATATATATATATATATATATATATATATATAAATATATGTATATATATATATATATATATATATCTCCAGCATGCATGCAATTGAAATTTCAAAGGAACAAGTAAAATCGGTACTGCTGGAGGACTTTTATTGTGAAATGCTTATGGAGATTAAATCTTTTCCTTTCCCAACTTTTAAGCTTATCAATTAGAGATCATCCAAGGTTATTTCGTGTAGATTTTTCAGAAAGGCTTTGAATTTGTCTACTAGCACAAGATCAAAATGACTTCATGCACAAGCCAGACTTCCATTTAAGATTCAGCTCTTGTGGTGTATTTCATTTCATGATGAAAAAAACCACATGCTCTGATCACAACATAAGTGAAACAACAAACTCAAATATGGTTCAGCTGTGTGGCAAGGGTCCCATACTCTACAGGAAGGACACAGTTTGAACATACGCAGTGAGTTGCCATAGAAATTTCTTCCTTTCAGATATCAATCAATGATACATAATAAAAAACCTATTAGATGGGGGAGGATTTTCACTTTCCCAGTTTGCAATAGCAACTCCAGCCAGAATTCTTTTGCAGGCCACGTTAAAGGCAAAACAAAAGGGTATGGCAAGCCAAATGCTCTGCCACACTGTACATGTTCATGGTTTATATTAATCCAGAATATATGGGCTACATAACAAATCTTCTAGAATAGCTTTCTAAGTGAGCTACCAGAAGGTGCATGGACACAGAAAGTAAATTCTTTCAGAACCAGTGGTGTCCCCCCCCCCAAAAAAAAAAGAAAGCAAACTAAGAAGAGGAAAGAGAATAACAAAAAAGTTAACATACAAAATCCAATTAAATTTACATGACAGTTTAAAAAATTTATTACTAATAAAAAACATATATTAAAAAAAAAAAAACACAACAAAAAAAAAACAACAGCAACAAGCATGAGGTAGAAGACCTAATACGTACACAACATACAAAATGTCGAGAGTGGCTGGATAAAGTATTTACAGTGAACGAGGTCAGAATAAATCTAAATTTGAGGACCACATGAGAGAGAGACAGATAGAAAGCATAACAACTTCTCAATGTGGTATGAAGCATGCACATTAAAATTCAGAATGCTATCTATACAGCACACACTTATGCTAAATTTATTTATTTATAAAAATAAAAAAAGCCCTAAAAACAACAGATGAATACCTTTAGGCCAGTGCGTGGAGGCACTGGCAATGGCAATATTGCTGGCTGAGATTCTGCAGGAACAGGTGCTGATGGTTCAGATGAAGATGATGGTGACACCTGAACCACCTCCACATCCTTGTGAACTGTTTGTGAAGGCTGAGTAGAAGCAATTGTTGTTGGTCCAGACTGCATTAGCTGACCAGGGGTCACCAATGAAGGCGTTGATGATTCAGGGAGAGTTGAACCAGATGCCCTAGAAACAGAGGGCATCAATTGTGACATGCTTTGATACGGTGGGGATGGTCCAGGAACTGGATTTGGCTTGTTAGAGATTGGGGGTACAATGGCATTTACATCTGAGTTAGAAGCAATCACAGGAGACAGTGAAGGCAAGCTGGGACCTACAGTTGCCGTAGGAAGGGCAGGACTTGGTGCCTTGTTTGGCAGTAAACTGGGCACTGTTTCAGAAGCTAGAGTGGCAGAAGGCACATGGGGCAGAGTTGATGGAAGACTTGATGCCGGCAAAGAAGTAGAAGTGAGACTAGAAGAACCTGTAGTAGCAGAGAGCAAAGGAGAAGAAAAATCTGGCATGCTTGGCGCCCCCCAATTAGAAGCTAGAGGTGGTAATGGAGTATTGAAACTAGGATACTGCATTGGCTGCTGCATGGAAGGAGGCAATGATAATCCAGGGGGTGGTCGAAGCAAAGACTGCTGGTGCATGTTTGGAGGGCCATAAATTCCTGGCCAGTACATAGTCATCGGAATGCCAGTGCCATTTGCAGTTGGGGGAGTAGGGGAAGACCCCCATGAAGCTAGATTTCCTGGAGGCTGATATAAAGGTAGACCCCCTGGAAAAGATGATCCTGGAAGTCCCAGAGGTGGTGAAGTTTGAGAACTAAGGTCTGATGAAGGCCCACTGGCAGCTGCCGGCAAACTAGTGGATGAAGCTACTGGACGAGGATAGTGGGACTACAAAATACAGAGTCTCAGTTGCTAATAAAGTGAAGCAAATCAAATGCTTTAAGAAGCACAATGATTTTATCCTTTTACCTGAATGATTGCTGGATCATTGTCTATAGATGGACTGCTTTGAACAGGTGGAGAAGATTTGACTTGTAAATCCTGCAAGAAAAAAGGGCTCTTAAGTAAAGTTACTAACTGAAAAAACAAATAACGACCCCGAACATTACAACATTTGAATTCATCTTACCACAGTTCTTGAAGCCTAAAGCATCAAAAGCAGTAAAACCAGCTTATTTAAGATTATCCTTAGTAAGAACGACGTTCAATGATTTTTACGGTTGATCCATATAATCAGGGAATCTAAATCACCACAGTAACAACCAAGCTCACTGATTAGAGTTGCATTCCTGCTCTCAGATCCAACAATGTGAAAGCTCACATGTGAAAGAATTTGAGCAACCCTATTTGCTTAACCTTCTTTAGCTTAATCTTCTAAATTTTTTGTTAACGCAAACTCTTACTGCATTGGTTCTTTCATGCGTTCTCCAATTTCCCCAAGCAAAAGGAGAAACAACAAAACAAACACATTAAAAAGGGGGAAGAATTGGAAAGACAATACATAGTAAGACGGGAACTGGAATGCCAAGAGTCTTGGGCTTTTGTTAAGTAATTCAATTTGCAAAAAATATTAACCAAAAAAAAACAGAGAGAGAGAGAGAAAGAGAGCAAGAAGAGCCACAAGTGAACTTGTATAGTGTAAGTCCAAGTGTGTGTACTGCAGCCAGAATGAAGGGATATAGGAACTTTAGGAGATGCTAATTGCAGTGACGAAGATGAAAAGACTTTAAGATGAATTGAAGGTGCAGCACGTGCACAAATACTATTGAGTTAGATCAGGTTTATAAGGATCGGCTTAGACAGAAATTGAGAAATGAGATATGAGATATGAAACACAAAAATGAGTTTCAGCAGTTCTGCCTTTTCTCTCTCCCTTACTCCTTTTCAGTTTTGGCTCAGCTCAACCAAGAAGCACTTATTGTACTTCGATCAAACAGAACAAATTAGTAAATTATACTAAGCCATTAAAAACCAGTGGTTTTCACCAACATCATCCTTTCAATTAGACTAGGTTAGCGACCAGTTCACCAAACCAGCCAGCCATTCCAGTTTTTATAACTATGCTCTAATCATCTCATCCTATAGCCCCAAATATTTATAATAACACCTCTATCATGACAAAGTTGGTAATATTTTCTTAAAGCATGTCAAAAGCCTCACTAGTTCAGTCAATTGCTGGGAAAACATGCTGTGAGTCAAGCTCCTACATGTGTGATATAAAGTACCTTAATATCACTTCCACGGAACAGTATGTAATCATAGACTTTTTCACCGGGAGGGATCTGAGGTCCGTCCTTTTTCCGCCCTTCTGTTCCAAATGATCTTACTGCCACGTTAAAACCATATCAGTCATGACAATTCAAGTTAAATTTCACAACAGAAGAGCATAATAAGAAAATTCTAAGATAAAAGATTAAAAACTCACCACACAAAAAAAAAAAAAAAAAAAAAAAAAAAAAATGAGACCAACAAATCATGGCACCTAATGAATTATACATGATCAATTTGTGGACCCACTTGTATCCAACTCCCCTGCCCACCTCTCCCTTCCCCCAATTGTAAAGGAAGAAAAAAAATATTATGGAAATGATATCCAGCTTCACCGACACTTAAGTCTCCAAACAAGTACAAACAAAGAAAAGAAAGTACCACTTATCACTGTGTTATGCAAACACTCCATCCACCCAACCTCGACCATCAAAGGCCCATCTACGTAATGCAAAATGCATTTTGCAAATTTCTAACAAAACAAGAAAGTTCAAAACTTTTCTTCCAAAGCTATCATATTTGAGATCTTCTTCTCCATAAAGAAAATACTCAAAGAACAAGTCTTTTTTCTCATAAGCGAAAAGAAATACAACAGTCAAAAGTACCAAGAGAAAAGGACAAACATCTAGAAAACATTAAAAACCGGACAGAAAATATAAACCACCAAAATTTAAAAGCAGTGATGTTAAATTAAAAGGGCATCAAAATTTTCAAAACACCTAAGAGATCTATCAAACAAAATAGAAAGGGTAGTCTTTTATTGTTATTAAGAATATAGTTTTTCTGCCTCTCTTGCTCTCAAAATATGAAAAAGACAACTGGATGGATTTATTTACCCTATTAAAATCCTCTAAGCCACCCACCTCCACAACGAAATGTCAACCATAGAGTTTTTTGGGGTTATGAAAAATCTCTCTATGTAATTATAGGCTTTTATTTTCAATTGCTTCAATTTTTTACACCCTTTTTTTTTCCACCAAGGATGTTGTTACATTTATCTATTCCCAATCTCCATTTTAGGTTGTATCCCCTGCACCACGATCAAATTATATATTACCAAGTTCCACAAATTTTCTCCTCATACACTGCACCTCAAATAATTAATAACCTCAGTTTCCCATCTGAAGAGGAGAACTCACGCGTTTACTTCAATTATCCCAAATTAAAATACTTTTGGAAAAGGCCAATAAACACAAAGCAAAGGCTAATCGCTAGCTATTGCCCACAAACCAAGAATTCAAACCACGACCCTTCAAAAATGTTTCCCCACCATTGGTCTCCCGAGTCATTTATAAATAGAGCAAATCTAAACAAGCCTGCTCCAATTGCATCTGAACAAACTGAAATGAAGGAAAACCTAATGCTAAGTATCAAAATGACAGCTTCCCATTTTAACCCTAATCATCACTTCTAACAACAGCTAGGGACTACTCTTTTTCCAATTTCAAACTGCGAAACTCCGCGATATCATCAAAACATCCTTCAATTTAACCTAGGGTTTCAGAAAAATCACTACAAACAACTTCGATCTCTACGTCAAGTACCTTGACTCTCTTGGTAAAAGCGAGTCAAAGTGACTAAACAACAAAACCTAACAACACGATTCAAATTCAATAAACGAACCAAAACCCTAATTCTTGAGAGAGTGAGAGAGAGAGTACCGTTACGCAATCCAATACTGGACTCTTCAGTATTGATGTTGTACAAAACACCCTCGTATCTGATTTCACTTTTGGAAGTCAAGCTTATCAAGCTCCCGATGTACGAATCCGCCGACGAACTCGTCGATCTCGACCCTTCTGCCGCCATCGTCTCCGATTGAGAGAGGAAGAGAGATGATGATGATATTAATAGGGTTTGGAATTGGGAAAGTAAAGAAGGCCTCTCAGTCTCAAGGTTTGCGTCTTTTTATTTTTTTTTTAATTATTATTTAATACCCGCCCCCCCTTTTTCCCCTTTTCTACTGGCCCTTGTGATTTCGCGGTTGTTTGTAGATGGAACAAATGGCGAGATCTGTGGACTTCACTTTACCCTTTTTTTTTTAATTTTTCTTTTCTTCTATTTTGCGTGGCCAACGAATAGGAAAATGCCACGTCGGAAGTCTTTGGACTTTGTTGCTTATGTAGTCCATCGTGAATAAAACTTCTGTGTGGCATGTGGGAAAAATTAATTATAGTATAAAGGATTTTAGGAATTCTTCCTATTGAGGACACAAAATTTTAGTTCAAATAATTTAAAATATTTGATCATGCTAAAAAAACAATTTAATTCAAATTAGAATGCGTACACTGATAAAAAGTTTGAATTTGATTAAAAAAACAATTTTACAAGTTTATATGATCCGACTCGTATCAAATACGATAATATAATGTTGAATTCAGAGATTTAATTCACTTGTATGATTAAATATTTAATTTAAAAGGTTGAAATTTTAATGATATGTCTTATTAGGTAGGTTTGGTAAGGCCAAAATTGGGTCTGTAAGTTTGGAATCAGCCATGGATTCGTGTGTGATGACCCAAGTTTAAAAAATCTTAAAAATCCTTTTTCACATGTATTTTTATTTTTTTTTCCATTTTATAAGCATAACATAATATGTGTAAATTAAATTATGTGTGTATTTGTGTATTAGTTATTTTGCATGCTAGGTTAGATTAAATTAGGGTGATGTTTGATTAATAGGTATGAGAATGAGATTAAAATCCATATAAATTGTTTAAATTAATAGAATAAAGAAAAAATCCAAAAAAAAATACGGATTTTATGAAATTTAAATAAAATGATGGGTTTAGACTAAAACTCATGGATTCTAAGAAACAAATTGGTCACTTTTTGTCATTCCACCCTTTCACTCAGCTCACAGCATAGCTTATCTGAGAACCTCTTCTTCTAATGGCAAACGGTCTCTCAGCTGCCACAACTATTGTTGTTGTCATGGAGACCACAAGAACCTTTTCTTCCGCGGCATAGGGCTCTATCCCTCTCTCTCTACATTTCGAAATTGCCTCTGTTTTCTTGTCACCAAGCTTTATTAGAGAGAAAGAAACACTAGAGTCCATAAAATATTTCCCTCTAGAAAAGAGAATTGATTTTGCAACCACTACATTTTGTTAGGAGATGAGAAAAAATTTCAAAGAGAATTGTGTCTCGTAATTTGCTGATTATGTCTTCCCTTTCATCCTCTTCTCTTGGGATTTTTCTTTTTTTCTTTTTTCTTGTGAGATTTGAATTTTACGATTTCTATTAGCAGAAGCATTTTTTGGTGGTGAATTTGAAATTCTATTGCTAGGATTTTTTGTATTTTTTTTTCTCTTTGCGAGTGGTGGAGCAAGGGCAGATGATGCAAAAGGCGCTGGTGCTCCATGTTGAGATAGGTTGCAGATAATAAAACATCTCTTCAATAAAAAGATAGGCAAATTTGTCTATACCATCATCGACCTAACCATTTCTAATATTGTCTTATTCCTTCTCCCAACTATTCCATTCTGTTGAGAGATAGCAGGAATAGTTAACTATCTCGTGATATTTTTCTCGAAACAGAACTCTTTAAACTATTTAGATAAATATTCACACTCTCGATCGGTTCTGAGAGATTTAACTCTCATATCTAATTGATTTTTTGTCTCGCTCACAAATCTCCTTAAACATTTTAAATCTTCAGATTTATGTAAGATCAAATAGACATAATCAAAACGTATGTAATCATCAATAAATGTTATAAAATACACAGTTCCATTTTTAACTCTCACGTTCATTAGGTCACAAATATGACTAATTTTAATGGAGTCTTAACTCTTGTAAGGTCTCAGTCTAACCAATTTTTTTTTTTTAAAAATTTTTTTTATTAAAAAATTTTAAAAAAAAAAAAAAAAAAAAAAAAAAAAAAAAAAAAAAAATATTTTTTTTTTTTTTAATTTTTTTTTATTTAAAAAAAAAAAAAAAAAATTTTTTTTTTTTTTTTTTTTTTTTTTTTTTTTATATTTTATATTTTAAAATTTTATTTTTTTATTAAAAAAAAAAATTTTTTTTTTTTTTTTTTTTTTTCGACGAAACACTTCACACGTGCTCTTGTCATGAGCTATATGATTTGTGACTCCTAAATTTACAATCTACAAAGGAAAATAATCAGTTAGCATCACTATCAAAAAAACATATGTCAAAATATGAATAGAAGAAATATGATATACTTTTCGTTCATCATACTCACAAGCAAAATGACCAAATTCGCCTATGTTCTTATACTTTGTTGTTAGAATTTTCAAATGACCTTTCCTTGCCTATCTCTCAACTCTTCTTGCTATGTCTCTTCCACTTGCGTTTAAAATCACGAGGGTTCTTACTCGACTCTGTTGCAAAAGTATGATCCGAGAGTGGCTTATTGCCCTCCTAACATTATTCTTCTAACTCACAATGACGATCCACGTTAGCAAAAGTACAAATGTACTTGTTGTAAGTGAGGTACGTTTTTATGATTTCTCATGAATCAGACAGGAACTAGATCACTCCCAAAATCTACTGCTCATCTGAAATTGGTTTACCCGCATTCCTCAGTGATGATATCATACTCGACATCCACATCAAATATTATTTCATAGTATGATTAGTCAACTTCTTATAAATTATAAACTTAAAAGTCTGCATTCTCAATTTAGGAGTTGAACAAGTGCCATAATACTCTTTTAGAGCGTGCCAAATAACCTTAGTAGTGGAATGCTACTCATATATGGATATCAAATCATCGTGCATACTGTTGATAAGGATCGATCTGACCTAGTTATCATTTTTCTTTTATACAGGGTAAACCTCTTGATCCCATCTACCCTATGTCGTGATAGTACCCTCCCCAAGGTACACCATCTCATGCATTAGAACATCTATAAGATCTTGTTTGTCAAGGATGAGCTGAATTTGTTAGTGCCATATGTCATAATTTTCACTATTCAATTTATCCCCCTTAACAAGGTCAGATATGACATTTTTCGATGCAGCCATAATGCCTAATATATAAAAGAGAGACGTTAATGACTAAATTGATACTTATTCTTCAATATATAATATTTGTTTATCCTCCAAATCAACGATAATTTGAATATGGACCCAAAATCAAACAAATGGATTAACAAACCCATCAATCACCATTCAAATTCACGTCTCACCGTTTCATATTTGGAATCAATGTACAAATACCCAAATAAAAAATGCGCTATTTTAGAGAGTCGGGATGTAACACCAGACAAGTGCGGATTGTACTATTAACTTTATATAGGTTATTTTAAATTTTTTATATGTTTTATTATAATTTTTTTTATGAAAATGTGAGATAAATAATCAATTTGATATAAATGTGAAATTCAATTCTTCGGGTTGTTCAAAATGTCCCTTAGACACTTGATCGGTAGACTTTTAAATTTTAAGTGTTTGGTTATTAAAATGATAGTATTCGGTAGAAATTGTTTCTGGAAGATTGCTTTCTCATGACCATTTCTTTATTTCTACCATTCGGTATATAACTGTCGGTGATAATTGAATCTCCTATCGGTACTTGTATAACAGTGGTTGTCAAATGCCTCTTAGCTTTTCTTTTAGTATTGGAACATTTTCACAGTCCCATCGGTATTTTTGCCACATTTACACATATATTCTTCATCGGTATATATTGACCGGACACTCAACATTTTTAATTCTCCACGATATATAGTGTGGTTCATGAATTGGTAAGACTTGGTTAGCACTCCTTCCAATTTTCTGACCGAACATAATATTTTATATTTCTCTCCTCATCGGTGAATACTTACCGGTGGCTTTGATTTCCAATTGGCTATTGATACATCACATTCTATTCCTGTTTGGCATCTTCTATTTCTTACCTACTTGGCAGAACATCGCGATGTGCCCTTCGGTCCCCTTCCATTTGACCGAACAACATCCATTTGCTTGCACCCAATGAGATTCATATTTGACCAAATAGCACATCCATTCGGTATTTGAGCTGTTCTTCCATAGGACAACACATTTCTCATTCGACACTTCCCTTCAGCATTTATACAATTTAACTTGAATTTTGTATTTCCAATATCCCTCTTCGGTCACACTTGTATTGAACATATCCATTTCCCTTTTCGTTCTTGTTTCATTTCCCTTGCACACCCATCTTGCTTTACCAAATTTATCAAAATCTCTTGTTGCTTGCTATTGTTGATATTTGAACATTTGTCCTTCCATTTGTCCAAAAAGTTACTTGTCACCAAGCCACCTAAATACCTTACTCACAATACACCCAATATATATTTTATATTTTATACTAAATATTTCTTTTAAATGTGCTGCAATAAATGTGACTTTGGAATAACACTTCTTTTTATTTTACATTGGAACAATTGTCTTTCACTGTTTAGTAACCGATAGAAATTGAACCCAAATACCACCAACCACCTCTGCACATCACCGGTCACTCATCTTTCAATAAATAAAAACTCTAAGTACTTAAACTCATTAGGCTGAGTTCCAAATTACCAAAAAGCACATATTGGGTACTTGTGTAAGTTAGAACAGAATGAAGATAATTAAGTAAATAAGAGAAATGAGTTGTAAATAACAAATAGTGGTAGGACTTTAGAACCCACGAATTCTAAATTTCATATCTTCTTTCACTTTTTTCTCTCTACACACACACCTTCTTTTCTTCTCTTCTTGTTTCTATCTAGGATCAATCAAAATATCATAAAATCTACACTCTAAAAACTTCAAAATTCATAATCCAACCTCTAACAAGTTAAAGTTAGTGAGAAATTTGAGATTTTTCTAGAAAAAGGAAACCTATGGTTTGACGATGGTTTGACTTGCAATAAAAAATGGTGACAAAAATCTAAATAATCTTTTTATTCTTAACTTGAGTTTATTTTTTTCTTATACATGACTTTGGAGTTTTATATTAAAATTTGCAGACTAAATTTGGGGGAACTTGTGTCATTATGAGTGAGAAAAAGTTAGGAGTTTGAATATTAAAATTTTGAGTTACTATGAGATGATAAATATTGAATATTTTGATTACTTAATAATGTCCCGTAGGAGTTGGACAAAATTGATTAAGTAAGACACTTACTGTTGAGAAATCTGAGAGTGACTACCCTCCTATACACTGTGAGTGGATGATTATATTTAGTATGAATGATAAATGTTTTTAACTATGGTTTGCGAAATTTATTTTGAAAAGAATTTTGAATTGAATTTGAAATATTTTGTGATTATGGTGTGCCCCCTAAATAGATAAATAAATCCATAACTCTATTCTCGATTTTTTATATTGTTTGCATCATGTTACAACTGAATCATGAATGTGAATTGCGAAATTTTATTCTATTGTGAATTATTATGAGACTGAAATGTGAAATGAGTTTTGTAACATGTTGTATGGTGAAAGACTATAGTTTATGATTAAGTCTTTCATGGGCCGAGACTGACGGAGCGGCGTGGAATGACTCAGTTGATTATCGGTTTAGATATGGCGGGATGGAGAGCCACTCAAATTGACCATAATGACGTGATATGCACCTCACGAAAACTCTGGCCCAATGCCAATGGGTAGAAGATTGTTTTATGAAAAATCATGGAAAAGTCCTTTGGCCGATTCTACCAAGGGCCATTGGTAGAATAATGGTTTTCGGCAAACCTCAAGAAAAATTTGAAAAGAAAGTGAAATTAATTGTTGAATGAGACATTTGAGTCATGGAAGACTTAATGTAAATGTATTTTATGCAAATGACGTTTGACATTGCAATTACATGATTTTGATATGTTCTTTGGTACAACCATTCTCACTCCTCATTTATGTTCAACATATCATTATATTTACCGAGTATTTTATACTCACCAAACTCTTTTGTTTCTTTTAGGGGAAGCTAGTTTAGAGACTTAGACGTCATTAGATTGCCAATCGGAAGAAGTTATTATTGGGTAATCGTCATTAGGTATAAGATTTGGGAATTACGAGAACTGGACCCATGGAGAGAGTTTTTGTAAACATTTAAAAAACTTGGTTTTGTTAAATAATTTCTTATTTATTTTGTTTATTATTGTAAAACCATTATTCGGTTATTTTGGAGTTTCCTTATTAGATGTGAAATTGACTTTTACAAGTTTTATTGTTTTCGTTGAGATATTTAGATTATTTAATAGATGAGTGACTTTATTTTAAAATGTTGATATAGTGGAATGTCTTGCGGTGTCTCAAGATACAGAGTGAACTCACACGTGTTTGGGGGTAACGCGACGATTATCGCGTGCTCGATTAAGGAGTCGGAATGTGACACGGGGAGTTTCAACTCAACCACGTATACTCCCACCGGGCCAAAATCATGCATAGGTCTGTAGCATAAATTTCATGGATCATTTGTATGCATAATAAATAATAATCTCATAAATTTTAGATAATATTTATAAAATATCCAATGTTATTTCAACACAGCATCAGGCTGTGGCTTAGTGGTTAAAGCCATTCAGAACTTGCACTCTGATAGGCCATTCATAACTTGCTTGTCGAAAAAATTTCATTTTGGGCACTGATCAAAAATTTTTCCTCGGTTCACAATGTACTAAAATTTCAAAATTGAGATCCAAAATATACCCAAAAATTAAAAATAAGAATATGGAAATTTGCTGGGCATACACATAATAACATCAATTTAAAACTCATGAAATCCTGAAAATTTCATCACGGTAATTTTCCAAAGAAAATAAAAAATCATGTCCAGAAATTTGAAAAATAAATTTAAATAAATCATAACTCAGGCTCTTATACCAATATTGGGTTTATTCTATTAAAATTAAATATAAAAGCGTAAAAAAAAAAGAAAAAAAACCGTATCTCAAAACTACGGTTGATTTTCACTTGAATATCTCAAATCAGTCATAGTATTGATCAAAATTAATCAAATTAATACTTTTCCCCAACACGACGCTCCAAATTCGAATAATTGATGTATAACTAATACTCAAAATTTCTCTCTCAAAAAAATTATTCTCTTACAGTCACACAGTGTGTACTTTTCATATTGATGTTAAATTTTGTTATATTCTTCTTACATAATTTTTTCTGATTTGAAAAATTAAGAGAAGAATGGAATGAGAACTGTTAACTTCTCTTAACCGTTCTATCAAACCTCTTATATTATTTAAATTTTAAATTTTAAATATTAAATTTAAATGTCCTCGTGGACATAACGAAAATGGAAAATTTGAAATATATTGCAATTCATGTGTGTGGCTCTGCCTGTGGCTTTACCATAACAGAATTCTACCTTTTGATGCTTCGCTTCTGTGCATACCATTCACCTCTGGCTCCACCCAAATATATTAGCCAAGTCTAAACGATCTAGACCCCCGCCCCCAGTATCCCAGGCGGGGGGGGGGGGGACAAGGAGATAATTACATAAAAATCAAAATTTTAACATAGAAAAATATAAAAAATTATAATAAAATAAACTAATTTAGTTACTCTTTGACATTTTCTCCAAAACCCAAGTCTTTTCACCTCTCCCTCTCTCGGACTAAATTTGCAAATTGAAAGGATGAATCACAACGCTTTTTGTTATGTTATTAAATTAAAAGTTTTTTTTTTGATATAAAAAAAATTACGTTAGAAGATTTTTTCTTGAAAAAAGTTTGACAGTAGATCGATATAAATTAATCAAAATTAAATTTTAAATACCGAAGAAGAAAAAAAAAATCCCAAAAGCTGTTCATAAATGTCTCCCTAAATCATAATTTGTAGGTTTAAGATTTTGACTAGACGTGAATATACGAAGAAAGAGATAGGTTTGATGATGCCCCTCTTTGAAAGAGACACGTTATTTAGCAATTTTGTATTATTTTTTTTATTATATTAAAATTTGAATTTGAAAGTTTTTTATTAATTTTATACTAATAGGAGAGAGAAAGTGGATTATAGATAGGAATTTTTTTTTTCCTTCCTACCACATTAGGCTGGAATATGGGTCTAGCCATACAAGCAACGACCAGCCAATGAACCCGTCTATTCATACTTAGAAATATATATACATATTTACATATATACATATACCACATTATATCAAATTTTTTGCCTTTTCTCAAAATAAGGAATTGTAAAATATAAAAAATTAATAATATATTTTAATTATGTTAAAATTTTTAAAATAATAGTAATTATATAAAATATAATATGGTATTAAAGAAGGAATAATTGATTTCAAATCAGGCAATTAATTTTCATTATTTTTATTTTTTTTACAAGTAAAGAAGGCGCTATGCATTCCGCTTTGGAAAATGATTGACAAAATGCGTTGCACCATGATGCCCATACTAGTACATGCATTCTCTCTCTCTCTCTCTCTCTTTCTCCCCTTTTTTGGCTTGGCATTGACATGTGGATGTTCTGCATATTTGATAATTTTTGTTTAATTAAAATATTTAAAAAATACTAAAATTTATAATCAGAACTATTTTGAGAATATGGGTGTTTTTGAAATGAAAATCATGTATTTAAAATTATTTGTAAATTTTTTGAAACAATACAAATTACAAAGTATATATATAAATTTTTTTTTTGGGGGCAAAAGTATGAGAATATTCCATATTATTTGTGCTTTGAAATATTCTCTCTCTCTCTATAGAAAAATAACGAATATTATTTTTTATAAATAGTACATTTTATGATTCCTGGAATTGGCCAAACCCACGGAAATAATATAACTTATGTAGGGAGAGGACATTTTTGTCGTCTTGCGGGAGTATGCCTAATTTAATTCCCTAAATGACAAAAATACCCTTCTCATTCTTGAAATTACGTCTCTAAACCAAGGGTAAAAAGAGGACAATAAAACTATTGTTCGAAGAACCCGTAGACCACCAAACGAACCCGTGCCACAAGAATCGCTTTTTCAGTAGTTTAGTTTCGGTTTCTGAGTTTTGAGTTCCAAAAAATTCAGAAAAATGGAAATTCAAATTTAGGCTCCGAAATCTTTGCAAGTCTCTCGGTTTTGAATCTCTGCAATCAATTCTTCGAAAATTAGTGCTTTATTGTTCTTTCTAGTGTTTCTAACAAATTTCAGAGCAAAATCCTCTCTCGTGTGTTTGAAACTTTGAAGCGTTGTGAGTCGGCGAAATTTTGGGAAAGTTCAATTGGAGTTTCTTTTTTGGGTTCCCATTCCACAAATTTGATTTCGAACCCAAGAATCTTTCTGGGGTCTTGTTATTTCGAGTCTTCAACTAGGATTTTCTTTCTTTCTTGTTTCTAGGGTTTCAAACAAATTTGAAATTTCAAAACACGGATATTCTAAATGGTTTTGGATTTCTGAGTCGGTGAAATCGTTTGGGAGATTTTCAATTTTGAACAATGTTTACGCCGCAGAGAAAATCGTACGCAGGAGTGTCATTGACTCCGAGAAATGTTGGTGAGCGAGAGAGTGTTGCTGGGAAGGGAAAAGCGGTGGCAGTAGTGGAGTCGCCTTCGCCTCCGCCGCCGTTGGGGTTGTTGAGTGATAGTGGAAAAAGGGTTGCAATGGAGAGTGGTGAAATGGAGGATTGGAGGAGGTTTAGAGAAGTAGGTTTGTTGGATGAGGCTTCTATGGAGACGAAAGATCGTGAAGCGCTTCTTGAGAAAGTTTCCAAACTTCAAAATGAGGTCCGTTTACTTTTTCCCCAAACCCCTTTTGTTTTGATGGCAATTGTGTGTTGATTTTTTGAGTGTAGATTGCGTATGTGAAATAATGGCATTTGAGTGTAATTGGGTTTGTGAGTTTTTGGTTACTTTGTTTGTTTTAATAGGTATTTTTGCAACTCTTTTTGTTGTTTCTTGTTTTGGTGGGCAATATGTATTGATTTTGTGGTGTTGGGATGCCGTATGTAACATATTGACTCTGTAATTTGATTTGTTGAAGGGGGGTTTCAATTGGGTTTGTGGGGTTTTGTTACTTTGTCTGTTTGAATTGATTTGGTAGTTTGGTTGTTGGTGTTTCTATGAATTTTAATCCTGAAACAACTTAGTGTATTTACTTTTCATTTAAAGTTTTTGAGACTTGTGGCTCATTCTTAACTGCTGTTCCAAGAAATTTGCATGAAAGAAAAAGTGAAAATAATTTTGACTGATTTTTTGCAAGGGTAAAGAAATGTATGAGCTCCTAGTTGGGTCTGTTCTGTGTGAACACTCAAAGATATGCAGATCATGACCTTATTCAGTATTTGTAAAATTGCATACATAATAATAAGATTTATGAGAGATGCACTAGTGAGTTGTAGCTTCTCGGGTTTATCGTTAGTGGGATTAGAATATGTAACAACACAACAGAAAAAAGCAAGTATTACCCTAACCTGCTTTCATAGAGAAAGCTTTCGAAACCGTGTAGAATTGATTGCACTGCCCCATATACTTATGCCTCACGTCCATAGTTTCTCCTTTACAAAAAGTCTACTGGGATTTCTTCCTGCAGAATTTCTGAGTTAATTATCTGCCCATTGTTCATGCTCAAATAGTTAAAACTATTGATTTTTGCCTGTGTGATAAATTGATAAATTTGTAGCTAAAATTAAGGAACATGTTTCAACAGTTTGTTTCATGATGCGTAATTAGTATTTAAAGTGATTGATTGCCTTAAATATTGGCCAAGTCTTTGTAGTAGGTTAAATTCTATGGTTTTATATTAACCTTTTTTTATTTTAAATTTCCTGCTTTCCTTAATATTTTTCCCTTTTTTTGGGATCAGCTTTTTGATTACCAGTACAATATGGGGCTTCTCTTGATTGAGAAGAAAGAGTGGACTTCAAAGTATGAACAGTTGAGCCATGCCTTAGGAGAGGCTCAGGAGATTCTTCAGCGTGAACAGGCAGCACATCTTATGGGGATCTCTGAAATTCAACAGCGAGAGGAGAATTTGAAGAAAGCCCTCGCTCTTGAGAGACAGTGTGTTACTGATGTATGGTTCTTCTGATAGATGGCTTTGCATGGGTGAAACTATCTTAGTTTTGAATCTTGGCACTTTATTTGCTCTAAGCATGATCTAAATGGGTGAACTCTGGAATCACAGAAATGATTGATGGAAACAGACTTTGTTGTTTGCTAGCATTTGTGGTACAGAGGTCAACTAAACACTTTCGCAGTGTTTTTTTTAATATAATCTTTTTTTTTGGGATAACTTGCCTCACAACAAATTGTTCCTATTGTTTGCACTTAGATTTAAGAACCCTCATGTGGTCATGTGAGCCGTAACAAGCTTGATTTGACTTTGGAGCTGCCTGGTTGTTCTTCATCTAAGTTGTATTTCTTTTTGTCCATGCTTCATTTTTGTAGATGATTCTAAACTGAAATACTTCTTGTTGATCCTATTTGGTTGCTGGGAATTAAGATTTAGTTTCCTTGGGTCATTGGCAATCTGTTTGAGTAAGGTTTCTTCATTGTGACCTGGAGCCTAGAGTTCGTGGTTTCAAAATACAGAATCAGTTTCCATTCTTATGGTGATTAGGATGTGGATATTTGACCCTCTCTAGACCCAGAGATGGTGGAAGCCTCGTGCCTTGAACTATCATAGGATGTGGATATTTGACCCCCTCTAGAACCAGAGATGGTGGAAGCCTCGTGCCTTGAGCTATCATTTAAAGTTTGGAACCCCATGAGTTGCATAGAGTTTTGTATTATTAAGTGGACCTTATTATTGCTATTTTCTTATGGGACTGATAGTTTAGTTATGGACAAGTACCATTTGTAGAAGGTGGAATGCTTTGGCAGAGATTTCAAGTTTTTATTGTTAGTGTTTTATTTCCATAGGATGTGCTTTAAAGTTGCATGCAGACTATTTATACTCTTGAATTTCACTAGGAATGCCAAGTAGTTGTGGACAAATAATGCTTTTTTTTACATTTGCATGTATGGACAACTGTGCGTATATTAATTCATGTATAGATCGGCCCATGCATGTAAGTACCTGTATTTGTTGCATTGACTGCCATTTATATGATTATAAAAAGGTGGCACAGGCATTTTGGGAAAATGTCAAACATTCATTGTGATTTATGTTTTTATAGTTGCTGTGGAAATGGATGTATTCTTGTTAAATCTAGGTTTAGACTTGAACCTATCAAAACAAATACAATTGCGATTTCGTATGTTATTATTATTTTTTTTTTCAAAGAGACATTTCTAGGTTATGTTTGCAATCATTTTTGGGAAAAATCGCAAATTTGTCAATAATATTTGCTTGCTTTTTTCTAGTAATAAGTCCCACAAATATTGCTACACACTTGCTCTATAGTGAGTCTTCTGCAGTCCTACATTTTCTGTTTCAACTAGAATTTGATGGCCTCTAGAGTTAAGCAGTTGACGCTTCTTATTGCATACAATGAGCATCAGCTATTTCTGGCTCTGTTTTATGTTTATCTCCTTGCAAAGGAAACTCATTGCGGATCAATGCTTGAGTCAACAAAGTTGTGTAAGACACTTCTATTGGCATTGTGCTGTGTAGGCTGGCTACAGTCCATCTCTCTTTACACCATTCCATGTTTCCGTGAAAATTCATGTCATTTTTTTTTCCACAAGTGGGATGGCATAATTAGTTCATTTTTATGTCTACTTCAAAAGATTAATTGCATTGTCCTCCCATTTATCCTTGTGGTTATTAGATGTAATTTTCCTGCTTCTTCCATTTAATAAGTTGAGAAGAAAAATCAAATTATTGGAACTTCTTGGAGAAACAGATTTGACATTTATAAAAAAGGGAAAATGCTCAATTGAGATATAATGACTGTGATGAGAGAAATCCTTGTGCAATCTTTTATGTTTATGAAATATAAAATCTTTCAAGATGTTACTGATTTTATTTATTTGTTATGAGCACATACCCTTTGTTCCAGAATTATCAGCTCTTTCTAGGCTTTCTTAAGTCTCTCTCTTCGTCCACACGAGGAATATGTGTTCTCAAATGATATTGTAATTCACCTTAGCCGCATATATTTCTTTGCAGCTTGAGAAATCTTTGCGTGAAATGCAAACGGAGCTTGAAGAAATTAGTTGTAAATCAAAGGCAGAGCTTGCTGATGCCAAGGCTTTAAAATCTGGAATTGACGAGAAGTCATTGTTGGTGGAAGAAAAGTGGTATACTGCTGATGCTAAGCTTGCTGAGGCTAGTAGGAAAGAATCAGAAATGGAGAGGAGACTGCAAGAATTGGAGGCCCGTGAAAGTGTGCTCCGAAGAGAGCGCCTATCTCTGAATGCAGAGTATGCTCTCTTTACAACCTTTGGCATGTCAAATGCCAGTCAGCCAGAATGCTTGGACCTTCTCTTTCTGCCGGCCTACATATTCTGCCTTGTATATTAATTTTTTATTTTCATTTCAATGGTTTTCAGGCGAGAAGCTCATAAGGCAACTTTCTTTAAACAAAGGGAAGACTTGCAGGAGTGGGAAAAGAAACTGCAGCAACGTGAAAAAAGACTTTGTGAGGGTCAGGGAACTCTCAATGACAGAGAGTATAATGCAAATGAGAATGAAAGGACACTCAAGCAGAAAGAGAGAGACCTTGAAGAGGCACAAAGAAAGATTGATACAGCTTTCTTAAGTTTAAAACAGAAAGAAGATGAAATCCAAAATAGATTGGACAATCTAGCTATGAAAGAAAAAGTAAGTTCCTGCACCTAATTTTGCCATTCAGATTTGTAGATGACTCTGTTTGTAAGTGCACTCTCTTTGTTTTAATCTTGTTACAGAAAGCTGAATCTCTTGTTGGCAACCTAGAGATGAAGGAGAAGAATTTACTTTCAAAAGAAGAAAAGCTTAGTGCTAAAGAAAGAGTGAGTTGGAGCCTCTCCCTCTTTCCCCCTCTCATCTGATCTCTTGATTATTTGAGTTGCCCTAGAGCATAGTTTGTGCAGCTACGTATGAATGGGTTCAGTAAAATAAATTGTAGCTCTGGTTTATGATAATGCTTGGGTAGTAATATAATACCTGATTTTTCTATGTTAATATATGTGGTTCAGATGGAGATTCAGAAACTACTTGATGAGCACCAGGATATATTGGGCGCAAAAAAGCAGGCATTTGAGTTGGAATTGGAAGACAAGAGGAAATCTCTAGAGGAGAAAATAAGAATGGAGATGGTAGAAGTTGAGCAGAAAGAAGAAGAATTAAAGCACATTGAACAGAAGCTGCAGAAACAAGAACAAGCATTGGATGAGAAAGCCAAGAGATTCAAAGAGAGGGAGAAGGACCTGGAAGTAAAGACTAAAATATTGAAGGAAAAGGAGAAATCTGTCAAGGCTGATGAAAAGCAGTTGGAATTAGAAAGAAAGAAAATGCTTGCTGACAAAGAGTCTAACCTGAGTCTAAGAGAGGAGATTGAGAAGATAAGGGCTGAAATTGGTCAGAAGGAACTACTAATTCATGAGGAGGGTGAAAAGCTGAAAATAACTGAAGAAGACAGGTCAGAACATGAACGGCTTCAACTTGAACTGAGGCAGGAGCTAGAGAAGTACAGGCTTCAAAATGAGTTTCTGTTGAAAGAAGGGGAGGATTTGATGCATCAAAGGGAGAGGTTTGAAAAGGAGTGGGAAGCTTTGGATGTGAAAAAAGTTTCAGTTGTTGAAGAACAAAGGAAAATTGAAGAAGAGAAGAAAATGATGGAAATGCTACAGCATACTGAAGAAGAAAAATTGAAAAGGGAGAAACTTGCAATGCAGGAACATCTTCAGAGGGAACTTGAAGCTGTCCGGCTGGAGAAAGAATTATTTGCAGCCAAAATGAATCATGAGCAGAAGGTTTTATCTGACAAAGCTAGGACTGAACATGACAAAATGCTTGAAGAATTTGAGTCACACAAAAGGGAGCTTGAGAATGATATGCATATTAGGTGGGAGGAAAGACAGAGACAACTTCGGGAGAGGGAGAGAACCTTTGAAGAGGAGAGAGAAAAAGAGCTTAATACAATTAATTCTTTGAGGGAAGGTGCCACAAGGGAAATGGAGGAATTGAAATTTGAAAGGCTAAGAAAGGAAAAGGATAAACAGGATCTGATAGAGGAGAAAAAGCAGCTTGAAATGCAGCAACTGGATATGCGCAAAGTTGTTTCTCAGCTTAGTGCACTTAGGATGAAGGTTAAGGAACGAAGGGAGCAATTTGTTAGGGAGAGGGAGCGCTTCCTTGAATTTGTGGAGAGGCTTAAGTCTTGCCATAGATGTGGTGAAATCACAAGGGATTTTGTGCTCTCAGAACTCGAATTCCCCAAATTGGAGGAGAGGGAGGGCCTTCCCCTGCCACAGGTGGGTGATGTTTTTCTCAGTAACGGAGCATACGGTGATGTTGCTGCATCTGACATCAGGAGATCTCCAACTGGAATTGGGTCTGCGACTTCTGATTCTGGGGGACGTCTGGCTTGGCTCCGGAAATGCACCGCAATTTTTAACTTGTCTCCTGGAAAAATGATTGAGCATGTTAATGCTGAAGCTCCAACAGAGAGGTCACCTTTGTCTAATGATCGGGTTGCAAATGAGAATGTTGAAGTCCAACACAAGCAAGTAAATCTAAAAAACCAGACTCTCGATGAGGATGTGGTGGAGCCTTCTTTTGCAATTGCAAACAGTTCATTTGATCATCGGCAACTTCCATCAGATGACACCACCAAAGAGATGGATAGTTGGAACGACCCATCCGTTGGTGACCAGAGCAAGAGTAACATTCCAGATTTCCCAGAAGATTCTCAACAATCAGATCTGAAAAGTGGCCGTCGCAAACCTGGCAAGAAGCAGCAGCCCAAACGCGGGATTCGCAGGACGCGTTCTGTGAAAGCTGCAGTTGAAGATGCCAAGGCTATTCTGGGTGTGACTCCTGAAGAACCCAAAATGGAGGGGGATGAGCAGCCCAGCCATTCTGCCCAGGTTAGTGATGGAAGTCGGATAGATTCTGTTCTGGGTAGAAAGGTTGTTGGTGGCCATGCTAGGAAGCGGCCGCATGCACAAACGTCTAAAATTACAGAAGGTGAAAGAGAGGCTGAAGACAGTGAAGGCCGTTCTGATAGTTTCACAGCAGGTGGGCGCAGGAAGAGGCGTCAAACAGTTGATCAGATTCAGGAAAGTCCAGGTGAAAAGCGATACAACCTTAGACGACCCAGGACGTAAGTTTTTTGTGCTTCTGCTGGAGTCATATACAGCTCTGTATTAGTTATTGTTGTGCCACTATAAAAAGGCTGATATTGTGTGCAGTCACTAGACATTTTTACTTGCGAACTCTATCCAAGGTTCCTAGCATTAGGATGAGTCCATGGTTTTCCATTTGAGCTTTTTTGCAGAAAAAAGCATAGAGATAACTTCAGCATTTTTGAAGAAATATAGCTGCAAAGGCTTTTATATCCCAAAGCTCAAAAATTAGGGTTCTATTGGCTTGTTATTTTTCTTTGGCTATATTGAAGCTGCTATGTCGTGGAATTTTAGTTGTTTCATATGTACTAGCTTACGCTTTTAAGGAAACCTTTCCGGTTACAATCTAAAGGGGATCCATGAATGCATTATACACAATTATTCGCATGGCATGTTTTTCCTTCTGATACATTACTGCTCTTTCATGATAAGATTTGCGTTTTTGCTACTGATAAGCAGATCTTTGGTCTTCTATTTATCATCTTTTAGGTGGGTGTGGAATCATTATAATAGTTTGGGGGAAACAAAGAAAAAAAGGAAAAAAAGAAATGACAGAGCGAACCTCTCTCCTGGCAAGGTTGAAGATTCAATCCTGGGTAATTGTAATTAGGAGGTTTATGCCCATACACAATGCTTGGAACTGTGCTTGACTGGGGCGCATAGTTTGTGGGATATTGTGTGGGCTTGAGAGGTTTACCAATGCCCAGCAAGACTGTCATGATTGAGGTTCCCACCGGTATTAATAAAGAAAATACAAGAAACATTCTGAATCAGGCAATTTGAAGTCATTTGACGGGGTTTAGATATTATTCAGGAATTTGTGTTTTTGAAGCTTGTGTTTGTTTTGTTTTGGTAATAATTGAATATATATGAACAGATGTGGAAAGTATGCTAATGAATTTTGACATCGAAAGTAGTAAAAGGAGAAAACACAGAAGGGTAACCTGAACTCAACTTATTGAAATATCATGAGCATGGGTTATTATTTCTCTACTTTTCTTTTATTAAAAAATGGAAATTGAGCACTATGTTTCAGGCCATAAAACTTGGAAAGTGTGTTCTAAAACAAGAAATCCTTCAGAAAATATATTACTAATTGCTTTCTCTGAACCTTAATTTATGGAATTTGGAGGTAAAAGGGAGGTTAAGAATTGGTTTTCCTTTGTCTTAATGGAAATACTGAGTCTTTTGTTGGGTGGCCAAAAGTTGTATATAAGGCGTGTCTGGAAGGTAGGCGGCCAGAATCTGTTCAATAAACTAACCTAATGTGGATTTAGGGGCCTCAATCTGGGTTCTTAAATTTGAAGTACCTGATTAAAAGCTTTTGAAGGGTATAAATAATAAGCCAAATGCATGTTCACTTCAATGAGAAGAACATATGCTCTAAGTTATGGGTTCGTTTTCAAGTACCAGATTAAAAGCTTTTGGAGGGTATAAATAAATAAGCAAGCCAAATACATATTCACTTCAATGAGAAGAACATATGCTCTAAGTTATGGGTACCTTTTTCATTCTTTTTTCCCCCCTGGTTCAATTGATGATAGGTACCATTGGTAATACCATTATTTATGGTTAGTGAATATTTTTTTTGGCTGAACAGGAGAAATTGCTGACAATTCTTTGTTCAGACAGAAAGGGCTTGTTTTCTATATATAAGACTCATTCACTAAAAATAGTAATTTATTTATTGATTTTCTTTTGTAAATTGATCAGTGCAGGCATGGTGACGGTAACACATGCCTCAACTAGTCTCAGTGGGACGGAAAAAGAAGCTGGTGATGGCCAACAGGTTGCCAAGGAAGAAGCTTCAGACAATATAGCTGCTGCACAACCTCTGGGAGTTGCTATTGCAAATGGCAACTCTGCAAACTTGGTGGAGGTCACAACACCAAAACGTGTCAAATTTTCAAAGTCAACTGATAGGATAGTAAGGGTACTTGCCTCATCACCTGAATCATTTGGAGTTGAGCTTCCATTGACATTTCCACTAATTTGAACTTAGTTTGATACAGTTTAAAACAACATTGGACATTAGTGACAACCATGCTAATGTGGATGAGGTTGGGGTTGTTGAATTGGGTGAGGATGTGAATGGTACACCAGATAACAGGAAGGATGATGAGAGTGGCAGTATATTAGATGAGGATGAAGATAGTGATGATGATATGGACCATCCTGGAGAAATGTCAATTGGGAGGAAGTTGTGGACCTTTTTCACGTCATAGTCACAGCAACATATCTCAAGTATGCCTTTGAGACCTTTCCTTATTTCTTCTCTATGCTTGTGTTCTGTACTCCAATTTGTTGAAGTAGTGTAACTGGAAGGATTACATAAGAATGATCCGTGCATATTCGTGGGCTTTTTTGTCCAAGATGTCTGAGGGCCGGGATGATATTATTATTCAGGTCCATTCCAGACATTTGATGTAGCTGTAATGGTAGAGGGTATCTTCTAAAGCTGGCAGGTTTACACTCTTCAGATAGTCATATTGATTTTAGTTTCTGTAAACCTCCTGGAGTAGATGTAGAAAATTCTACAAATATGTATACCATCAATCTTGTGTGCTGAATGTTTACGGTATCAAACTTCACCGTGTGTTGTGTTTTCTCCCTTGTGCACTCTGTACAGAGTCTGGGGTGGTGGGTTACCTGAATTTGCACCAGTTGGACACTTAAAAATTACTGTGTTCCCCTTTGTTAAGGGAGTACTTTATGCAAACTGTCAATTTGACGGATGACTATGGAATGCTTGCATTTTCATTAGATCAAACTTCAATATATTTGAGCAACCTAGTCCACATGAGGTGAGATCTGTCCTTGCATTTTCTGGACAGAAGCATGTACTGCTGCTTCCTGGGTGGTTGGAGTTTTGTTGGTGCTTCGCCTGTTTTTCCAGTAATAGTCATTTTTGGGTTTCTTTAGGTCATATTTATTTATTTATTTAGTTACCTCAAAAAATTCTGGGCGAGATTCATCTCATCAAGGCTTGCTGTTTGCTGTTGCAGGAAGCCACATTTGTAAAAGTCTTCCAAAAAAGAGAGAAAAAAAGGAAACCCTTTTGCACAGAAACTAGCCACTCGGGAACTTCACCACTTTATCACTCGTTAATATTCAAGTTTCTCAGTTAAAAGATTGATGAAATTCTTTCTATGAATAGAATTGTAAAGCATACCATTGTCCTTATTTTCAACTTCAGAGTTTTTGTGTGAGGTGGTGCAAACTGCGAAGTCCCAACACTTTGTGGCAATTAACTGCAACAACCGAACACAAGGTTCTGGTGCGCTGATAGGGAATAGGGGTCTGATGGATGGAGAATTATTCAAATTTTTCCAAAGATGGGCAATCCCCTCTTTGAAGGGCTTGGCTTGGCTGAAGCCATCTTTCCTTATTTTATGAAGGCTTTATTAATTGCCATAATTCTACTTTTTTCACTGTATCGTCGAATCTGTGATCAACTTACAGTGTGATTAGTCCATTTTGGTTATTCGGTAGTGGGGCGGGAGTCGCCTGTACCATGCTGGATATTTCTCTAATATCTATGGGTATTAATACTCAATCTCAAGAGATTCGGAGGTGCAACATAAAGCCTTATGTTGTCCATTTAGATTTTGGGCCTTTAGACCTATGCGTGATACCTCTTGAACTTCCTATGTACAACTTGAAGACTTTCACGATGGACTTTTAGACTGGTGGGTATAGAACGGCCTTACCATACTAGTTGAGTAATGTTTAACAAATGGGGCTGCCGAAAAGTACCATTACTTGGGAAGAATCCGCAGAAGAGGAAAGCAATCACGGCACTGGAAGTGAGCTATTAAAAGAGAGATGCCAAGTTAGTTTTGGAGTTGGGTCGAGTTGGAGTATGGTCAAAAACAATTTCTGTCCTTTTATGGCTGGTAGTGTTAAACAGTGTTTTTAAAACCGAACCAAATCGGTCAGTTTGATTGCGAATCGTTCTATAGTCTGGTTCGGTTTTCATTATTAAACCGAATGAAGTCAAACCCGGTCAAGATCGTTTAAAACTGGTCAAACCCAATAAAACCAGTGAACCGTTCAAACCAGTCGAATCACAAATTAATATAGTTCAACCATAAATCATTATACTTTATTAGAAAAGCATGTTTCTCATTTTTCATCTTTATGTATACATCTCTATTTTCTTATTCTTTCTAATATCCATCCGATGTAGGATAAAAATATATCTCTTTTCTATTTCTATTCTATATCCATCCGATATGGGATAAAAATATTTTGATATTTTATTTTATTTTAAAATATATAACAAATAAATTATATATATGATATCATGGTGATGTCATTCAGTTCATAAAACGATCCGATCGATATGACCGATGAATCAATAAATCACTAAATTCATCGAATCAGTTACCGGTTCGATTTTAAAAACATTGGTGTTAAATAGTGTTGTTTGGAATCTAGGTAACTTCTCGTAGGTGATTTGTTTGGGCAGCATACATTAACTTCCCTTTGAAGTTTCTAGGCAATCCAGCACTAAACCAGTTACCGTCCTGCGTGAGCAATCGTTCATTCATTGTCATGATGCGAGCAGCAAAATTGTACAAAGGACTAAGGATTTTGGTTACATTACAGTGTTGGAAGGATGATGAACCTCCAACCCTCCTTGGAATTAAGGATTTTTTTTTTTTTAATAAAACAAAACTAGTATTTTTTCTTTAATTTAATCCTTTTTTTTTCTGGGTTTAATGATTATTGAATGAGACATTAAAGTGGTTTCCATCCATGGGCGAAGCTAGCAAAAGAACATTTCTTTTTTTTTTGGGGGGGGGGGGGATGCAAGACGAATACGCACAAAAATGAAATATTTGGCTAGGCTCTTCAGTGACTAACCCTTAATTCTTTATCTATTAGTGACTTAGTAAGGTTCTGTTCGCTAGATAATTGCTGTAGCGAGAAGACATTTATCAGATATTGCACATCAGAATGAGATTCCTGAAATCTATACCAGAATTCCTCAAGAAAGATGATGCAAATCAGTCGCCATGCTATGAAGAATCTTAAACAAACAGAAGGATAAGCAAGAACGCGTGAATGGAAAAATTAATGTTCATGAATGTGATTCGTAGAAACAAAAAAGTGATAAACTGCAAAGATTCAGATTTTGACGTCCGGAAATGTACAACAATTAAGAGAGAGGGAGACGGAGGACCGAGGAGTATTTATGAGTTAAAGGGAGTCGATCGCCAGTAGAGGCGGTCGTCAGATGCTGGGTGAAGTCGAATTGAAGTGTGGGAGAGCCAAGAGAGCCAGAGAGGGTTCAGATGGAGTAGGTTGGATGAGAGAGAGAGAGAGAGCAGAGTAGGAAATGATATTTGTTTTCTTTTTTCTTTTTTTTTTTTTAACAACCAAATAAAAAGGAATCGAGAAAAAAAAAAAAAAAAGTTTACCGTTTCAGTTGTCACACTCCCTGAGCTGAGGGGCAGGAAATGATATTTGTTTTCGTAAACCTTTGAGGGCAGATCTAACTTCTATCCGGGGACTAAGAGTTCGTTTGGTAGAATTATTTTTTGGCTTATTTTTTTCTTTTAAAGAGAAAATTTATCAAACACCATTTTAAAAAAATTCTTAAAAAAATAATTTTTAAAAAAAAAGAAAATAGAGTTTTAGCAAAAACTCCTTGGAGGAGCGTTTGTTTCTTTTTTTTTTAAATCTAACTTTTCATTTTTTTTATTTCTTTTATATCCTCACTTTAAGAATATGAAATCTCAAATATGTTCATATCATAAATTCATTTACCCTCATATCCTCTTTTTTCATTTATTTTTACTTTTACTTTTAATTTTTAATTTTTAATTTTTAACTTTATTTAAAAACCATCAAATAAATTTATTTTCAAAATTAAAATTACCAAACAACTTTTAACTTATTTTAAAAAATTCTTAATTTTTATTTTTCCTTATAAGAAGAAATAAAACAAAAAATAAGTCTTATCAAATGGACACTAAGATCATTTTAGATAATATTTTCCAAAATTTTAAGGGACAATTCTCTCCACCATCCTTAACATCACAACAAATTCTTAATTTTAGAGTAAAAAATATTAATATCCTCTCCTTTTAAGTGTCGTCACCCCAAAAGTATTTTTGTTAAAAAAGATTTCACTAATAACTTTGGTACTATAAACAAAAAAAATAAATTCGAAACTTCTATGTTAAAAATAATTTTAAAACATAAATTACACATTTTTTCATTGGAGACAATCTAGTCTCCCAAAAATTCCTAATATTGGCCGAAGTGTTTTGATCGGTTGAAGTCCAAAATTTGGTAATCGTTGTTGCGATTAAGCAAACCGGATATCGATGAAACAAGATTAATCTGGGGCTGTCTGTCTCCACTCCATCCAATGCTATGTTGCTGTTAGCCGCCCTAATTTAGAGGTCCAGAAACTTTAATCTTGTGTAAAATGGAGGTCCCGAAATTCTCTCACACCCTCTCTCCCTAAAGGGTAATTGAGTCATTGACTAAAATCTCTTAATTCTTATCAAGATTGCTTCTCTGGGGATGAGGAAGAGAGAAAATGACATGTCAACGTACTAGGCCTGGAAGATGTAGAGCAAGTAGAGTGCGGGCTAAAGCCAACCTCAAACCCCAACACCGCATTGAGGCCTGACATAGGGTGGTCCAAACTCCAAAGCCTTCCTTCCGATGCACCACCCAACCCCACCTTTTAATTACCACCCCCCCCCCCAAAACAATTAGCTGTGGTCCTCCCTCCCTCTCTCTCTCTCTCTCTCTCTCTCTCTCTGATGGTACAGCGAAACATTAACGCTATAACAGCCCACATGAAAAACCAGAGTGCAAAATCACCGTTGCTCACAATTCACATAATCTTACTTACATCATTTTAACCCTACAAAAGTCCTAAGAGCTGAGACTAGGTCTGGTCTGTTTGGATATTATTTATGGGCATTTCATAGTCTCAGAAACTCTCTCTTGCTATCAATGTTTATTGATTCAATTAGTAAAAAATTAAATTTTTTTAATTATAATCGTAAGTTTAAATCTTTATAAATATAAAAAAAATCATATTGATATCTTTAAAAAAGGACCTGATAATAGATCATTTCGAATTAATCAAAATTTCACTCTTAATATCATATCAGAAAATTAAAAAAAAAAAACACTCTTTTCTGCGTTAATTGGCAAACCTGCTGCACTGTTTCATTCAGATTATCTTTTTGAGTTGCGAAGCCGTAAAGTAAATGAAGCCATCAAACGGGTCTCTAAAGTACAGTTATGATTCAGTTTTTAAGTCTCATCCTGTGTTGAGTGGAGTGCTTGTTTGATTTGGATCGGGAAAAAAACATTACTTTCCATCTGAGAGAATAGGAAAAGACACTTTGATTGATTGATTTATGTAAGTAAAAAAAAAAAAAATCAAAACTGAGGTTTTTATGTCTCATCACATTCCCTTCCAAACTTGACTAAACTAGTTAAATCCGAATAGCAAGGTTAAAAATGAAAAGGAAATCATTGTTCACTGTTTACTCAGAAAAATTTTACTGCAGTAAGTTCCACTCTGTGCTTTTTTTATTCAACCGCCCAAATATATGTCCAGCGTAACGTGATTATTGGATAGTATATTACAAAAATTTTGGTCATTTTAAATTGATTTAAAACATTTTGAATTTGCCCTGATCATAATTTAATAGTTATTATTGAAGATCGATATTCATAAAATTAATAAAAAAATTTATGTATATATATTTAGTTGGATTACTTCAATAATTTATGACCATTAAATATATTTATTTCACGACTTATTTATGTTCTATATTAACATAAATGTTTTCTACAAATGGAAATTAATGCAAAACATGTCGACAAGATTTGTGGGACAAAGAAGAAACCTAGTGGATCAATACCTGGTTGAGCATTGAATATTGGGTTTTGGGTGGAGTTTTGTTATTAAAATGATAAATTTAACTTGAATTAAATTTAATCATATCTAATTTGATTATTATATAACGATAATTTATAAAAAAAATCAAATATAATTATTAGATACATATGATTTATAAAAAAAATGATTCATAAATATTAGAATTTTTTCATTTTCTCTTTATTTTTTTGCACCAAATTTCTCTAGTATATTCCATATAATAATGAAATCACGCCTCCATTGACATGTTTTTGTTTGTAACAAGAGGCTAATAATTTGATTAACGAAATTATTACATTAAAACTAATATTTTTGATAATTGATTTTTTGACATATGGCATTGCTTTAAAAATTTAAATCAAAGTTCTAAGGCAATCATAGTTATTTTTATTATAAAAGAGTAGGTTTTTTTTTGGTTTTTTTTTTTTTGGGGGGGGGGAGAATAAAGAGAAATAATATCATATTTTCTTTTGATTTGATAGACACTCCATTCCGAATCAAAAGCAAAGAAAGGGAATTTCTTTCCTTGGAAAGAGCTGGAAACGTTCCTTGAGAAAATAAAGTTGGTAGCAGAAGGGGATGACAACATTTTTATATGAAAAGATAGATATATGCAAATAGATAGAGCCTAGACGTGAAAAAACCTTGGTCCCATAATACTCTCCCTCTGCCCATTTTCCAATGTAGTTATGGATGTTTGGCTCTTTTGTCTCTTTTTAAATTTTGCATTATGTTGCAGACTCAATTTTTAAAAAATGAAAAGAAAAGGAAACAGAAACAGCCAAAAGTTTCACAGCCATAAAACACTACTTTGTCCTGCATGTGTTTACATGCAACTCTCCATGCATTATAATGGTCCCAACTTCACAACACTGCTCTCTCTCTCTCTCTCTCTCTCTGTCTCTCTTCAAAACTTTTTTGTCTCTCCTTTTAACGAATTTCAACCATTAAATTCTCTCTCTCTCGCGCCGATAAAAACTTTTACCATCTCTAGTAATCCCTTTAATGGGGTGTAAAGACGCATAATTATCAACCTCTGATTAAAGGAAAAGAAGCGACAAAGCCTGCAACAAAAGAGAGCCAGCCGTATAAATTTATGATCTCTCTCTCTCTCTCTCATCTTCCCTTTCACTTCCTAACACAACCCCCTTCAGTTATTGCAATTCTGATCTTATTATTACTATTATTACCCTCTATAAGCTGTGCTTTTAGTTGTTTCTAAGTCTTCTCCTAACAGATCTTGGGCTTCCCTCTCTTCACATCTTCTCAGCCTCTCTATCAACACTAAAGAAAAAAGTGCATAGATTTTTAATTCCTTCTCTCCCTCTCTCTCTCTCTCTCTCTCGAATTTATCTTGCTTTCTCTCTTATGCTCATCTGCGTTTTCTGAAAAATTCTCTACATCTTCCAGGAATATAATATGTTTTGCTTCGTCTGTTTTACTCTGTTTTTTTCTCTTGAAATGGTTTTGATGATCTAAAAACTTCATTCTCTTTCCTTTTTTGTTGAGTTTCCATCAATCATTTGAACAAAAAAGGGGTTTCCATTCTGATGATTGATGAGACAATTGACTCTTTTTAGTTCCGTGTTTTCCCCTGTTTTTGCTGGTTCGATCGAACTGTTTTTTTGCCTCGTCTTTGTGTCGTTTTGGTGGTTGACTTAACATATGTACATATATATAATCAATGAAGAATCTTGTCATAACAGGTCAAATCAATTTTATTCTACTACTCCTCCTATGTTTGGACGTTTATTGCATGGACTATGAAGCAAATGTGGATTCAGCCCCAATGCTGAAAACAGAGAAGCACGCACTCTATTCTGCTATTCAAGGGTTTGTGGGTGATTGGTGGAATGGTTCAGATCTCTATCCTGATCCTTGTGGCTGGACTCCTATTCAGGTACTCATAAATATACAAATATTTTCCATTAAATTTTTCTTTTTCATTTTCGTGTCGCAAAAAAAAAAAAAAAAAATTGAATCACCACATCTTTATGTCTAATGTTTTTGTCTGATTTCTTTCATTAGGTGAAATATGTACAAAATTTACTTTGAATAACCATGCCTGTTTTAGCGTTTGAAAGTTTTTTTTTCCTCATTTTGGCTAAATTCAAAATAGTTGCAGATGATAATGTAGAAGGCAGCATCCCGGATTACGCTTTTTGTTCATGAAACCCATTAGCACAAACAGGCATCTTGAGCATTAGAAATTCCATTCCTAATATGTTTGTAGTTTTCCTTGACTTGGGTGAACGTCTGTTTTTTTTTTTGTCATTAAAGACTTGTTCGATGTTTGCAAGACCCCTAGGCCATTAATGATTCCATGAAACAAACAAAAAGCATTTTGCTTTGGACCATAACTCGGCAAGAGCTTGATGAACAGATGGCTTTTGAATTGCGATGATGAGACCATTATCAAGAAAAATGAGACTCAGTTTTCACAAATTTGTACATGTGGGACGAGCAAAGAAGCATAATATATCATTTTGCTTCAGTCCCATGATTTTTTCTGAATACAGAATTTGCATAAATGACAGCCTTTTTTCATCTTCGGGGTACATTGACACTTCAAAGGAAGGCTCATTAACCAAAGATACTTTAAAGAAAAATGCCTGTTCTTTTTAGGTCATTTTGGTTTTGATTGTTTTTCGATCCACACCTTTTTGTACAATGATCTAGCTAGTCTATACATGTTAGATCTGGTCCTACCTTAATTTATGCGAGGTACCTGGTATAACTCTACTTTAATGTCATGATATAGTTGTGCCTTATTTTAAAATTCATGTTCCTGATTGTGACCACATTTTCCAGGGAATCTCTTGTGATGTCTATGATGGGTTATGGTATGTCACAACATTCAACATTGGACCTATACTTGACAACTCTCTAACTTGTGCGCCAAAAGTGGAATTTAGACCCCATTTGTTTGAGCTTAAGCATCTGAAATCTCTTTCTTTCGTCGGTTGCTTCATTTCATCCCAACAATATCCAATCAGTATCCCTACTGACAGTTGGGAAAATCTTGCTACTGCCTTAGAATCCTTAGAATTCCGCTCAAATCCTGGTCTCAGTGGTCAAATTCCCACTACCTTTGGCAAGCTCAGAAATCTCAAATCTTTAGTACTTCTGGAAAATGGTTTAACTGGTGAACTGCCAACAAGTATTGGGAACTTAGTGAAGTTGAAAAGATTAGTACTTGCTTCAAATTCATTTAGAGGTCAAATTCCGGATAATTTTGGTGCTTTAACTGAGCTATTAATCTTTGACTTGAGTCGGAATTCTCTATCTGGGTCATTGCCAGTTAGTTTGGGAGGTTTGGCTTCACTACTAAAGCTGGATTTGAGCAACAATGGACTTGAGAGAGAGATTCCAGAGGAATTTGGAAATATGAAGAATTTGATATTGTTGGATTTGAGAAATAACAGACTATCTGGAAGGTTGATTCAGTCATTTCAAGAAATGAGATCCTTGGAAGAGCTTGTTTTGTCCAACAACTCAATAGGAGGAGATCTCATGAATGTTGAGTGGAGAAATCTGCAAAATTTGATCATTTTAGATCTTTCAAACATGAATTTGATAGAGGAGATTCCAGAGTCAATGTCAGAATTGAAGAGAATTAGATTTCTGGGTCTTAATGATAACAATCTCACAGGCGATATCTCACCAAAGCTTGCAGCTTTACCATGCATCAGTGCTCTTTACCTTTATGGGAATAGGCTGTCCGGAAAGCTTCAATTTTCTGAGTGGTTTTACGGGAAAATGGGTAGGAGATTTGGAGCCTGGAACAATCCAAATCTTTGTTACCCGCTTGAATTGATTGATACAAATCATGTTCCAATTGGGGTAAAGCCATGTCAGCAAGAGGTCAATCTTGTTGATTCAGTTTCAAGAACCGAGTTAAGTGGGACGGATTTGGGTTTCACCAATTCTCAATTCTTATCATCTTTGGGAGTTTCAAGACATAGAATTAATGGGAATTGGTTGGCTTTTCCGATAGAGTTGGTCTTGATGATTCTGATGTGGGACTTGTTCTTATAGGATGTGGTCTTTGGGGATTGAGAAATCCATTTTGTTTCAAAAACTTAACCTTATTGATTTTAACGAGTCATGTCCTAGCTTTTGTTGTCCTCTTTCCTGGTCACTGAAAAGTGTCTCATAGATCCCTTAGACTTGTACATCGTATTTTAATGTTGTGATGTCCTGTCATTTCCTTATATATGCATGTCCACAATCATGTATTGATGCTGCATGTTATTATGGTTATTTGTTAATCAAACTAATCATGGAACAATTAAACCTGGTATATCCATCAAATAATCACAAGGTCTTGGAAACTTAAAACCATGTTGTCTGAAGTTTTGAAATCTCTATTTCTTGAATATGATTTTTAAAAAATGACAGAGGTAGAATCAAAACTCGCTAGATATCTGATATGTAAGTCTGCCTATATTTTGCATGTGGAGGTCCTCGTAATCAGTGCTGGAGAAAATATTAATATTGGTCGCAGGTTACACGTATATTGTTGTACCCAAATTACAAAGGAGAGTTGTATTGTGTTGGCAGGAAATTTTACGAAATAAATGTGTATTTGTGAAGCTACTTAGGACATGACAGTCCTTCAAATATTACAATAGCACTACTTTCTCGAGTAGCATTATAAATCTTTACGGTGAATGGAGAGTTATCGCTTAAATGCTAACGAAAAGAAACTCCGAGACATGGAAAATTTGTGGTGTCTGTCCTCCCTGGTCTATCTCGGGCTCTCATTTCCCCCACCTGTGAGAACTGAGCACAAATCTGTGGATCTGTTTTATGTTTCATAAAGAAAAATAATAATAATAATAATAATGATCTGTGTGGAGGTCCCTACTCAAACTGGGATTTTCTGTGTTTGTTGAGATGAGAAAAATATATATTGTAAGAGTTAGACCATCTTTTTGTACTGTCAAATCCAGAAAAATTAGTGTACGAAAGAATGGAGTTTATCACCGATTTCATGAAAATCACTATCAGAATCCAAAAACCTTAATTTTTTTTTGGTACAAAGACAGTTTTACCATCAATTGGTATCTGAGTTTCGTTTAACTAATCTAATTCGAATATTATAAGGCCTATTTTAGAAATGATTCTCTCATATTTTGTATATTATTTATGCACATATTTGATGACTTTAATATTACCTATTTAGAAATAAAACGAAAATCTTATTTTGATTCTCTCGATCGAGTTTAGGGTGGTTTGGTTTGGTTTGTGGTCTTTAATGTCACAGGACCAGTTAAGAGGGTTCTGGAGTTGGAAAGGAGGGATTTTCACTTGTCTGGGTCTCTCCCAAATCCAAGGCATGAGAATCTCCTCCTTTTCAATCCAAATTTTTTATTTCTTGAAATAGAAACCTTTTCCTGAAGTAGTTCGCTTGGATTTAGGATTTTGTAGTGGTTGTGTGGAATCTATCTTTTGCTACGATCTCTCTGTGTTGTAGCCATTTTGATGAAAGAGAGGAAAAGCTATTTCTGAATTTGTCAGCTACCTTGTTTTGTTCAATTCTACTAAGATGATACAAATCCTCTCAAATGAAATATTCAGAATATTAAAATATAAGGAAATCACACTTTATAAAAATATAAGAAATAAAAACATGAGAAAAAGCGTAAATATAAAAAATATAAAATTTTAATAAATATTAATTATTTTATGTAAATAATAAAATAACTATATTTTATAATAAGAATTTAAAATGATCAAATATTTAATTATTAATTATAAGATAAATAACATTAAAAAATAAAAATTATAATTAAATAATCAAATGATTCATTAAATATAGGAGAATGCAAAAATAAAATAAGATAAAATAAAAGATATAAAAATTTTTATATAAATATTAATTAATTCAATATATTCAACTGTTTCAGAAATGGGAAATGTTAATGTTGAAAAATTTTGATATATTAAAGGTAAAAAGTATATAAATCTATCTGATAACAGTTGAAACATTTGACAGAGAAGAAGTTATTTTGAAAGGTTAACATTTGGCAAATTTGAGATTAACTTGATTGTTTAAATTAATTATGACTTTTAAGAACTAATAATAATGAATACAATGGCTATTAGGTTTATTTTACTACAAAATTTTATATACAGATTTGAATGGATCCATCCCATGGAGGACCCATGTCACAATATAGAGTTAGCTACACTTTTAACTAACATGCTTATCGGCTAAGATAAACAAACTTTATGAAAAATCTTGATGTTGATGGAAACAAGAATAAGAAATTTTCCTTTTGGCTCGAGAAAAAGAAAGATGTTCGCATATTTTTAAATTTTGATAATAAATAAAATATGATTAGTTTGATTAAGAAAAAAATTTAGATATAAATATGATTAGAATAAGAAAGGAATTTGAAACATAAGAAATAGTCGAACTACAAAAAGAAAAAATAGTGATACGTATGGACAAAATGTGTAAAGTTAGTCAACACAAAATTTAACAGTTTATATTATTAAAGAACAAGTCTACAATAAGGTGAAATATGTTATAAACATTAAGAAAAATGGGTGGATGTTCAAAATATGGAAAATGATTTTAGAGAGATACAATATTGTTATTAATAGTATATTTTATATATCAATACTATAATATGGAAATATTGCATATTTGGAAGAATATTTGAATTTGGGGCTTTCTAATTATATAAACATCTCAAGTTGTATAAATACCTCATTTGTATTCTCATTCTATATACAACACATTCAAGAGAATAAGAAATCTCTCTCTTTTCTCTCTTTATTTTTCTTCTTCTTTAATATTTTCTTTAATTTTACGACACGTTATCAGTACGAGACTCTACCCAATCGAGTAAAAGTTTTATCAATGAAAAATAAGCTTTCTTGGTATGAATTTTTTTTTTAACTTTTATTTATTATTTTATGGTTTTTCCAAAATATGTTTTGAGGTCACAGTTTAGTCTGATCTTCCATATTAGAAAATGAATTATCATAGTTTTGTTGTGTTCATTGTTTTTTAACATTCTTATTGATTAACTATAAATTAAAAACCAGATTTTGCAGATTATTGATCTAAAGGTCTTTTATAAGACTAGATTTGGTGTAACAACACTATATATTTAATCAATAAGTTTTCATTAATATATATAAATAAATATATATATATATATTATAGATGTGTTATTTATTTTTTCCTTACTTATTATAGTTGATAATATTGAACATTACAAAATACGAATTTGTGACTCTTGACATTATGAGAAAGAATTATTTATTATGAGTGTTAGATGCTAAAATGCATTCAGATATAATGGGTTTTGAAAACACCATTAAAATAATTTGAATGAATAATAATGGTGAAAAAGTACAGTCGCTTGAAGATAGTTGTTTATATGATGAAAAAATTTTGTAAAGAAAATATTATTAGGAAAGATATGCTAGAAAATTCTTTATTTTCATATCTACTCATAATTGAGTAAAATAATGAGTTACTGATAAAAAATCATGAGATCCGGATCCGCTCTATTCCCTGAAGTGAATGCAGCAATATATAAGAAAGACCACCAGAAGTGGTTTTAATCTATTTCCTGAAGTGAATGTGATTATATATTGTTATATAAAGAGGTCATGATTGTAGTGATTGTCATGATTATGTAAATTTATCAAACCATCAGAAGTGATCATGCAAATTTATCATCACAAGAAGTGGGACAATAATAATGAGAAAAGACAAGATACGTCCTCAAAAATTCTGAGAATATTCTGAAATCAATAAAAGATGAGAAAGAAAAATGCTTTATTAATAGTGTTACAATAAGTGTTACTTCTCCTGCCTGAAATTGGAAGAAACAAATATTAATACTTTAAGTGGTAGTGCAAAATTAATTGAAATTTTCAGTAAAGCATGAATATATATCCTTGAAGGAAAAATTGAACACTTAATTGGCGATGGAACTATTTAAAATAGATTTATATAGAATTTCGTATTTTGTTTTAAACGAGTTGAGTTCTAAAATACTTATCATATTTAATATTTTATCTATTTATTTCGTTATGAAAATAAACTCTTAAAACTCACTAGTATTAACATAGTTATGAATTCTAAAATGTTTGTTCATTTATTGAAAATAAATACTTCTCTGGTTCAATTCATAATGAAAGGTGAAGATATATATCTCGCAGATAATATCACTACACATACTATTTTAAAAGATAAGAAATATTTTTCTTATTTGGTAATGCAAGAGATCAATGTTAATACAATATTTGGGAGTACAAAATTGATAGAAGACTCCAAAAGAGCCAATATATTCTTGTCTAGTGGAACTAAATTTGAAATCGATGAGACATTATACTCTCCCATATCTCAAAAAAATTTATTGAGTTTTAAAAATATTCGTAAAAATAGATATCATATTGAGATAATAAGTGAAGTAAATATTGAATACCTTCACATCACGAGTACAATTCTGACTGAGAAAAAGATATTAGAAAAATTACTGACATTTTCTTCCGATTTGTATTACATATACATTAATACAAGAGAAACAACATATACAATAGTAAACCAGAAATTTAATAAATTGAATGATTTTATTATTTGGTATGACCGGTTTGGTCATATCGGGTCAGTATTGATGCGAAAAATTATAAATAATTCATGTGGACATTTTTTAAAGAATCATAAGATTCTTCAATCCAATGAATTTACTTGTGTTGCTTGTTCTCAAGGCAAATTAATTATGAAACTATCACCAGTTAAAATAAATTATGAATCTCTTGAATTTCTAAAACGAATACACAGAGATATTTATAGGCCAATACACCAACTATGTGGATCATTCAATTATTTTATAGTTTTAATTGATGTATCAACTACATGGTCACATGTATAATTATTATAAACTCGAAACCTAACATTTGCGAGATTACTTGCTCAATTAATTAAATTACAAGCATATTTTCTAGATTATCTGATCAAGAAAATTCGTCTTGATAATGTTGGTGAATTTACATCACAAAATTTTGATGAATATTGTATGTCAATTGGGATAATTATAAAACATCCTGTAACAGATGTTCACATTCAAAATGGTCTAATAGAATCGTTCATCAAGCGTATTCAATTGATTGCAAGACCATTGCTTATAAGAGCAAAATTACCAATTTCTGTTTGGGGACATGCTGTTTTATACGCGCAACACTTATTTTCATCCGGTTAACAAATAGTAATGATTTCTTCCCATTATATTTGATTCATGGTCAGGAACCAAATATCTCCCATTTGAAGATTTTTGGATGTGCAGTATATGTCTCTATTACTCCACCACAACGAATTAAGATGGGACCTCAAGGGAGATTGATGATATATATTAGGTTTGAATCTCCATAGATTATTAAATATATTAAACCTATGACAGAAGATTTGTTTATGGCTCGTTTTGCCGATTGTCATTTTGACGTGTCTGTTTTTCCAATATTAGGGGGAGAAAATAATAAATAGTCTGAAAATAAAATTAGTTGGAATGAGTCATCATTATCTTATCTTGATTCTCGAACAAAACAATATAAACTAGAAGTTCAAAAGATGATTCATTTACAAATTTTAACAAATTAATTGTCAGACGCATTTGCTGACCATAAAAGATTAACCAAGTCACATATTTCGGCTGTTAATACTCTTATTAGAATTGATGTCCCTGAAAAATAATATAACATTGCTAATGAATCCAAAGCGCGAGCAAAATGTGGTAGACCGATTGGTTCCAAAGATAAAAATTTTCAAGATAGAAAAAGAGTAAAGAAATTAGATGGTCCAAATGAAAATATGACATATCTTAAAGATATACCAACCATGAACAATGTTCTAGAAGAACATCAGGTACCTAAAAATACTGATAATTATGAGATCTCGATAAGTTATGTTATGACTGGGGAAATATGGAATCAAAATAATGTTAATATTTATGATATTTTTGTATACCACGTAATAATGGGTATTGAAAATGAAAATAAAGATCTTGAACTAAGATCTATAGAGGAATGCAAACATAGACCTGATTTGCCAAAATGGAAAGATGAAATTGAGGTAGAATTGAAATCTCTTGATAAAAGAAATATTTTCGGACCAATAGTCCGTATACCTGTTGGTGTAAAACCAACGGAATACAAATGGATCTTTGTGTGAAAACGAAATGAGAAAAGTGAAATTATGAGATATAAAGCACGTTTAGTTGCACAAGAATTTTTACAAAGACCCTGTATTGATTATAATATAACATACTCTTTTGTGATGGATGTGATTACTTTTCGATTTCTAATTAGTCTGGTAATACTAAAGAGACTCCATTTATGATTAATGGATGTCGTTATAATTTATTTGTATGTCCTACTGGATAACGACATCTATATGAAACTTTTAGAAGGATTTAAACTAACAGAAGCATGTAATTTTAGTTCTCGAGAACATTACTCAATCAAATTGAACAAATCTTTATATAGATTAAAACAATCTGGTCGCATATGGTATAATCGACTTAGTGAGTATCTGTTAAAGGAGAGATATAAGAATGATTTTATTTGCCCATGCATTTTTATAAAGCAATCTATATGTGATTTTGCTATTATTGTAATATATGTTGATGATTTAAATATCATTAGGGTTTTTGAAGAGCTCTCAAAAGTAGTAGAATATTTAAAAAGGAATTTGAGATGAAAGATCTCAGAAAGACAAAAGTCTGTATTAAATTATTGATAGAAAATTTTAAAAATGGAATTCTAGTGCATCAAGCAACTTATACAGAACAAATATTAAAATGATTTTATATGAACAAAACACATCCGTTGAGTACCCCAATGGTTGTGAGGTCACTCGGTGTAAATAATGACCCTTTCTGATTTCGAGAAAATAATGAGAAAATTCTTAATCCTAAAATACCATACTTAAGTGCAATTAGAGCATTTATGTATGTCGCTAGTCATATGCGACCTGATATATCATTCTCTGTAAATTTATTAGTGAGATATAGTTCTTGTCCAACTTGAAAATATTGGAATTGAGTTAAACATATATTTTGTTACTTACAAAGTATGAAAGATACGAGTCTATATTTTTCTAAATTATCCAAAACAGATTTGTTTGGTTTTGCAGATACATGTTACTTATCTGATTCTCATAATACTCGATCACAAATTGGATATGTGTTTACATATGGTGAGACCGCCATTTCTTGGCGTTCTATGAAACAAATAATAGTAATTATATCCTCTAATCATACTGAAATTTTAGTAATTTAGTCGTGAATGTGTATGGTTAAAATCTGTGATTTGGCGTATACAAGAATCTTGTGATTTATATTTAAGAAAAGAAGTACCAACAGTTTTATATAAAGATAATACAACGTATATCACCCAACTTAAGGAAGGATATATCAAAAGCAATATAATAAAATACATTTCACCAAAATTCTTTTTCACTCATGAATTTCAGAAGAATACTGATATAGATGTTCAACAAATTCGATCGAGTGAAAATTTAGTAGATTTGTTTACAAAGTTACTGTCAACCGCCACCTTTACAAAATTAGTAAAAGATATTGGAATATATAGACTCAAAGATCTCAAGATATATTTTTAATAGCGGGAGTAAGTATATCATCAAACACTTTGAATAGCATACTCTTTTTCCTTCACTAGAATTTTTTTTTCCATAGAATTTTTTTCTAGTAAAATTTTAACCAGATCTATTATCTGTATAATGGACATCCAAGGGGAAATTTTACAAACCCTAAGAAATACGGGTGCATATCCAAAATATAGAAGGTGAATATTTTATACAGATACAACATTGTCATTAATAGTAACTTTTATATGTCAATACTACAATATGAAAATATCACATATTTGAGAAAATATTTGAATTTGGACATTTCTAATTATGTACACATCTCAAATTGTATAAATACCCCCTTTATATTCTCATTCTATATACAACACATTCAAGAGAATAAGAATTCTTTCTCTTTTTTTTTCTTTATTTTTCTTCTTCTTTAATATTTTCTTTAATTTTACAACAAAATAATCTATTACTGATAGTAGATAAAGGTGTTACTCAACCAAGTAAGTTGGATCGGAAATGAATTATTTAGAATGTTGAAAATCCAGATTTGACCAATTTACCAGAAACTAAGTACTCAAAAATATGAATTTTTGTAATATTAAAAAAATAAGAATAAAAATTGGTAATATTTGTTCCCCCACATATCCATCGGGTTAAAACATCTTTTTCCATAATTTTTCTAACTCGTTAACCCCTCAAACAAAATTCATCCAAAAATTAAAATCGGAATTTTATTTTTTGAAAGAAGAGTTAACTTTTTATCATCAAAGAATTAAATTTTGAAACTATTTTTATTTAATTTAAATGTGAGATATTTCCTTATTTACATGTAATATTTTAAGTAAATGAAAATATTAAATGTTAAATGTAAAATGTGGACTTTAAATTACTATCACAAGCGGCTAACCCGTTGTACTCAGACAGTCAACCGTAGAACACGAGTAGCCAACCTAATATGCTGATATGACCAACTGTAAATCTAAACGGCCAACCTGTTCTACTTGATCAGTCAACCGATGATTCAAACGATCAGTCGCCAAATTATCTTAAGAACCAAAAATGCTTCCCTTGTCTACCAAACCAAATCTAAGGCTGAACGAAACACCTAATATTTCAAAATTTAGCCAATCTTAGTCAACCATTTATTCAAAAATAGATTAAGGACAGATTAAGGGAAAAAAAAAAAAACAATGTGTATATTAAAAATATTTGTTAACTGTTTAAAATTGTTGACATGGACTAATCAAACTCTTTATTTTTAAATTCAATGTCAACAAGCTGTGTTGTTTCAAAAATCTCTTTTGGTTGTTTTGTTTGTCAAGTTAATCTTCTTGTTATAGCAAAAAGATGCTTCAAATCTTCTTAATATAGGAATTTTTTCGAAAAGAAATAAATAGTTGCTTTAAGGTCAATAAAAGGCAAAAACATTAATTGAGAAATAGTTGAAAACATTAATTAAGGAAGGTGAAGAGCATTTAATTCCTAATATTCAAATTCATCTACCACTCAACGACATTTTTCAAAACAATGTTAAATACCAAAGTAATGAAGAACAAAAAAAAGATGAAGAAATCAAGAGAAAGACCAACTATTGTGAACAAAGCACGATCTCATCAAACACTCAATACTACACTGCATTACACTTTATGTATTTTCTATGTGTGTTTCATTTACTGCACATTAATTTCCTTTCACCTGAGGAATAGTCTCTGTAATATTCTTTGAGCTCAACTTAGTTACATCTGAGAATTAGTCTAACAATCTGTAACACCTCCCTGTATTCTAAAGGAGTTTGAAGATCTTGTGGATTCATAATTAGAGTTTAGAGAGATGAAGTATTTCAGGAAGAAATACTTGAAAGGTTTTATTTGCACCCGTAAGTAAGTGGGTGGTACAGGTCTCACTTGCACTTGGCAAGCAACTGGGTTTTACTATTCGAAATAATAGTGAAAATCTAGGAGGGTTAGTTGGGAGTAGACGTACACCGGATTGGTGAAATCACTATAAAAATTCTTGTCTTATCTCTTCTCTTTATTCTCAGTTTGCTTAATTTTGTTTCTTTAATTTTAATTAGTCAAAAATTATAAAAAATAAAAAAAATTCTATTCATCTCCTCGGGTTGTTTTAGTGAAGAAGAAGGAGAAAAATTGGATTACCCATAAGAATAGCAATTTCTCGTCTCAATAATATTGTAAAAGTATGTATTAGTTAAGAAATATTTAATTTAAATTATAATTACTTTTTTAATAAACAAATTTATTACTCAACACTCGGAAAATATTATGATTTTAATTTTATGTACATGGGGTAAACTACATGAAAAGCTTCCACGCGGTTTGACCCATAATTACTACAACTAACTATTATATTTTTCCTGGTTTGAGTTCTAATATGATGATTCAACACATTTTATATACATTAAAAGTTTTAGAATCAAGACTCAGATCCAAAAATATGCACTAGTACTATAGATGATAGGGCAGCTACTTTGAAGTTTAAACCAGTGTGACAATATGAAAATGAGTGAAAATAAGTTTAATCAATTTTAAACTTTATGACAGTAAAAAAATGGCTAGACTGGCAGTCATAAATAACATATAATATATATATATAATTAAATTTTAAATCATACTCTTGTATCAAGGATTTACATTTACTATTTCATAATTCCTTAATTTTTAGAATAAGTCATACTATAAAGCAGAGTCGGTCGATGATATCCTATCAAATCTTCAAAGCTAGTGACGTAAAACTATAGATAGGTCCAATGTTGGTGGTTTTGGAACATTGGTTGGTGTTGACGGCTAGCCATGCACAGAGGAGCTTTCACATGAGGGTGCACTTTTCCCTTTCCTAGACGACTTTGTTTTCATGGATTGACATTTTGGTTTGTAATTATTCTTTGCAATGACGAAGAAAAAGTAACAATTTAGGGAAACAAGGATACCTTAACCTTCTTTTTTTCCTTTTTTTTTTTTGGGAGGGGGGGTTTACAATAGAAAGGTCTAAATCCTATAGAACACAATATCTATTTTTTTTTTGTTATATCAATATTTGAATTCAGAATCACTGGATTGGACGAAAGGAACTGTAATCACTAAACTATTTCTTTAAAGATATAGAATACAATATCTATACTATCAAATAACAAGGCATTGAACACCCGGGGAGGGAAAGTCTTTACAAATCAAAACATTTTCTTGTTAATGAGAAGCAAATTTAGTCAAAAAAATTGGCACCTGGTTGTATTGTTTTAACAATTATTAATATATGAATCATCTATATTATTTCAAAAATTCACTATTTTAAAATATTTATAAAAAAGATAAATATAAAATTGATAAAATTATATCACTTCGCGATTCTGATTGAGTTAAAGCATAAAAAAATCTTCTATAAAATTATTTCGTATGTCCAAATAAAGTACCCCTAAATTAATATGATTCTTTAATCTTCATAGAATCGACAAAGAGGTCCTTTCCTCTCATAAAACCCCTTGAAACCCCCCCCCCCCCAAAAAAAAAGAATCGACAAAGAGTAATTGGAAATCTTGGAAAGAGAAAATGGGAAAAATGGTAACCTTTCTAACATTTACCTCCCATATCAAAGCTCAATATATATTTTTTTTTTGTTTCACTATTTAGCGCCACACAATTCAGCCAAATGTCCTTTCTCCAAACGTTGTTTTTTTCATATAAATTTTATGATAATCCCAATTAGTTGCATACTAAATTCAAAAATTACCTAAATCAATAGAAAAAATAAATTATTTAGACAGCTTCGAAATTCCTTTATCCCATCAAATAAAAATAAAAATCTGGGTATACAAAAGTGTTCAGGTAAATGTGAGGGACACAAAAAATATTCTCGAAAAATAAGGAATTGATTGGACCACCATGGATTCGAATTTGGAACTTACAAGAAAACCCATAGCAGGTCCTGTTCACCGACTTGGCCGCCTTTGGGTTTTGGGGGTCCACTTCACGTAACTCGGACGGTTGCCCAGGCCGGTGCCACCTGGGATCCACAAATTTGCGGATTCCCAAAATTTTCTGAAAATTACACGTGTACCGTTTTCTCCAGCTAAGCAAAATTCAACGGAAACGGCAAAAATCTTTCCTAAATATCCTCGGCGGTCGCTAACCCTTACCGTTTACCGTTTACGTTTGCTTTGTCTAGAAGCTAGAACCAGGATCGTATGTTGGTCTGGTGCCGTAATTTACTCTTGCAAGTTTCTCCAATGAATAACTGAGAATATATTTTTTTAAATGACACTATTATTTCTATTTAATAAATATACACAGAATTAATTACATCTCAAGTGATATCATTTTTCTTTATTCGATTTTTTTTATATATTAAATAATTTTTTTAATTATTATATTATTTTATTTGTGTCATTTTAAAATATTAAGAGTAAAAAGTCTCCAAGAGAACATCTTAATGAACATATTCTCCATTTCCCAATTTGATAATTTTGAATTCAAATTCTAATATAATAAAAAAATATTAAGAGTAAAAATATTTAGAAAATCAAAAATTTTAAAATTAAATACCACACTTAATTTTTTTGTTTCAAGACTAAAAATTTAATTGAATTTTTATTTTGATTTATGATTCCAAGAACAAGATTTGAAATGTAATTAAACTTCTTAAATTAAATTTATTTTTTTATTTGATTTTAAGGGAAGAGTTAGGCAGTTTTGGACCAATAATATGTATTTGCGTTGACTTTAAAATGGATAGGAAGATGGCACACATCATGGAAAAAGAAGTCATCTAAATGAACGCCACTTGTCCAAACATGGTGCACCCGCACACTCTTTCTCAGAAAGTCTTGCCTCATGACGTCCACCCTTTACATTCTATTTTTCTTTAATTAAAACAATTAAAATATTTCAAATATATTTCATTAAAAAAAAAAACTCACCCATGAAATACTCTTTAATTTAGGATTGGATAGAGAGAGAGTGAATATATATATACGTAATATTCTTTTTATATTTTATAAAGAGTCTATTTTCATATCTCGAAATTATAATCTTGAGATAACAAAAAAAATAAATCCAACGTTACATAAAGACTCTTTCTTTTCAAATATATTTCATAATTAATCAAATAATTAAAACGAAAGAACTATTATATAATGATAATCATATTGTATTATATCTCGTTCTGAAATAGATTATTGAAATTGTGGTCCACAGTTGAATTAGATAAAGGTTGAAAACCAAGATGATTGCTTTTTGAAGTTTAATAAGGTGGATTAATTGCCCAACCTAATTAGAAAACATACTTGGATTATGTGTTTAGTCAAGATATCCATCAATGTCAAGGTGAATGTCACGTAGAATTTAAGTGGCCCCCTTCGAGCTAAAAGGTTTTGTAGTATATCATATTAATTATTTAGGGTGATTTTTATATGAATCCCACCTACCAAAAAACCTTAATTTTGACTTATTAACCAAACTGTGATTAATGATGGTCATAAGAGAGGAATACTGTGAGGATGGTGATGTGACTGAGGGTTAATTAAGTGCAGGGACGGTGGCTTATTAGAGGACCAAGTTTGGCTTTTGAAATTTTCAAATCTTTTTGAGAATAATTTCTTTTTCTCGTACCTTTTGCAGTATAATTTTGGCCCTTCTAAAAGTTTTATTTACTGCCGCCCCCAAAACATTTTATATATATATATATATATATATAAAAGGAATTGTAATTGATCTGAATCGAATTGAAAAAAAATGATAAAAATTGAAAAAATTCTACGATTTGAACTCTCTTTATGATTAAGAATGTTTTCTATATCTATTGGGGTGGGGACTTCTTCCTTTTTACAGCTACTAGGGGTTTTTTCATACGCTAGGTGAGAAATTATTATGCGGAACAAATCATGTAATTCTTGTTTGAAAGGTTCCAGGTGAGATGATGCATTAGATAACCCCACAAAATCTATTTTGAAATCATTCCCTTTTTCAATATAATTTTTAAAGAATAAACAACGCTTTTAAAACTTTTTACAATATTTTAAAAACTTTTACCGTTATTTAAAAAAAAAAACCATTTAATGATATTTTTAAACATTTAGCAATATTTATTAAAATACCACTTAAAAATGCATATTAATATATATATATATATATATATATATATATTTAAAATTTCATGGGCTAGTTAGCTCCTGCCCTTGGTGTTCAACTTCAACCTCGGTTAGATGGCTAGTGTTATTTAATTTATGTAATTCTTGAACTTAATTTGTGCGCAAAAAAACATTTTTTTTTCTTTTTTTCGGGAGAAAAAGGTGGAGAGGGCCTTGCTCAATGTAAAATAATTTCAACAATGAGAAATTATTGTCCAATCTAAACATGACACGGAGTTCATCATCATCAGAAATCATGGGTAGATGTTCTGATTCAATTAGGGTTCCAAGCTTAGGCGCCAAATCTTGCCAGCAGTACGGCTCCAACCAACAAACAAATACTCTTATTAATGAGCTTTTTGCAAGATTGTAGCCTTTCTTTCCAATCTGACATGATTTTTGAATCGGCAAGAGACCGCGTAGAAGGCTGTTGGAAGACTGCAGCTCCTTCCATGACAGCGTGACACCAGCTGGTGTATATATTGATCACTCATTTTCATTTTTTTCGACCCTTGTCGGTGATTGTGTATTAGAAGTTGTATGCAAAAGATGATAATTAGAAAATTGTTTGAATAGGAAAATTGAATAAATTAAAAATAATTAAATTAATACGGCATGATTATCTTTTCGGCAATTAGTTTCACACGGCCTTCAATCACTAGTTTTGTTTCTTTTTCTTTTCTAATCATTAATTCTTATTTCTTATTAGCATTACTTCTATAAATTAATCTGAATTAATACAAATTTTATTACAAACAAAAATGGTCTTTTCTTTTCTTTTTTAAGTAAAAAGTTGAAAAAAAAAATATCGATATAATTATTCTTACCAAGTTAATATTATCATCTTCTATAATAAAATATTCAGTTTTCATTGAACAGAATACAATTTTTTTTTTTTTTTTTGGGGTCAAAAAGCTCGTGGGAAATATAAGCAGGCTTATTTTCAAAAGTCTTTAACTCAATTTCTTTTATTAGATTATTCACCAAAAGTCAACCGTTGACAAAATTTTAATTTTCAGTTGTTCAATAGTCTTGCGTGCCGCACACTTCTTTTCTTCTCCCCACCAACATGATTTTTCCTGCCCCTTTTACATGACAATTGCCGACCTCTTTCTGTTTCTTTTCCATGCACATATATATACTTCGCATCTTCTCTCTCTCCACCCCATAAAAGAAATTCATAGTTGCTTTGCTTCCGATCTCTAAACACCCACCAAAACAAAAACACATAATGGCTTCTCTCTCTTCTTCTTCATCAAACTTATGGCAAATTTCGTGTTACATTTTCTATCTTCTCATAATCCTAAATTTGGTTACTAGTTCATGCGAGGCGGCGCGATTAGGAGGAACCATGGAGATTGATGGAGTTGTGGTGAAGTCAAATCATCAGACGAGTTTCCGGTTTGGAGGAAGCATGTTCAACTTTTTTCCTAAAGGACAGCTTGTTCCTCCTTCTGGTCCTTCTAAGTGGCACAATTCGGTGGTTGATTCTTCTAAACCTTGAATCCACAGTCAGTTACTATTTTTTTTTCTATATATATATTTTTTAATTTCTAGTTCTTTTTGGAAGGAGGGTTACACTTTTTTTTTTTTTTAATGAAGCCAGATGGTGTTCAAGTCACAAAGGGGCTGTGATGAACCTTTGGCTTTAGGATTCTCAATTATACTGTATAAGAATTTTTGTGCAAAGATCTAGTCTAAGTTTGTGTTTTGATCAATAAAATTATAGCGTTCACATTTCATTATTTTGTTTTCTACTTCCTGTCGTTGCTTGTATAACAAGAGAAAAGTTCTCTCTCTCTCTCTCTCTCTCTCCCCCACCCCCCAAATTTGACTTGATTGCACTTAGATAGTCTTGGAATTGGATGATTCATTGAATTTTGTTGCCCAATAACAATCATGCTGAGTCTAATGATTCAGTCAGGCCAATGAAATTACTTGCCTGGTTTGGTCTATGAACTAACACGTTACATCAAGATTTTTCCTTTTTCTTTTTCTTTTTTTTCTTTTAATTTTCTCCGGGAAATAAAATGAATGTCTGGACTCTGTATTCAACTCGGTGCATGAGACTATAAATCCATATTCCTTCTGGATAGATTCTTTACGATCAGATGCTAAAATCGAATAGAAGAAAATAAGGATAATTCTTATTTTGAACATCAATCATTTTTCCCATGAGTTACGTGACTTATGATATTTTCATTGTTTTTATGACAAAAAATTGAACAATTTTATCTTTTTTTTTTTTAAAAAAGGAAAAAACTTATTAAAAAATTTTGAAGCTTGACTTACTTTAAATTGATGTTTTTTTTTTTTATGTGGGGACAGGTTGGAGAAATACAAGACAACATGTAATTAATGTTAACATTTAATACATGTTTCTTATGTCTAGGTTATGATTGAATCCAAATAAATTTTACTTTTATTTTAGAGTTTATTTTCCAATCCAAATTTTAATACTTGAAACTTAAAAAAAAAAAATAAGAAAATTAAATGTTAAGTTGAGTTCTAATTTCATAAAAATCATGAATTTTTAAATCAGAAAAAAATGTAAAATTTATAAATGAATTCTATTAGAGTTTGTGGAATTTATTTAGTTTTACTTTTAAATGGTCATTTTTATTTTAATTATTTCTAAACAGGGAGAATTTTAAGAACAATTAAATAAGTAGTAACATTTAAAAATGAATTTCATCCTTTATTTTTGTTATCCCAAGTATAGAAATTTAACAGAGGTCCACATTTTAATTTAGTTTATTTCAATGAATTGAACATATATTTTTTTATTTGATCTCGATGAGGTTTGAAGGAAATAAAAGGTATTATCGTATTTATGCTTTTTATCGATTTACAATTCATTTCATAATAAAGATATTAGATATTTTAATACTTGATAAAAAAAAATCTTTGAAATAATATAAAAAATGGCGAGACCTATTTAATTACTACTTGTCTTTACTTATGACTGATCAAAACATATAAACGTATATATATCTTTATTTTACCAAAAAAAAAAAAAAAAACTTCCCAATCCGATTTTGGGGGCATGGGTCAATAATGCTCAGCTGTTTGAATTCCAATGAATGGGTCAATAATACTCAGCTGTTTGAATTCTGGCAAATGGGTTCCTTCTATATGAAATCTTCTTCATGCATTCTCTGTCAAATGTTACTAATTAATAGACAGTCAATCTTATTAGTAAAGGTGCCAAAAAAAAATTGTGTCAAATGTTTATCTTTATCATTGAATGCAATTTTTTTTTTTTTTTTTTTTTTTTTTTTTAAGATTTCACTTAATTGGATTTGTTACAAGATTCAGAAATCATGGAGAATTCCCGGAAATTCTGGAAAATAAAATAATCTGGTCTGATTTGATTGTTTTTCATTGTATTTTCTGGTCTTCCTTTTAGGGCAAGTCATGTGGCATTGAGGTGTGTATGGTGCGTTTAATAACGTTTTTTAATTTTTAATTTTTTTAATATTTTTTTCTCTGAAAAAAGAATAAAAAATTTTAAAAAGTTCAAAATATACATATTTTTTTATTTCTAATTTTCTCTAATAAAGTTAATTTTTTTTTTAAAAATATGAATTTATTTATAACGAAAAATAGTAAAAAATACTCCTAAATCTGTTTTTTATTTCTTTTCATATATTGAAAAATCATGATTTTCAACTTTTATTTTTTAATAAATTAAAAAATAAAATATTTAAATACAATTGAAATCATTTTCTAAAAGACACCCTATAATTTTTTGGTCTTCCTTTTGGGGCAAGTCATGTGGGATTGAGGTGTGTAGAATCCATCAAAAATTCCTCTCACGTGGGGCCTTGCCCTCCTGCTACAGCTCTCTTCTCCTTTCTCCAGACGTTGTGGCTACCAAACCTTTGTTATTTCAAGTACGGGTCCAAATCCCATTTTAGGATTTGGCTCAATTATTTGCGCTATCTGTTTTTTTTTTTTTTTTTGCTTTTTTTGGGGGTAGTCAATTTTTTTTATTTATTAAAAGACTAATAGATTCAAAATTATAAAATAAAATAATTCTTTTTTATTTAATTATTAAATAAAGATATTACGCAAGTACACAACCGTCGGTTTTTGCATGCTTGTGTAGATCTGAAATGAAAGGATTAAGGTAACAAAACCTTTGATTCTTATTTTTTTCATATCAGGAAAAGGTTTATAATAAAACTTTTTTTTTTTAATAGAGAGACATTTAATAAAAAATAACAAAAAGAAGAGGAGGTAATGATCACAAGTTTCAAATGCTCTTGCCTTACGGACAGATTAACAATTGTATTACATATATATTTTTTTTTAAATCAAAATTACATCTATAAATTTATATCGGATAATATCTCCTTAAGCAATCTTCGTGCAACGATAGAATTATTTATTTGTTGATCTAAAAATCACGGGTTTAATTATGAAAATAGTCTTTTTGAAAAAATACAAGAAAAAAATTGCATACACTAAATAAAAAAACATTTTATGCATAAGATAAACCCTTTTAATATCTCCTTAAGCAATAACAAAATAAGAATTTTTTAAAACTCATAAATTCTATCCACTTCTTTGTTCAACTAAATAATTCACGAATATCTAAGTTCAATTAAAAATAAATACCATCTTGATCCCGAAATCACACTTGCCACTCGTTCACATTTATACTATAGGATTACAAAGCAAGATTCAACTCATTGAATTATTTCTTATCATACCACCGGGCGATCAACAGAGCATTTTTTCCAATATAAAATAAATTAAGTTGTCACAAGAGACAAGATAAAATGCAGTGTTTCAAAGAGAGAAAAGTCCTAAACCTCAATACAAATCTAGGTTTTTTTTTTTTTTTAATTTATTTTTTCTTCTCCAAATCGTGAGAACCGTAGAAATATACGTATTTATGGAAATTTGAATACCTGATCTCGGGAAAAACACTTGAGTAAAAACCTTTTTTCCTCTTGAGTGTCCTACGAGGATCAATGCAAATTTAGTTTTTTTTATTACAAATCGTAAAAATCGTAAAAATATGTATTCATGAAAATTTAAACTCAAGATTTAAAAAAAAACATTTGAAACAAAAATTCTTTGCCAAGGGTTGACACCATTGATTCCTAGAGATTCAAAACCGCATGTTGCTGAGCATCAATTCTTTCTGAAAGTCCATTTGATTGGTCATCCCTTTTGTTTTGTAACACAAAGTTTTTCCTTTGGTTTGGATGCTGACTTTCTTTGTTTTTAACATGCAGTCCCTCTGATTCTGGCAAGATTGTAACATCACAATTGTGAGCATCAATTTCATTAGTTAAATCCACAAATTAGTCAAACCTATTGTTGTGGGACCTAATAGCCCTAGGGATCAAACCGGCTGGACGATTGTCAGATTTTTTGGGTTTTTTTTTGACGTACATAAAATGTCCATATTTGGTTTCTTACACCAGGGTTTTGTTTGAAGGTGCTAGAACTACCATAGAGAATATATTTGTATCTTAGGGGTGTGGTGGCGCCGACCGGCAGTTGTCCTTAGAGTGTTCCACTCTTCCATAGCCAAAACAAAGAGCATGAATGCCTTCGTACTCTACTAAGTAAATTCCTTTTTGTAACTTAATCTGAGGAATGAGAGGTATGAGGAGGTCAATTTCAATACAAATTCTGGCATATTTATCTACGGAGGTGGTTGCAATATTAATATCCACTTTCAGTGGATGACCCAATTTCTGGCCAATCTGAAGTAACACTTCCTCGTCAAAGACTCGATTAATAGCCTTGGTAGTCGCACCCACACTACAGTCCTTTTGATTGCATTCTTGAATGGGATGAATCATGGTTTTCATTTCATTATTATACGATGATATTCTATTTAATAGGTCTCTAAAATTATGCATAGTTATTCAATAAGAAAGACGATCACTAGATCAAATCTTTTCATATTTATGAAGAAAGTCTAAACCTATCAGAAATCTCTAATTATAATCCTAACTATTTTAAAAAATTTCAAACAAAAAGAAATTAGAGTTTTTCTATACCCTTAGAAAGTCTATAAATATAGAGTATAGACAATCCTCAAAAGAGATTCACTTTTTGACACACGAAAGAGAAACGATTCTATATATCATTCAGAAAGGGGTTCTATACTCAGTTCTATACATTGTTCAAAGAGGGGTTATATACCAAATTCTATACATCATTCAGATGGGGGTTTCATACCCATTTACATACATCGATAGAGGTAGACCTTCATGCTCAATCTCATGCGACAGAGGTATGATATTTACGACTGCTATCAATTTTTATCCTACCACTCATACTGACTTGAGCGTCGAAATTCCCCCGCCGAGCCAGCCCCGGTGGGGTTTTTGTAAGTTTTTCATCTGTCAAGAATCGTAGAGCACCACCGCCATCGGCTTCCCGTTCGAGTCGGAAGAGCAGATATCTGTGGGGCGAAAAATGACTCTAACAGATTGGCACCGTCCGTGGGAAATGACTGACTGATCAGTCGTAGAAATCTCAAACCAAGATTCACTTCCACTTGACAGTCTGAATTCATTTGGCTATGCGACAATCGGGAGAAAGGTACATTATCTAATGAATGAGCTTATATCGCCCTGATCTACCGATGGGATCTATCTCCTTGAACGGGCCATGTCGCCCCGATTTACCGATGGGATTTATCTCCCCGAATGGGTCTATGCCGTCCTCGATTATCCAACCTGTCGGTCTCTCCATTATTCGGATTGTAGGCCTCTCAGTCTCTTGTCAGTTTCCTGACTCTCGGATCATTTGACTTTTCGACCTGTCGGTCTCTCTATCGTTCGGCCTGTCAGCCTCTCAATCTTTTGTCAGTTTCCTGACTCAAGAATTGTTTGATTTTTCAACCTGTCAGTCTCTCCATCGTTCGGACTGTCGGTCTCTTAGTCTCTTGTCAGTTTCCTAACTCCCGGAACATTTGATTTTTTGACTTATCGGTCTCTCTATCGTTCGGACTGTCGGCTTCTCAGTCTCTTGTCAGTTTCCTCACTCCCAGATCATTTGATTTTTTAACTTGTCGGTCTCTCCATCATTCGGCCTATGGACCTCTCAATCTCTTGTTAGTTTCCTGACTCAAGAATCATTTGATTTTTTGACCTATCGGTCTCTCTATCATTCGGCCTGTCGGCCCATTTATCTAAAATTTTCTATCGTTCGGAGGGCCTCAATCATCCAGCTCCCATCGTTCGGAAGGCCTCAGTCGCCCAACTCCTATCGTTCAGAGGGTCTTGGTCAACCAGTTTCTGTTGTTCGGAGGGCTTCAATCACCTAGCTCCTATCGTTCGGAGGGTCTCAGTCACCCAGCTCCTATCGCTCGTTCGGAGGGTCTCAGTCGTCCAGCTCCTATAATTCCTTTGGACGGCCTCAGTCGCCCAGCCCCTGTCATTCGGAGGGTTTCAGTCGCCCAGCTCCTATAGTTCGGAGGGCCTTAGTCGCCCAACTCCTTTTGTTCGGAGGGCCTTCGTCATCTAGCTCCTGTCATTTGGAGGGCCTTGGTCGCCCAGCTCCTGTTGTTCAGAGGGTCTCAGTCGCCCAACTCCTATCGCTCGAAGGGTCTCAGTCGCCTAACTCCTATCGTTCGGAGGGCCTCAGTCGCCTAGCTCCTGTCATTCGAAGGGTCTCAGTCGCCCTGCTTCTGTCGTACCGAGGGCCTTAGTCACCCAACTCCCTTCGTTCGGAGAGCCTTCGTCGCCTAGCTCCTATCATTCGGAGGGTCTTGGTCACCCAGCTCCTGTCGTTCAAAGGGCCTTAGTCGCCCAACTCCTATTATTCGGAAGGTCTTAGTCACCCAGCTCCTATCGTTCGAAGGGCCTTAGTCGCCCAGCTCCTATCGTTTGGAGGACCTTAGTCGCCCAGCTCCTATCGTTCTGAGGGCCTTAGTCGCAAGCTCCCTTCATTCGGAGGGCCTTTGTCGCCCAACTCCTGTCATTCAGAGGGCCTTGGTCACCCAGCTCCTGTCGTTCGGAGGGCCTTGGTCGTCCAGCTCCAATCATTCGGCAGGTCTTAGTCACCTAGCTCCTATCGTTCGGAGGGTCTTGGTCTCCCAGCTCCTATCGTTCGACGGGCCTAAGTTGCCTAGATCCTATCATTCGAGCGTGTCATCAATAAGGGACGGAGCTCCCCAAACGGGTCCATGTCACCCTGATTTACCGATAGGAATCTAATTCCCCGAGCGGGCCTATGATGCCCTGATCTACTGTTCGACCTGTTAGTTTGGTATTCTCTCGATCGTTCGACCTGTCGGTCTGATATTCCGCTCGATCGTCCGACCTTTGGATCTCACGATCACTCAACCCGTCGATCTGTCAATCTCTCGATCACCTGATTACTCGGTCTCTCGATGACTCGATCTCTCGATCATTTGATCTCTCAGTCTACTGGCCTGCTGATCTCTTGACCTTTCAGTCTTCTGGAAGACCTCTTACAATCCACACTACTTCTAATACTATTTCTTCAAAACACAATTAGGAGTGGGGACAAATGATGATACCCTATTTAATAGATCTCCAAAATCATGCATGGTTATCCGATAAGGAAGGCAATCATTATCAAGGTCAAATCTTTCCACATTTCTGGAGGAAGTCTAAACCTATTAGAAATCTCTAATTACAATCCTAACCATCTTAAAAGACTTCAAGCAAAAGGAAATTAGGATTTTTCTACACCCTTAAGAAGGCTATAAATACAGAGCATAGACAACCCTCAGATGAGACTCACTTTTTGACACACGCAAGGGAGGCGATTTTATACATCGTTCAAAGAGGGATTCTATACCCAGTTCTATATATTGTTCAGAGAAGGGTTCTATATCCAATTCTATACATCATTCAGATGGGAGTTTCATACCCATTTACATACACCGACAGAAGTAGACCTTCATGCTCAATCTCATGTGACAGAGGTATGATATCTACTAATACTATCAGTCTTTATCTTACCGCTCATACCGACTTGTGTCACGCTCCGAACTGGGATCGTGAGCAGCCACCCGTTGCCCTGGATGCCGGCTACATTTTTACAGAAAATCGGACAAAACCTTCCCATATTTCGAAGGTCTCCCATGTACAATTTAACCTGTATAATTCACAATCATTCTGTCAATTAAATAAAATGGTCATCCCGACCTCACAACAATCAATCAACCCACAGCAGACAACCAGGACAATGCATGACTATAATAATATAAGTGCTAGCAGTCCTAGCCACAGACCTTTATTGTCATGCCCAACTAGAGTATGAACAGCCGCCACACCGAGCGGACCTAAATTTTATACAATTTGTACAACAAATTCCCAAGTAGAAAGTTTAAATGCTTACTGGTGCCTCAATGCAAGTATAATATGAGAGTTTCCCAAACAATGTCCATAATTTATACAGTTATCACATACAAATGTGTACGGCCAACTACGGAACTCAATATCAAGATCTCGCAATGTCGATATAAAATAATGATTTCAAATTTCAACTTAAATTTAATTCTCACTGTCGTGAATGTCTGTATCTGCCAATACGTTACCAAAGCCTCTAGAGTCTCTAGCGTCGCTCTATCACAATAACCCTGTCTGAGGAAGGAAAGGAGAGAGATGAGTATCAAGGAAGATACCCAGTGAGTGAGAGGATTAATATCAAGCACAAATAATGTAGGTGAATCATTGGAGTATCAAACAATATTATTCGTAAGCAATAATTCACGATTTGCAGTAAAACATGAAATGTTCAGTAAAATGAAATCATTTAGTCAATCACACGATATCATACATATATGTATCCATATCGATCATCTTTTTCAGAAAATCCTAGGGTCCCATCGAAAACACTTCCATCTCAGGTTAGTCGAAATCCAAACAAAAGCCCGCCAAGGGTTTTTCCATCAATGTTTCGAAACATACCCCCTTCATTGGCATTGGGTTGTGCCTTACTGTGGTGCGTCCGGGTATAGCCCGACCTATCCGCAGAGGGAGACACGTCCGTCTTTCTTGCAAAATATAATCCAACCCTCATCCATGTTACTCCGTCGGTTCGTGCCGTGGGAGAAATGACTATAGCCATTATCCATGCACACAACACCCTTCATTTCTCAAATATCTCATAACTAGTAGGCATCCAACCTACATAGTTCATCAAAACATTTCAAAACCGTGTGCCAATACATTTCATCAAATCATTTCAAATCAACATACCAATGCAATGGTAGAATAGAAAATATTTTAGTTCTCAAATAATGGTATAATATTAATTCATTTCAAACCATGGATACATAGTCATCGGAAACATGCATTTAGTCGATTGATCAGACAAGCACTTGGTCGACCAACCAAGCAACTGCATGTAGCCAACCATTTCACCTCATTGGTCAACCAACCAACGTTTTGGTTAACCACTCCACTCCATTGGTTGACCAACTCAATGTTTGGAAGACCAACGGTCAACCATCTCATTTCGTTGGTTGACTGTCCAACCGCTTGGTCAACCACTTCATTCCCCTGGTTGACTGGCCCAATGTTTGGAAGACCAATAGTTGAGTAAGCACAAACATCAGTCAACCGTTTCTCAATTAAATTAACTAACATGATTTCCTGACCAACATGAATGTCATATTATATAGTCAACTGCCAAATCATCCTGTGCATAACTTATGTGGATTTTTAGTTGGTTGAAAATTGCACATACATACATACATTACAGTTGCTTGAAAATTTGACTTAGTCAAGGATCTTGAAATGGACGACCAAGTGTTTTGGACAGTCAACACATTTTTAAACTAAGGGACTTAAAGGCTAGGAATATACATAATACAATCAACTGATTAGCAATTCTAGTCAACACTTGCTAACTCTCTCAATGCGGTCGACTCATAATTTAGTCAGTCAACACTTAGACTTTGATACCTTTTCGACAAATAGAGTTAACCAGAAAACACCCGACTTAAGTTTGCTTATCAACTTGAGTGTCTAAAAGTCAAAGTCATTTGTGGAAAATCTTTTAAACATGTTTATGCTCTAACGTTCTCTTTTTCTCTCCTTGGCCAAATTTAGTTTAGAATGAAAAGGAATAGGGGTATTTATAGGTGTAGGAAAGTAATAGATTGTTGACATATATTAGGACATTTATCTATCATGTAAAACTCTTATTTTTTATAAAAGACATGTGTCTTTCCACATGTTGATTATATAAAGCACATATCCTTTATGCATAACACTTGTCTTCCATGTGCTTTGTTTTGTTGTAAGACAAGTGTCTTGAACGATAGATGGGTGGTGGATGGGTGGTGGGTGAGTTAGGTGTTCATGTTGAAGATATTTTAGACATTTAGCACTTCGTCACATTTATGGTTCTTTATTTAGGTGTAATTGTTACATGAAAATAAGGAAATACTCCCCATTTGGATTCAATAAAAATAGTTTCAGAACCTAATTTCTTAAAAATAAAAAGTTAACTCTCCTTTTTAAGTACAAATCTCGAAATTGCTAACTTTGTTGAATTTTATTTGGCAAGCTATCAACTTAGAAGAATTCTGAAAAAAATAGGTTTTCATTTAATTTAATTATAAGGAATAATTACCGGAACTTTTCTTTCTTATTTTCTAGACATTTCAAATATCTTATTTTTTTGGGATACTTAGTCTCCAATAAGTTAGTCAAACTATGTTTTTAACATCCCAAATCTTTGATTTCATACTCATTTCATTTATTTATGTAGTCTCACTAATCCATAATTGATAGTAAGTTATTTCTTGTAATTAAATTGGGGTATGTGATATCCTTTCCCCTTTAAAAGAATTTCGTCCTCTAAATTCAAACCGGATTGCTGGAACAAAGCAAGATACTTTTTTCGGATCTCATCTTCAAGTTCTCATGTAGCATTTTTTATTCCATGATCGTTTCAGAATACCTTTACCAGGTGTACTTCCTTCGATCTCAGCTTCTTATATCAAATTCTAAAATTTTGACTAATTTTTTTTTCCCTCATAAGTTAGACTTTAACAAAGTTGGAGTGGCTGATAGTCTAGTATATGATTTGGATTAGATTGATACACGTGGAATAATGACACATGGAATATATATCATGGATTCTAGACAAAATTGGTGGCAGAACTAATTATACATAATCACTCATATTACATCATATCCTTCTTTATTTCTTGGTAATCAAAATTCATGGTTATAGTATTTCCTTTTCATAAAACCTTTTTATCAAGCACTCATATCCTACCTCAAAATCTTAGTATTCCTATTTTCAAAATTTTGATAATCTAACAATTCATTTCCTCTAGCTTTCTTTATGATCTTTGTAGTTCTTGGTCTTTCTCTTAAACAATCTTAATCCTTAAGTATAAATCTATATGGATTCTTATATTGGCACATCTAAATCTCAGATGAGTCTTAATAAGCTGTCATTATTCTAACATCTCCTATTGCTATCAGCAATTATATTGGCTTTACTTGATTGGTAGTTGGTGGAACAACCATAATCCTCTAGGTACTCTACCTACCTTTTTGTCTCATGTTTTGTTTTTTTTTTTTTTTGAAGGAATAGATACTTTAAACTCTTGTAATTTATAAATAACTCTAAACTTACTCTATACAAATAATATTTCCATTTTTTGAGAATAAATATTTAGCTGCTAGTACCAAATCATGAGTGAGATATTTGTCATAATACACATACTATAATCTATTTGTTTTGAATTAATACACAACCTCATCCTTTCTTTTGATACAATCAGTGCAAATCACAAACCTATCTTTTCCTTTGACCAAGCAAGTATTGGAACTGTAGTAAATTTCTATTTCAATCCAAAAAAACTTTCTTTATATTTGTTGTCCTAATTAAACTTAAAGTTCTTACAAACTAGCTTTGTCAAGTCCAGCCAATTTTGAAGAATTTAGCATAAATCTTTGATAATAACATGCTAATCCTAGAAAACATCATACTTCAGTTACTGTCCTTGTGGTTTTCCATGACAAAATAGATTCTTCCTTAGAAGATTAATGGAAATTCCATTTACAAAAATTTCATAACCAAGAAAAGTAACTTTTTCTATTCAAAATTCACATTTGCTAAATTTGGCATACAATCTATTTTCTAAGTCTCTACAATGCAAATGCTCCTTATGCTCTCTTTGTAATTAACAATATATCATCTGCAAAAATTGCTATGAAACGATCAATATACCGATAAAATATTATATTCTTTAAATCCATAAAGGCATGACCATAAATTCAAAATGATCATATCGAGTTCTAAAGGCTAGTTTGGAAATATTTTCTTTTATGATTCTCAACTGATAATACTCTTGTTTTAGATCAAACCTAGTAAAGATTTTAGTACCTTGTAGCTAATCAAACAAATCATCTATCAAAGGCAAGGAGTATTTATTTCTTATTGTAACATTGTTGAATCCTTAATAATCAATATACAATTGTAATGTACCAATCTTTGTGGAGATATACTTCGTCGAATATTCCCTATTTTAAATAAATCTTGCAATTATATCTTAGTTTCTTTTAATTCTAAAGGGTCTTTGATATTGGTTCTATTCCTAGAACAAAATCTATACAGAATTCTAATTTCCTTTCTGGGGTCAGGAGATTAACTATTTGGTGAATATATCTAGGTATTCTCTCACTATATGGACATTCTCAATTTCCTTTTTCTCAGTAGGCTATTCATAAGATAAGGTAGATATCCAATACATCATTTATAAAAGAGTTTTTTAGAATATTCTCTAGATATAATGATATCAAAAAAGAGTTCTCTGTTTCCTTAGCTTGTCCCGAGGCACAAAGTTTCTCCATCGTTGTTCTACGATCCATGCATGGTACTAGGATAACCTATCTATTCCTAGTATAATGTCATAGTCTTGAATAGGTAAAACTATCAAATCTATTGTGAATTCTTTTTCATCAATCTTGACTTTATATGTCCTAATTACAAATTCAGTGTTCATATTACTTCCCATTAAAGTACTTACCTTCAATATATATGATAAGTTTTCAATCTTGACATCCATGACTTTACGAAACTATGAACAATAAATGAATGTGTGGAACCAAGATCAAATAATATCTTAAACTTATGATGATTGAATAGTAGCATACATTTCATGTGATTAGATGCTTCAAGGGTTTCTTCTCCTTCCATGGCAAAAACTCTTTTTTGCATCCTAAGGTTATTATTCTGATTGTCTTGTCATAAACCTTGAGGTTGGCTTCTCTTCCCTGCTGTTTTGGGTTAATCTTTAAAGTACTATTCATTACTTCCACATCTCGTACACTGTATGTCCCTTAACCAACAACTATATTTATTATGTCCTAACTTTTGATAATAATCACAAAATACCTTCTGTTCCACTTGCATACTAGAACTTCCCATACCCTTTTTTTTGGCTTTGGGAGGCTGAGCATTGGAACCCCTTTTTTAATATCTTTGTACTTCCTTGAAATCTTCACTTTTGCCAATTTGCTGAAGTTGTTCTCTTACTGAATTCTATCTGTCATTTATTTTTGTTATCTTCTACTCAACATGCCAATTCTATAGCGTTAGAATAAGTTTCTATGGTGATAGGAGTTAAAACATCTTGAATTTCCCAACGTAAGCATTCAATAAAACATTTAATTCGATTGTCTTCAATTAATTCTAACAAAGAAGCAAACTTTGAAAGTTTTGTAAATCTAGTTTCATATTGAGCTACTGTCATACAATATTGTTTGAGAACAAAAAATTCTTTTTCTCGTTTTTCTCGTATGTAGCGTGGGAAATATTTTTTATTGAATTCCCTCAAGAAGTTTTCCCATATACGTTGGGTATTATTTTGTTTCCATTTATGTGAGATGGTTCGCCACCATTCTCTAGCTACCTCAAAAAATTAGTATATTGCTAACCTAACTTTGCGTTTATCTGAATAGTTTAATACTATAAAATTCCTTCTATCTCTTCTAACAACAATTCAACTTTTCATCATATCCATAACCTCCATCAAACCTTAGAGAATAAAACTTCAGAAATTGTTCCAAGATGATATCCTCATGTTGTTCGATATTTGGTGACAAGTTATGGTGAGATTAATGGTTGGCTATGTTGTTGGCTTGTTATTCTATTATTTAAGATACTCTATCTAATGTTGCAATCACTTGATCTAAAGAGTTTGAAGTTTGATCAATCGAATTATCTTGTTGTTACCTTGTTCAATCCATTTTTAAGGCAAAAGATACAAATCACTAAAAAATATCAAAAGAAAAGTTAACATTACTCATATACAACTCTTTTACAGACTCATAACTATATTACACTACTTAGAGTTACAATTATATTACGCTACTTTCTTAACTAAAGCATACTTTTGATTAAACTTCACAATCTGGTTTATTTATCGAGTCTTCACTAGGCACCTATTCATTCTTCCTTGTTCCTGGTAAATTATCTGGAAATTCTCAAATTATTCTTCGATAATCTTTGAGGATTACTTCGTATCTTCCTTTTTTATGCTCCAATGAAATACTTTTGTTAGTCAATAAACAACTTGGTCCACATATCTTACTTTTTCATTTTCTAACAACAAATTTTTCTTAGTAAAACTATCCACTTTTTTAACTGCTTGACTATAGTATTTTTTCAAATATTTATTCCACTTTTCTTGATAATTCAACTTTTTTTAAGCGCAAATGTGTCCATCTCATGCACATATTTAAATGCAACTAACTCTTCTTTGTATCTATGTTTTCATAGCAAGTTTCATGTAACAGTTGCCCTTTTACCTCTATTTCCTTTTTAGCCTCTTTTAACTGTTGCTAAAGGTAGTTGCATGTTTGTTGGTTATAGTGTAATTCCTGTTATAATTCACATATTGCCAAATTGCTTTCTGTATTAGAGAACTCAACAATTTTTGGCTCTTCGTCACTATCTTTTATTATGATATATGAAAGTTCATTATTTTCCTCAATGGCTCTTTCTTCAAAGAGATCTTCTTCCATCGAAGACTGATCTCCTTCTGGTTCCATTACTACAAAAATTTCCGACAAGGTTAAAAAATTCTTATGAGACAGAATGACTATTCCTAATCATGATAAATACTTAATCATGATAAACATTTTCTAATCAAGGGTTGTTTTTCCTAGTATCATATTTTCTAATTCTAGGCTCTAATACCACTTAATAGTTACACTCCAACTTTGCCCTCTCATCGTGGCTTCATCGACGACGAACTATCTGGCTTTCGTCAAGATTCAGTCACTTACATGAGTAGTAGAAATCACACTAAAAACAATGGATCTTTTATTTATTTTAATAATTACACATAAAAAAAAAAGTCTTCTTATACCTATTACACAGTGGGATGCCTACTATCGAAATTATCTAGAATAAAGCTATTTCTGCGAGCTCATCTAACTTTCCTCAATTTCCGTTCCTGCAAGGTCTAAAATAATTTTTTGGTGTGAACTTGATAGTTTAGTAAGATCCGTAGGTGCATGTGTGAAAACTTTTCATTGTAAAATTGTACGATAACGATTTCATTGTAAAATTTTTTGAAAAGTTCTCAGTGCAATAGCAATATGCACAAATAATAATAATAATAGTAATACATAACAGTACAATACAGTGACAGTTCACTGGTATCTTATCTCTCTATTACAAGAACAATCTATTTATCCATTCCAAGAGATCCATTTCCGGAAATGCCTATCAATCTCCCCCGCATTAAGTGAACAAACCTCCTATCTACAATAATAGGGTGTTACCAATATGTATTTCGATATTCGATAAAACCCTTGCTTACTTGAGCAATTTCTATACATATTAGCTTATATAACAATTACAAACATATGCATGGATGTAACAATAGTAAATTATGATAGCAGTAGTAAATCAGGGTAACAGTAATAAATCTAGTAACAATAGTAAATCATGATAATAATAATAAATCATGATAATCATAAAAAATCATGATAGTTATGCATAAAAATATATGAATATAATGGACACTCACGTCTAAGTTTTAACTAAGACTAGTCTTGCCTTTTTTCCTTTTCTTTATTTCTCTTTCCCTTTCATTTCTCTCTTTTCCTTTCTCTCTTTATTTCTTTGTTTCTTTCTTTCTCATTTTCTCTCCTAGGCCAATTTTGGTTTGGAATGAAAGGGGGTAAGGGTATTTATAGGTATGAGATGGTAATGGATTGTTGACATATGTTAGGATATTTGTTCATCATGTAAAACTCTTATTCTTGATGAAAAACATGTGTCCTTCCATGTGTTGATTATATAAAGCACATATCCTTTTATGCATGACACTTGTCTTCCATGTGCTTTGTTTTGTTGCAAGACAAGTGTTTTGGATGATAGATGGGCGATGGATAGATGGTGGATGGACGGTGGGTGAGTTAGGTATTCATGTTAAAAATATTTTAGATATTTAACATTTCTGTCACATTTCTGGTTTCTTATTTTCATATAAATGGTTTTATGTTATTTTAATTCATTTATTTAAAATTACACGTAAATAAGGGAATATCTCATATTTAAATTCAATAAAAATAGTTTCAGAATTTATGATAAAAAGTCAACCTCCTTTCCATGAACAAATTTTGAAACGGTTAAATTTGTTCAATTTTATTTGGCAAGCTATCAATTTAGAAAAATTTTAGAAAAATAAATTTTCATCTAATTTAATTATAAGGAACAATTATTGAAACTTTTCATTCTTATTTTTTAAACATTTTAGATGTCTCTTTTTTCTGGGTACTTAATCTCCAACGAGTTGGTCAAACCTGTGTTTTTAACGTCCCAATTCTTTGATTTCATACTGATTTTATTTATTTGTGTAGTCTCATTACTCCACAATTGATAATAAGTTAATTTTTGTAATTAAATTGGGATATGTGACATTTTGAGACTTGACACTTAACACACAAAATCATAAGAAGATTAATTTGAGTGTCGGAGCCTTCCTCACTAGAGTACTCTCCGGTGACCTTTTGTAGCTTTCAAGCACTTCACTGAGCATCTGTTCAAGTCACAAGAAATCGAATCTGTAGAATTAAGACCCACATCTAACAGAAGGTATGCCCAAGTTCCAACCTTTGAATCTAAATAGAGGCTAGTAAAATTAAATCATAATTATTTTTTTGATTTTTGTTCTGTTTTGATTTTGACTTTTAAATTCAAAAAAAAAAACAGAACTGAAATCTTAAAAAAAAAAATTTGTAATAATCAATGGTGAAAAACTACGCAAAACCATATAAAGATTATAAAAAATCAGAACTAAACTTGAATTGAAATGGAATCAGAATTTTCCGGTTTCATAAATAGAATTGGATCTCAACTGTATGATTCCATTCTGACTCTAATTACTTTTCCCACCAAAGTCGAATCGTCTAATTGTGGTCAGTTCCCATTCCGGATCGGTTGCGAAACTTAGGCATGCCCTGGCGAAGGACGTCTCGACTGGCAACTGAAGTGTAAACAATTCCTAGACTCAGGAATTATCTGGTCTGGTCCCACATGATCCTTCGCGCCCCAAGCCTGGTCCGGTCCACGTCAACGCTTCCTTACCTACTACTATTCAAGGTATAGCCTAAAAAATCCCATACACGAACCACATGGAAATCAAAAGCGGAGGACAAAATTTGAAATATCCCAAGTGTGCAAACATCTAAATCTAAATCAAGTCGATAAATCCCAAGACCCAAAAAAGGTAATCCCTTTATTCAACACTACAAGCCTACCTGCCCTTTTATCACTTTCAGTTCCGCGATCGCAACCCCAGAATTAATTTTTCTTTTTCTCTAAAAATGGCTCTCTCGGCCTTCAGATCCACCTCCAAAAGAGGAAATTTGAACACTGATCATCCTAAACCAAGCTCCAAAACAAGCGCTTCTTCCAAACCGCCTGCTGATCATTCACCTAGAAAAGCCCCAATTCGCAGATCAAGAAGTGTCTGTGCTTTCTCTAGAACTCAGCTCGATTACCTGAACAAAAGAGACAATCCACTCTTCTGCGCTGACAATTCACCTCCTTCTGATCGTGAAAATAATACCCGATTCTCCAAATTTGATCCAGATGACTCGAGATTTAGTGGGTCCGTTTCAAAATCTGCAGATTTTGGGGTTTTGGCTGATAATAGGAGAGGTAGGTCAGCTTCTAGGAGCAACGACAATCGGGTTTCGTCTGGTATCGGTCGAAGTTTATCGAGAGTCGACGTTGGACGACGTCGGAGATCGGTTTCACGGGGTCCTTTCGGGAATTCCGAGGTTTTGTTTGCGACCTTGTTGAGATCTTTTGAGGAAGTTAGTTTTTTTGGGATTTGAATTGATTCTGTTTGCTCTTTTGCCAGAGTGAAGTTGAGCACGAGTATGGTTTGTCTTCAGATTGCAGAAGCAGAAGCAGTGTCAATTCTTCTCCAACTGTTGAGAAAATTTTGGGTTTGGCAAGAAGTGCTTCTGATTTGTCAGATCATGTAAGGAGCCCTAGGACATTTTCTACCCAGCGCCCATCAAATGTTTCTGTTGTAAGCTGGATTTCTTGTATGTTTCTAAATGTTTGTACTGTTTTAAGCCAATCAACTCTAAAGTGGATTTGCTGACATGAGAATGCAACTTCAGTTATTAATGATAACTTGGACGAGGTTTATTCATGAATAGCCCATAAGTTATCTCATTTAGGAATAATTCATTTAGATGAATGCAATTTATAAGCCTGTTTATTAAATGAGAGAATTTGAACTTTGGTTCAGGCATGGCTCAATGCATTCAATTATTTATATGAGCCAAGCTTGAATATCACTTTCACATTTGTCTAAAAGTGAGTAGCTCGGATTTGCTTGTGCCCCAATTTGGTTAGTTAGATGTTATGTTGCTTTTGTTACATTTTGCATGTTTATTGCTTTTCTCGATACTTAATGGAAGAAGACTTCTTGATGTTTATCAATGTTACTTACTAGTCTAATGATTATTCACTAAGATATTTATTAAGTTTGGTTGTTAAAATATTAAATATATGGTTCTCAATGTTTATAAATGATTCATATCTTCTTGCTCAGAATTTGACTCACACTCCTAACTGGGAAGATGGAGCATCGACAAGTTCTTTGTCTGAAGTTGAAGAGAAAACCATAAAAGCAGTTTTTGAACAGATGAAGGTCTGTATGAAAGAGCTTTAAGCTCTTGGATGGTTTGCTAAAGTTTATTGAATTAAATATTAATCAGCACTTTTGCTTCTAAGGACTGATGCTACCTTTTTTTTTTTCAGTCTATTCAAGGTGACCATCATGGAATTGATACCACTAAAGCTGGAATTTACGAAACTGTACGATCTGAAGTGATACGTGCCTTATCTGACATGCAAAATGACATTGACAATGTAAGTTCTCATGTAAATTATTATTGTATTAATATTTTAATTTCACCCAACAGTGTGAAAAGTTTCTTGAAGACATTGATGCTGTAAGTTATACTAGCCCTGAAAAATAAAAAAAATAAAATTGTCAGGTGTGGCAAGTGCAAGTATACCCGAGCCAAAACACAAACACATGCACGTAGACACACACGAGTGCATGCATAAACACGCTACTGAGGGGCATCCATGGCATAATGGAGATAATATATAATGGAAATTTCTTGGGTGCCAATCTTCTACATTGGTAGTTTAAGTAAATAAATGCTATCTCTGATTATTGGAAACCATAAGCTTGTGCCTTGAGTTCCTTTTCTTAATGTGTGCAATTAGTTTGTTTGAGCAATTAACTTGTTTTAGTCAAGAATTGCTTTTTTTTTGGGGGGGGGGGGGGCTTGTGCACTTGTTAGAACAGCAATTTATGAATTACCATCACTGACAATATGAAACCACCAGTAAGGTCCAATAAACTTAGAATGGCTATGGTGGTGAGCAGGTATATAAATGGATAGTAATTCAAGATTGGTTTCTTGCAAATATTTGGAGTTGTGTGAGAAAATAGTGTACTTAATGAAGATTAATTAAAACATTTTCTGTTGAAATTACAAAAATGCATGATGATACATAAGCATTTGAGAAACATCATACACGTGCTACTAAGTCCAGCATATTATTCATTGTACAGCCCCGCTTAACTTTGTAATCTTTTTATGTTTTGATGTTGTGATTTGAGATCACTACCTATTCTGAACTTCTTCAATGTAGTTACCTTAGCAATTACGGCCAGCAGAGCCAGAAAATATTTTCAGAGGGCTGGAAATGTGGTAAAAGATGAATACCTCCAGTACATTAAAAATTTAAGATTAAAAAGTTTTAATATCAAAAGAGTAGATCATTTCAATGATATACTAAAAATTTATAATTTAGAAAATCTAAACAGATTGATTAATAATCCTTTACATAACGATGCCAAGTGTGTGTGTGTGTGTGTGTTTTAAGAAATCATGTTGAAGAGAATAGTAATCTGAAGTATTTTGTGAATAAGTAAATGTACTATGATAAACAAAACACTCATCATCTAATCATATAAGTGAATTTCAAGAAATTTGTATTTTTAAACCAAATATGGAGACGTATGCTAAAACAAACAAATATAAGCATTCGAAGTTAGAAACTAAATGTCAAATTGAATTTAGGTTCATTAAACGAAATCAATAAATAAATTAATAAAACACTAATTTGTGAAAGTAAAATTTTGTCATTAGGCATTGATATTCAAAAAAGGCCAACTTTTCTAACAATTAATCAATTAAAAAAATTGATAAATTAATAAAAATATAAAAAGAACATAATCAAGAGAGAGAAGGAGAGTGGGAGAGAGTGCATATTTATGTTACAGAACAGATAGGTTTAAATGCGTGGGGGTGGATGGGTGGGAGAGAGAGAAATAGAGAGAGAAGAGGTCGTAGATAACAAAAGGAAAAAAAAAAAAAAAAAAAAAAAAAAAAAAAAAAAAAAAAAAAAAAAAAAAAGCACCCTGGGCAGGTGGATCAAAAATAAAATTTTAGGTGGTGCTTTGGTTGCCTTTAATTACTTTATAAATAAAAAATTTAAAGGGACAACTAATATTTGAATTTCTTTTCTTAAAATTTTTACAGGGCATAATTTTTCTTAAAATTTCAAGAGGCAAATCCTAAAATTTAGGGGCCATTTCAATTTTTTTTTTTTTTTGGTGGGGCGAATAATATTTAGGCTTACAATTTTTAAAATTTTACACAGAAAAATTTTTAAATATTAAAATACAAGGGGTGCGGTAGCCCCCTGCACCCACTATCCCCACCAGTGATAACGGCACACCTTTTTCCAAGAGTAACAAGATTCAAAATTTATCTCTAGGATAGGTCGGTCTTTAACATCAATACACTCCCTCATGCACAATATGTTAAGTTGGCCAAAGCTTATACTGACTTTAGTTACCCTTTAGTTGGTTGATCATTTAAATCTGTAAATAATTTTTAGTCTTGCCAATAAGTGATCCAAATTTGCATTCTGAGCCTACATACTTCCAAGCAGTCTCTATTCATTTATAATTGTGACAAAAATGGAAAGCATACTGTGAAGGGCGATTGTGTGCACATATTCTATCTTTCATTATTGTCAAAGCCTTGGCTGTATTTGGATCGTCTTATTAACATCCAAAGGAACATACGCCTTTGCCCTAGTATTGTTTTCATGCTACTTACACTTCATGTCAATCACTATGCTGTCATGTTAAAACAACTAGCTAAAATACATCATGTGCCTGTCAACAAAAGATCCAGCATCTTTCTTTTTGCAAGATCAAGGGTATGTTTCTAGTTAAATTAACCATCAGAAATAGCCATTTTATTTTTTACATTTACTCATTTGACTACCAGCATCTGCTTCATTCTCCTTCCAAAATTTATTATGGCCCATAAGATTAATTCAAGGTATTTGACTTGTTGCTTTGCTTGAACTTCACCACAATTCTTTGACATAGAAATCAAGGGGTCCTGCTTATGGTTTTCATCAGAAAATTTATTGTGCAGTTTATTGGTTTTTTTATGTCAATATGTTGAGAGTTGCAATAAAAATAATAATATTATTAGTATTATTTTATTTTGGATGGGGATGTGCAATTTCAGAGGCTTTGTGCCATTAGTGTTTGCTGAAGGGTGCTAGACTGCTAATTGAGGAAGATGAGGAAGAGAAAAATGGCAGCATAACTAGAGCTGGAAGAGGATTGGAAAAGATAAGAGCCAGCACATCATGGTGTCAAGAGATTGGCAATTGTTGATAGCAATTGCACTGGATCACTAGTTCAGCATGCATGGTGTACAAGACAGTTTGGATTGATTCACTGGAATTGATCTCCAGATCACAGGAACTCCATTTCACAGACTTTTTTGAGTTCCTGCTGCATGGGGTTTAATTTGAGATTATTGTAACAGGCGCGTGAGATTTCTTACAGTCATTTAAGTTTCTTATGGCATCTCAAAAGCAGATCCTTTGCCTGCTTCAATTCTATGAAGTGGCTTTTTAAACTATGTAGAGAATGTCAGCCTATTAAATTTAAATGACCTTCTAATTCAACATGTATAGCTTTTGTTCATTATAGGAAGTTGCTTATACCAGTTCTTCATTTCCAACTGCTGTTGGCGAACTTATTCAAATGTATACTATACCATACAAATGCCAAAATGTTTGATGATCCTGGCCTATTCATTTCAGGTCCGATGTGTCCCTGCCATAATATCTGATATTTCTAAAGGATGGTTTTCTTTTTCTTTCTTGGTGTGCTTTTCGACCCTATCTAATAAACTTGCCCCTGGAGCACATATAATGCACGCATGATTCAGTGGTTTAATTAATTGTAGCTTTCAATTTTGCCATGTTGGTCAACTTCAATTTGTTAGCATCTTATGCATTTTTTTAGGAGTGGTAGTTGGGACTTGGTCAGGCATTTAGATGCTGCACCTGTATGTAGCAGAAGAGATAGTAGTTTTAGAACTATCTTGTTGTGAGGGCTAGTGGAAGGTGGAGAGTGAGATAAGTAGAAATCCTTGTATTAAGTAGAGAAAATTAAGATTGCAGCTAGATCTTAGGTGGATCTTAGGTGGGCCTTGAAATAGGTTGTTATGTGCACAGTTTGTAACATTAAAGTATATATATCTATTTAATAACCATGGGAACATCATCACAACCTTTTGATGAGTATTAGTAAACCCATTATGAATTTCACAATAATCCTCAAATCATGTGTACTGGACAAGCACATCTTTATGGGCTCAAAACCCTAAACACTTGAACATTTTATCTTGCTTTCCACCATGTAAGCTGGAGGTCGTTTGCAACATTTGAGAATTTCATTGTCCAACAAAATAGCTAAAAAGCTTTCAGCAGTTTGGAACAAGGAATAACGGAGTTGTCATAAATAACTTCAATGGCTTTTCATGTGATTTTGCATGTATGCATGCATGCAACTATGAAATTTGTGTACCTGAGTGTTGAGGTGTCCATAATGTACAAGAACTTCTTATATGATATGGCATGACTTTGATATCTCCACTCTGAAATGTTTGTGATGTTATTCTTTTGTGTGGGAGAAGAACGAAGGTTAATAATAAATGAAAATTCATTTCTCTATTAATGCCTCAGCTCTAGGCTCTAATGTTGTTCCTTATTTTAGAAGAGCCCTTAATTTTCCATTGCTTCATTATTTCAGGTCCTACGAAGAAATAATGCCACACCAATATTAACTACTGCAAATGTTGCTGATCTCCCTCCCAACTTGGTTAATCCTAGTGCTGTAGAATTAGTCTTGGACATTAGAAAGGAATATGCGCACAAGCTTGAGCAGGTAATTGTATTTCTTCTAAAAGTTCATTTAGGCCTTTTATCTGGGCATATTTCCTGTTTCTTTTTCTTTCTCGCAGCAGATCTATGGAATATGAATGCGCATGACAAGATATTAATGCAGCTCAAATGCAAATTGCCAGACATCTTACAACAATTTTAGAGATGGTGTTGTGGTGGCATAAATAGTACATGGATATTATCATAAATGGTTTTTGTAATATGAATGTTTCAACTTGGTAACTGGACATGCTTTTACAAACCAAATGTAACTACTGAAAGTATTTTCTTCTCCTAGTTTTTCATAGGCTTCAGGAGAAACAAAAGCCTCTCGAGTCTTCATTAATATCTAATGAGCGCTGATTACCAAAAATAAGAATCTTATGAGAAGGAAAAGCAATTGGCAAATCTTACTTGCATCTTTGAGTATCAAGAAATTAATTCTACATGTTTGGGCTAAGGATCAGTTTCTTGGAGTTTTGACTTTTTGTGGTTCACCAAATATATTTTCCAAGCAGAAAATGTGTGCAATATATTATTTTCTTTTGTCCAACGGGATTTATGATGCAGTAAAATTTATCATTTGGTTCTCAGAATAAAATGATTTTATCGAAGTGGTGGATGTCTGGCTCTCAGGAGCAAGGAGCTTTTTTGGAGACCATAGACTGCTTTTTTTTCCTATTTATTTGGTTATTATTATTTTTTCTGCGAGTAATGATACAGCCAGTTAGCTTCCTTTTTTCTTTTTTGGTGCTGTACCATGTTCATCTTTGCATTTATGTCGTTTGCTGAATTTATAAGACTAAATGACTGCTATTGAATCGTCTAGTTGAGTCTTCCTATGCCTTAATTCAATGTTGTGCTGAATTCATAAGTCTGCAGCTAAGGACTTGATTGCTTAAATATTCCTCAAGTTGAATTTACATGGTTTTTGAACTGATCCAACTATGATTGGTCCTTTATTGTTGGAGGTCAGATGAATAAGCTCATTAGCATCATCTAGAAACATAAGCAAGTTGAATTTGATAAAACTTTCAACATGTGACTTAGTGATAGGACATTATTTCGATGAGCTTCCAGTTAGTATATGTAACATTCTTGCCAAGGATCAAGTCATGGGTTTAGAGAATTCAGGTACTTGCTCTTGGAACAAGTCTGCCTTCTTCTTTCTACCTTTCTTGCCTGTTTTGCCAGAATTTAAGGGCTCATTGATGGGAAGAGAGAACCCTTAGATCTCTAAAATAAAACCCAAATTTTTATAAATTCTTTCATGCCTATTCTTTCGACAATATGGGAAATAATACAGAGAGTTTACAACAACAGTTTTAGAGCAGTTATAATTGCTTCGTAATTACTAGGATAGTAGGAGTACAATAACTGACAATAATAATAACTAAATAAAGTAAAATAATTAGTCCCTAAGGCCTGCGGCAGTGATATTAAGCTTTGTAATTCTTTAATTTACAGGACTTCGTGTAGTAACAAACAGGAACAGTTGAGCTTACAACCAATCTTATAGGATCATGCTCCATATTTTGGTTGATTACCATGCTATTAGCTTTGGTTTTGAAAATGAAAGATGTTATGCTCATGACTGTTATTATTCTGTAGCTTCATGGTTTTCCCAGCACCAGATATTGTGTCTGAGGGTATAAAATTGGTTCGGCTGCTGCCAACCATTTTGGTTGTGCTGTATTATGTTTTGTGAAGCTTTTTCATTTCTGAGGCTTTGAATGGTTCCGTTGTAACATTCAACAACATTAAATTTCCAAGAACTTCCAATGTGAGTCATCTAACCCCATCATTCGCATTTCTTGATGATTTAAAGCCTTCCTTTGGGAACACGATTTAGAGAAGAAAGTATTTTTCCAACATATCACGTTACAATATGTGGACTTGAGTCAGCAGTCCCACTATTTCTCTTAAGTTTTTGAATGGTTCGTCAAATTTAAATCTTATCATCCTTTATTAGGATTATGATTTGTATATGCTCTTAGCATACAATGTTCTATGAGATGGGATGATTTTTCTTTCTTTTGGTGTAATATGCTTTGGGTGCTTCTAGGAGCACTTCCTTGGCTGACTTCCAGAGGGATTGGAGTGCTATAATTCTAATGTCTCCTTTTCTTTATCTTGTATGATGCCTCATTCTCTTCTCTGTTTTCTCCGATGTTTCTCAATTGAAATGATATTCGTATGTGCTGATGATGGTAGTTTTGTACAAAATATTTTCAAAACCATACTTCTAAAATTTTCAATAGAGCATAGAATCATGTAAGAATAGTCATTTAGGCTTATAATTTTAGTGCAGGAAATCTTTTGATCCATGACTTCTAAAATCTTTACTTCTATTTTATTACTAGTCCCAAGATCGCGCAAGAAAACTTCGGGCAGAGTTGACTGTTGAGGAGCAGCGTGGGGAGGAGCTGAATAAAATTCTAAAGGAGACAGTACCAGAACCAAAGGCCTCTAATGTACACAGATCTCGTCCAGGAAGAAAGGTTGGATTATGTGCTTTCAGCTAATTTCCTTTTTGTTGTTTTCCCATTTCCAACCTTCACCACAAGTGGAATAATTTACTTTTCACTGGTATAATACATCCCTTACCAGTCATGTATGATAGTTTTGAAAAATGCATTTACACCAGACACTTTAGGATTATTTGTGTGGCTAGGATCATGTGCATTTGAAGAGAATTGCTATGCTAACTAATGGCCAGCTACATCCCCTGACAGTAATTGGGCTGCTACTTCTTGTTCATTGTTTTGAGCTTTTCTCTTCCCCATTTCCACCAGTGCTTCCGTTACGAAGCATTTGAATGTTTGGAGTTCACGGCATCAAAAGTAATGCAGTCCTTTTCAATTCCAACAGTTTCATGGCTTGCAATCATTGCTATTGACCAACTCTTCCTTTTGGTCAAGCAACCATTTGGGTAGGCATGATATGGAAGCATTTTAATTGCGCATAGATGCCCTTGGGAACAGATGAATGGAACAGAATAGAAGCATTGACTTGCTTCCTGCTCAAATGCTTTTATTATGCAACTTTCCAAACAGATTGCTTGTGCTGATTTGCGTGCACTGAATGCAGTCTGTTTCTAACTTTATTTATCATTATTGGAAATGACTAGGGGTTCTCTCTCTTTAGGCAAGCTGTTGTCTGAGAATGTACTGCTCTTTTCTCCGAGTAACTTGGCTTTGATTGATTCCAAATCTCAATATAATGATGTAAGCACAAATGCAGACAAGTGCTGAAAGGAGAAAGATGTCAAAACGGTTGACTGAAGAAGCAATGGCTTACTTTGATGAGTGTGTGTCCAAATCAGCGTTTGACAGTTCTGACTTCTCTGCACCAGAGGACCCACAACCATGCCTAGTTGGTGCAACTACTCCAATCGGTGATAATTTTTCTGTAAATCAGGGAAGTCCTAGTATTTCTGCCACCCATCGCCCCGATATTTCCCAAATTTGGAGAAAGGTACATTCTCCTTATATGAATAATTTGTTGCTATTCTCAGATATAGTTTTGATGATTTTGGCAAATTAATTAATTAGAAGTGCATGTTGGGTCATGAGCATGGTTGGCTAGTGCAAGCTCACTTGTTCTATGGAGCTGTAGGAGATCCTTTTTCTTTCATAAGAAGACAGAAATAGTAGTGGCAGGTGAACAAAGAAAGTTTTATCCTTTCCATGAGCAAAGCCATTGAATCATTGTCCTCTTTTTCTCTTTTCATCTTCTTTGGCCTTTGTCTTGATTGTCTATCAGAACTTATTTTGGCTTCTTTTAATTTACCCCATGATAAAGATTCCCCCCCCCAACCTTGCCCAGCCCAGCCTCATCTATGGTTTTTGTTATCATTTTCCTATTTATTTTAATGCATGTGTAGAAAATTTTCAGGAAAAATAAAATACGGCATGCAGAATGTGAATTTTTAAGAGCTAGTAAAGTATTTGGTTGATTTTCCTTTGTTCATAGCAATTACCATGTCTCTCCAGATTGGTTCTAGAGTTGCCATAGCCAAAAAGGTGTTGTCATATCCACTCCCTCATCTTAAATGTTAGTCCTGAACCACCTCCATAGAAAAATGCATTCCAATGCGCCCTTCCGTTAGATTGCTGATATTGCTTAATTGTACGATACTACTTTTGCAAGCTTTACGACAATCCTTAGCAACTTTGGGAGTAGAAACCATTAAAACAAGTCTCACAAAATTTCATTTTTAATTTCTGAATGCCAATAATGTCAATTGTGCATGGCCTATGGCAAAAGATGCTTCAACTTCAGCTATAGTGAAGTTATGACGACAACTAAAAGTGAAGGTCTGTGTTCCAATTCAGGTGACAATTAGCTCCTTTATATTGCTGATATTCATCTTACTCATTCCACATAGTGGGTTCTTCCTAGATTTACGGTGGTAATCTTGTTACAAGTTAATTGTGATGGATAGCATATCACATTATGAATAGGGATGGTCCATTCTGGATCAAGGGGTATGTAGACATATTTTTCCACAGTTTTCCCAATTTAGGAAGAAAGAACATGTGATCCTAATTTGTTGAGGACAACATATCTGGTCCAGATTTCTTCAATTTTTCTCGACTGCAGTTGGCCAAAAATGGAAAATAGTATCCTTTTTCTTTTCAATTTTGACATGATCCAGTTCAAGTTTGCAGCTGTTTTTCTCCCCTTTTTTTTGCTTGGGGGGGGGGGATAAAGCCATGACGTGTCAGCAGAAAATGCATTTGTACTACTTGCTTTTAAGGGCAATAAACTTGTATACTTTCAAGACGAAAGTTCATGTTTGATACAAGTTGATTTTGTGCCTGCAGGAATTAGGTGACCCGACTCTTGCCTTACATGGGCATGAAGCTAGCTGTAGTAATGATAATGAGCCCTCTGTCAATCAACCTAGTCCACAACTAATGATCAACACGGAAGGGCCTAGGAAATTTCAGTTCTCATTTGCTGACAGATCTGCTGAATCCTCTGGTCCTCAACACAACCTAAGGCATTATATTAAAAGTTTTAGCAAAGACATTGAGAAAGAAAAATCTAATTCACAAATTGCTAGATTAAAACCCTATGACAAGGAGAGGTGTAATTTGCAGGTCCAAGGAGAAAGTATTTTGTTTGACATGGTTTTCTGCAAGAATAGAATAGAATCTGGAAGTTTGCTTCTCTGCGGTGGAGGTATTACATCTACTCTCTCATCTTTTCCCTCTGTAATTTAGCTACTATGGCTATGTGTATGTGATGAGCTATGTTTACCCAAAATTTTATCCTGTAAAATGTAGATCAGTTACTTCATGCACTGTATCATAGACCTTTTTATTTCCACAATATATTGTAAATTGAAAATGGTAAAAGGGTCCTACTTTCTTCCACTTATCACGAATACTAAGGGAACAGAAATACAATGTTTATGGATGATGAATTCTCAATCGCCCTCTCTCCCCACTTTGTTTTTGGTCGGTTTTTTCATGGTCATTCTAAGCCCTCGGTACAAAAATGGTGACCTAAAAAGGGACTTGTTATTGCCTCCAACATTTATTGCAAAAAGTAATTAATCTTTTAGAGGAATTCTGAGGGTATGTTTTTTAGCTGTTTTGCTGCTATTTCTAACAGCATAAAGAAGCATAATGAAATGCTTTTATTTTATTGCCCAACCAAACAGCCTCCATTTTTTTTTTTTTTGGGTTTTTGGTGTAGTTATGCTTTAACTAATCAGGTTCGAACTATTGTTGACCTTCTACAAGAGTTTTTTCAATGTAGTTTGTTTTTTTTTTATTCCCAATATTTGAATGGTGTCTTCTCTATTAGATCAACTATCCATTGGACCTAATTTTTACCTACTTATTGTGCATGACCTTTCCTTAGCATGAATCCTAATACATCCCACGTCTTGATTTCTTTGAGAGAGTGAGGTAGACAAATCTGGACTGCAACCTAGAGCTACATCTCTTGATCCGACCGCCTTGTCCTCGCACAATCCTAAATATAATGTTTCTCATTTTACTTGATAGGATAACTTCAACCCAAGGGATAACCCAGTGATAATAGCTCCTCTCTTGATTTCATGATGCGGGGTTTGATTCTTATTGTAACAAAAAATTAAAAAAACCTTCGACTTAGGTTTTTTGTTATAAGAAGATAATACATATTTACTTTTTTTTTTTTGATATCTCTCTCCACAAAAGAGCCCCCAAGAGTCCAATAATCTAGAAAAAGAAAAAACAAAGTAAGCTATGTCAGATGAGTTTACCACAATGGTGTCAAAAAGTCTCAAGGGTCCTTCATTTATAGAATTTTTTTTTTAGTTTTCAACTTCATTATTTATTCAAATTCTAGCTTTCATTCTTCAATAAAAAAAATATGAAAACATGTTCACACCTCAAAATAGTCATGACTATTTCCCCCCAAAGTGGGGTTTTAATTTAATAATGAATCAAAATCTCATAGTTTTTTTTCCCCTTTTACGGAGAAGTGTTTGATAATTTAATTCAATGAAAAATAGAAGTAGAAAATTTGAAGAAATATCTTGAAATTTATCGAAAATATCTTGAAATTTATCAATGGATAGTTGATCTTGTGGGATGGAGTGTTATATTCTTTAACAAAATCTCACGAAATTTGAGAATAAAAAACTATCATCTAAATAGAATTCAAACTGAATTAATCGGAATATAATTCCGGATATCAATGATGAGGACAAAAAAAAAAAACACTGAATCATCGCTGGAACTAAAGAAGAAATAACGAATAAAAACGAATATGTGTGGGTGATGCTCAATAACACATTAGCAATTTGCTTTGCACAATTGTCGTGATGGAAATGTGATCTATTTCTTCATTTTCAATCAAAAAATGGAAAATACATGCATAGTTGATAAAGACCAAATTCAAACTTAGAACCCAGAGTTTATACTACTGAAATTATGGTCACAATCCTTTCGAACACCATCTAAAGAGACGATGATTAGTGGCTTCAACAGCTTGGAGAGACAAGAGAGAGGGACAATGGAGAGAGATAATCAAATTGAAAAGAGAGAGAAACGAAAACCAAACTATTTGGAAGCACTATCTGTTTTTTGAATCTTGGAGAACCTTGATTTAAACTTCTCCAACTTTAGGTAAAACTTCATGTTTTCTTTTTTTTTTTTTTTTTAACTTTGCAAAAGTATTTCAAAAATCTTTTCCACTTTTTTTGAAAAGTTAGAGTAATACTTTATTTTTTAACGATCTTGTACTCTTCTCAGAATGAGTTTGATCCAACTTAAAGTAAAAGATTATTAACACGTATATTATTTATGTCATAAATAAAGATAATATTGACCAGCTATCTGTTTTAAAATTACGTAAAATAATTTTTATGTAAATACCAATAATATTAATAAAATTTTAAATTAATTAAAAAAGTTTTAATTCAATTATAATTTTAGTCCATACTTTATTCTCAAAGAATTGAGAATATGAGGACAAATTAGTATTATCCAAATATTTAAAACCATTCACAATCCTAAAACTTATAATTGACCATCTTAAATTCAGAAATTATCACGTATTTTCATTAGATTGAGTTAAAGAGTTATTGATGTGAGTAGACTACAAGACTCATCCTAGGAAATGCATCATACAGCGGCGGACTAGAAAGGAGGGCGGACAATTACCCTCACTAGAGTAAAATAATTTCATTAATTTTTATATGTCAAATAAATATTATCATCATTCAACTCAAGATATTACCTCCACTAAAATCTTTAGTCGACCCATTATATGTCATTCTGTTCTATAAAAATATTTCGTCTCCATTGTCCTTGAGTCGTAGATCTGTCACTGGCATGATTAGTTGTCTATTGTTATTTTGATCATGATAATTCATATTATCTTTTATATTATTTTATATTCAAGTGATTAAAAAATTACGGGTATTGATATTTTCACTAAGCACTTATGAGTAAACAGATATAGTCAGTTAGTTGCATGTAGAAGATGTGATCTATTAGAATTGGTTTTGTTTGCTAGGCAAATAGGAACAAGATTTCTGTCTCAGGTTTTTGATAAATTAATTTTTTTTCCAAGGTTGCAAGGATTAGGAAAGAATTTCTAATAAAGGGTCTTGCCCATGAAGAATAGTTATTTGAAGAGTACATATGATTTATCAATTAAAGTTTGATAGTAGTGATAGTTTTAGACAAATCGATATGTGAAAACTTGTTTTAAAAATTGACATTATAAATTAAATAAAATCTCAAAATATTTAATTTGAAAAGAATTTATCTTGAAAAGTGTTCCCAATAGCAGATTTAATTTTTCTTATTAAATAAAAAGGATAAGGAAAAAATTACACTCTGAAAGGTGGCCCCATAACATGTGCACATATGTTAGTGTTATGGACCCACGTGATGGAAACAAGACAAATAGGAAAACTCAGTCTAAAAAACTGATCTGTTTGGTGAGAGAGTTTGTTGGTCTTAAATACTATTTTATGATTCTTGTGGATCCGATATGGGACTCGTAACATTATTCAATTCTTGAGAGTCTGTTGGATTTAAATACTATTCCATGATTCTTGTGGATCCGATGTGTATTCATAACATTGCTCACCCTTGGGAAGCCGTCCACGGACGACCCTCACTCTAGACTTTTTATAGCACCAAGTAACTCTTTTCTTTTTTGGACGACTCTCACTCTGAATTTTATCAAGTATTAGATAGCTCTCTTCTAAATAATCATTTTTCATATCGAATAAGCTCTCAATGAAAGTATCAATTGTTACGGACCCCACGTGATGGATTAAATGATAATTGGAGAACTCAATCTAAAAAATCGATATGTTAAGTGAGAGAATATATTAGATTTAAATATCACCTATGATTTCTTGTGAATTCAACATAGGACTCGAAATAATCGGCTACATATGTGCGCATGCTAGTCATCTGCATGCATGTTGTCCAAGGTACCGGTGCGTCGTGCGTGCTAGCAGCACAGATGCAACTACTACCGCACGCATAGCATAGCTGCTCGTGCGTCAGATGCCTGTGCAAGCGCACCCCATGCAGCACGGAAGGGCAAGTGACTCGCATACAGCCACTTGTTCCACCGCTTTGTCCTCATCCCTCTCTCATAGGCCTATAACAAATTCTTAGTTCTCGACACGCCAACTCATAATAATTTTTCTTAGAGTTCTAAAGGCCCTTCAAGCTTAGAAATTTTCCACAGAGAGATAGGGATAAAATCTCTATATAGAAATAATTTTTTTTTTATTATTTTTTTAGGAGTTTAGAAATTATTGTAGTACAACAGTGCTTATAAATTAGCATCGCAGATAGAAGTTTTGTTATTATTCCACCACGACTTTTGGACCAAGTAAACAATAGTCCTGATATCTGGGAGTAGTGCTCACGTGGACGAATTAAAATCCTACACTTGTGGGACTCGCTCATGATCGAAGAGACTCAGCTTACGGTTCAAAGCACACAAAAGGCAGATCGTTCTCAAATTCATCTTTGACATTGTATATAGCATGTTATTAAGTAAATGGGTGTACATATCATCAAAATATATTTCAAAATTATACTTTGCTTTGCGAAACTTCATTTTCGTGCATTCTCATTCTTCGCGTTGTTCTTACTGGAACCCTAACTCTTCGGTAACGTCTCTCGCTCCTCAGTTTGACTGATGTTCATTCGCAGCTTTATTGAGTTGAGTTGAAGAATATTTTGTTTGAGTTGTTATGACTAGAATGTGAATTTTTACATGTTTTTTTCAAGTTGGAGGAAGAGAGAACCTAACTTGTAATTGTACTTGTTCTTCGTGTGATCTTTCCAAATTGAACAACTTTGTTTATTTTTACAAGTGGGTTCATGAGAGAACCCAACTCTCTCCCTCTCTCTCTCTCTCGCTCGCTCGCTCGCCGACTGCTCGTTCTCGCACATCTCTCGATCGATTGTTCGAGCAGCTCTCTTGCGCTGCTCGATCAGGTAAGTATTCACTTCCCTCTCTCTCTGTCCCTCTCCCTTCTGCGCTACAGACCTCTCTTTCCTGCTTCCTATCTCTCTCTCTCACCTCCTCCTTCCCCTCTGTCTCGCTCTTCTGGGTCAACTTCTGAGCATCCTTCTTTCTCTCTCTCCCCGACCACTAGACGGCCCCAGATCTGTCCCCATCTCGCTCAGATCTGTCCCCCAACATAACCTCCGGCTCAGATCTGTCCGCAAAAGTCCCACTCCCGCAGAAAATTCCAGATCTGCTTCCCTCTCGTCCGATCCCACACTTGACGGCCGACCCTGATCGCACCTTCGTTACTATCGCCTCTCTCCCCCTCCGTCAGTTACATCTCCCGTGGTTGGCCTTCGCCTAGATCGCCTGTCTTCGATCTGCTTCCTCTGTTACCTACTCTTGCTACCCAGCAAGAACTTCCATCACCGTCCCTCAATCCTCCTCCCTTGTTCGTGCTGCGCCTTCTTCCCCCATCCCCACTGTTCCCCCTCCCTGTCATTGTTATTATTATTATTATTATTATTATTAGAGTTACGTCTTCCTGTCCCCGACACCCATTACTTTTATTAGCATTATTATAATTATAATAATTATTATTAATACTAGCATGAATACCAGTAATATTACTATTATAATCATTATATTATTATTATTATTATTATTATTGTTATTAGTAATTTAATATTATTATTCCTGTCATTTATCTACATTATAGTTATCAGCATTTTGTATTGTTATTGTTGCTTGTTTATTATTAATATTGTTATTGTGATTGTTTTTATTAATCATAATATATATTATTATGAATTTAAAATTATTAAAAATTAAAATATTTTAAACTCATAACGGTGTAATTACAATATAAAACCTATTATTTTATTATTACTATATATATCGATATAGTGTTTTTTTTTTAATTTATTTATTTTATCATTTTGTATTACTATTTGAAGAACTCTGTCACGACCGGTTCCAAACTCGAAAAAAGGAATAGGGTTGCGGTAGACTGATAGTTAGTGTAAAATTTTCTGTCAAATTAAAAATGAGAGACAAATATAAAAAAATGTATGAGGCGTTTTCTTCTCAACGACGCGTTACATCGGATACCGGGTGTAATGATAAGTTACCAAGAGATTTTAAGGTGCTGACAAATAAAATAGTCAATGAAGATAGAATTCGCTTAGCCACTTGGAACATAGGATCTCTGATCGGAAAGTTAGGAGAAATATGTAAAGAAGAAAAATTAAGATCATGTGTTTCTAAGAAATCAAATGAGTTCGAGAGAATGCTAGAATAATAGAGTCTTATGGTCATAAATTTTGGTATACAGGTAAAGATAGAATAAAAAATGGGGTGGGAGTAATTGTACATAAAGAACTATTACGAGATGTAATAGAGATAGAAAGTGAGATAGAATTATACTCAAGTTAGTAAATGGAGAAAACATGATTAATATAGTTAGTGTGTACGTGTCCCAAATAAGTGTAGATGTAGTTAGTAAAAAACAATTTTAGGATGATTTAGATGAATTTATATAAACCATACCAAATAGTGAGAAATTATTTATTGGAGGAGATCTAAATGGACATGAAGTGGAGAAAAATGAGGGATTTGAAATTGTACATGAAAATTTTGGTTTCAGATGTAGAAACGAGGTGGGAAGTATCATTCTAGAGTTCGCAGTAGCGTTTGATTTTGCACTAGTTAACACATTCTTTAAGAAAAAAGAGTTGCACATAGTTATCTATAAAAGTGGGTTAAATGCTAATCAGATTTCTTTCTCACTAGAAGAGGTGATAGAATAATCTGTAAGCATTGCAAGGTCATACCGAGAGAGAGTGTAATGATTCAGCACAGACTTTTAGTTTTAGACGTACTAGTGCCTAAACGATAAAAACAATGTCAACTATATATGGAGTCAAGAATTAAGTGGTGGAATCTAAAGGGGGAAAATGTGACGACTTTTTGAGAAAAAGTAATTTGAGTAACAAATTGGTCTGTTAACGATAATTCAGAAATAATGTGGAAAGATATGTCTAATAATATTAAAAGCATAAGTCGAGAGATTCTTGGAGTATCCAAGGGCGGGGCTCCAAGAGGCAAAGAGTCATGGTGGTGGAACGAAGAAATACAAAATGTTATCCGAATCAAAAGAGAGTGTTATAGGAACCTTAAAAGTGATAGTAGTAGCGAGAGTTATGAAAAATATAAAAATACAAAAAAAGACATAAAAAAAATTATCCATGAATAAAAAAATAAAGTGTATAACGAATTGTACAAGAGACTGGAGACTCGAGATGGGAAAAGAGAGATCTATAGAATTGTCAGACTCAAGAAGAGGAAGGGAAAAGATTTAAATGAGATTCGATGTATTAAAAGTAAAACAAATAATACACTTGTAAGAAACGAGGACATAAAAAAGCGGTGGGGGGAATATTTTAATAACCTGTTTAATGTTGAGAGTATAATAAATATAAAAAATATAGAGATACTTATAGAAGAGATTAATAGAGATTTTAAACGTAAAATTCGTCTTCATGAAGTAAAGGAGGCTATAAAAAGAATGAAAATAACAAAGCTATAGGACCTGATGGCATTCCTATTGAGATGAAAATATTTGGGGGAATTCAGAATAATAATATTAACGGTTTTTTTTAACAAAATTTGGCAAATAAAGAAAATGCCCCACGCATGGAGAAAGCACACTTGTCCCACTGTATAAGAATGAATGGGACATACAAGATTATTCCAACTATAAAAGAATTAAACTCATGAGCTATACGATGAATTTATGGGAGAGAGTGATATAGTATAGATTGAGATGGGTGATAAATGTGTCTCAAAACTAATTTGGATTTATGTCAAGACGATCCACCATTGAAGTAATCCACTTGTTAAGACAGTTGATGGAGACATTTAGAACGCAAAAGAAATATTTACATATGGTATTCATTGACCTTGAGAAAACATATGATAAAGTTCCAAGAGACGTGTTGTGGTGGGCGCTGATGAGAAAAATGATCTCTTTGAAATACATTAATCTTATTAGGGATATGTATGAAGGAGTTATAATCAATGTAAGGACTTGCGGGGGCTAAGTGATAATTTTCCTATTAACATTGGACTCCATCAAGGTTCGGCATTGAGTCTCATACTATTTGTAATAGTGATAGATGAAATCATAAAAAATATTCAAGATGAAATATTATGGTATATGCTCTTCGCAGATATAGTTTTAGTTGATGAAACTAGAGAGGGTATCAGTACTAAATTAGAGTTATGGAGGGTCATGTTAGAATCTAAAGGATTTAAATTGAGTAGATCTAAAATTGAGTATATGAGTTATAAGTTTAGTGACAACTATCAGGATGATAAAAAAACAATTAAATCAAAATGAAAAGAAGTCTTAAAGAGTGAATGATTTAGATATTTTGGTTCCATCATTCATAGTGATGGCAATATAGATGAGAATGTAAATAATAGAATTCAGGCGGGTTGAATGAAATGGAGAAATGCATTCGGAGTTCTCTGTGATCGCACGATACCATTACATTTGAAAGGAAAATTTTATAGAATCGTAGTAAGACCTGCTCTATTATATGACACTGAGTGCTGAGCTATTAAACAGTAACAAGAGTAAAAAATGGCTGTAGTTGAAATGAGAATGTTTAGGTAGATGTCTGGCAAAACTAGAAATGATAAAATTAGAAACGACGAGATACGTAATAATTTGGGGGTTAGCTCAATTGTAGATAAGATGCGAGGGTACCGTCTGAAATGGTTTGAACATGTGCAACGAAGGCCTAAGGATGCATCTGTTAAGAAGGTAGAAAATTTAAATATATGAGATTTAATAAAACGTAAAGGTAGACTATTGAAAACTTAAATTGGATGCATTGCATTCGTAAAGATATGATAATTAAGAATTTAATTAAGAAGACGGTTTTATATAGAAATGAATGACGTAGAAGAATTCGTACAAACTAAATCACCTTTGTGTGTGTTTTTATATATATATATATTTGTCTATCATATGGTTGACCTCAAATTTTGGGATAGAATGTCTAAATTATTGTATGTAACTTTGAGAAAAATATTTAAAATTATATGATTTTACGAAAATCATCATACCACATTTCTACATCCACATTTTATAAAATGCACATGAATTTTTCTTAAAATTCATTGTAAGAGAAATGAGGTTTATCGACGATCATCTTTACTAGCAGTCGGTAAAACCGGGAAAAAGAAAAAAAAAAAAAAAGTCGGTAAAAGGCCATAAATTGGGTTTTTTTCCCTAAGTGGTGTCCTTTTTGAAAAAGAATTATGCAAATGAGGTGTTTTTTTTTTTTTTTGAATTCCAATTCTAGTGATTTCGACATCTGCACTGGCGCTTTCAAGAAAGCGAGATCTCTGCACTGGCGCTTTCAAGAAAGCGAGATCTCGGATCTCGCTTTCTGTGTTTCTATTTTAATTTTAAAAAATTATTATTAAAAAATTAAAAATTAACTAAAATTATTAATAAAAATTAAATATTAACCATTAATATTAACCAACATTATTAAAAAATTAAAATTAATCAATATTATTAAAAATTAATTAAAAATTAATCAATAATTAAAATCTTTTAAAAAGTTATTAATTAAGAAATTAATTTTTAATTAATTAAAAAATTAAAAAATTATTATCAATAAAAAATATATAATAAAAATTATTATTATTAATTTTTAATAATTAATAAAAAATTATTATTAATTTTTTAATTGAAAAACATAATTAATAAATTTTTATTAATCAATAATTAAAAAATTGATAAAAAATTAACCAATAATTAAAAAAGAGTTAATTAAAAAATTAATAATAACTTTTTATTAACTAAAAAAATAAAATAATAAAAAATATATAATAAAAAATTATCATTTTTTTGGTCTTTTATTGTAATCGTTGTTTGGTTTTGACTTATAAGTGTTTTATATATTTTTTCATAAGGAATGTAATTTCTTCAAGTGATGCGATGAGCTCAATTTTGACGCTATGATGTCAATTTCTCTCTCATTATGCTCCAATTGCGTTTGCCGTGCGAGAATCCAAAAAGAACAAAACTCAATCGGAGGAGTTATCGGAAATTGGAGGAAAAAGTTATTGGAATCTAGAAGTTCAATATCTCATTGTTTTTGGACAGTTTCAAGTTACCTTTTTTTATTAATAATAATGTTTAAATTTTTTAAATAAATAAAAAATTAATTTCCTAATTAATAATTTTTTAATTTTAATTATTTTTTAACAATTTTTTTAATTATTGATTAATTTTTTGATAATTTTTAATTAATTTTTAATAATATTGGTTAATTTTAATTTTTTAATAATATTGGTTAATATTAATGGTTAATATTTATTTTTTTATTAATAATTTTAATTAATTTTAATTTTTTAATAATAATTTTTTAAAATAAAAAAAAAAAACAGAAAGCGCTAGCGGAGATATCGAAACCTTTAAAATTAGAATTCTAAAAAATAACACCCCATTTGCATAAATTTTTTTCAAAAGGACTTCACTTAGGGAAAAAACCCCATAAATGGGTCTCGGTCTATGTCAATATGTCAAGGTGCTGCTGGTATAAGGTCATTTTAAAACTTAATCGCATTCTGTCTCCCTCTCCTCTTTCTTCCTTACCCAGTTCTCTCCTCTTCTCTCCCTATGCCTCTCTATTATAAATCGATGAAGTATGGTTCATTGCCCTATTGCCCTCTCCCTCTCTCTTCTCTTCTCCACTTCTGAGATTTCTCTGGAAATTTTGATTAAGAACCACAATTGCAATCCGCAACTCTTCGTACAGCTCCAACCAAGAACCCAAATTCTCCTGCAAACCGCCCCACAATTTGTCTATTCTCATCTCTTGTGACTTGGTGGGACCAACTCCTATTCTGCTCGGTACACCCAACTTCGGTTTGTTGTTTTTAAAAGCATTTCATTTTTAATTGTTTGTTTCGTTCTTCATTTGAAATCTGTGCTTAGCTCCGAGAAATGCCCAGAAGTCGTATGACGAGATTCTAAAGATAGTTATTTTGATCATTATGCCAAATACCATGCACACACAGAGGCACGGCTGATTGAAACCAATTTGTTGATTTGTTACAGAATCGACAGCATGAGCATGGCATTGAGGATCTTCCGGACAAAATTACCCACCAAGTTGTTGCCCATTTTTTCCTCTGTTTCCTTTTTGCATTCCCATGCTACAAGTTTCGGTAAATCTTTTTTTCTTCATCCATATGCATTTGTTATTATGTGTGTGTGTGTGTATGAAGTTCTTATTTGTGTGTCTAAAAATTCAATTCACAACTGGAGGGACACTGTTGGATTGCCCATTATTACAGTTCTGTTGGGAAGAAGTGGTAGAATAATTTTGTGAAACCTAGAGATATGAAACTCATATATTTTTAATTATTTTTGCAAAACCTCTTTATTGTGTGAGATGTCCTGGTGTTTTGGAGTCAATTGGTAAAGAACTATGGTTCCTTTAGATTTATGAAACTAATATGTTGTCTATTGACTAGTTTTGGTTGCTTGGAACCAATTGAAGAAAGAATGCACTTTATTCAAACTGAATTTTGAGATGTGCATAGTGGAAAAAGATTGAAAGTGTTTATTACAACTAGAAGCCAATAATAATCATTTGGCAAATTGAAGCACTTTTCTTTGGTCTTTATCCTTCGCAGCTCTCTCAGAATCAAGTAGATGTTTGTGATGCAGACAAGAATGGAGCAAACATTACAATTGGGAAGGATGGAATAGTTAAATCTAACCTTGAACCATTTTAATGTCCATCGATGACATGATTAATGGCATTGTCTTTTGGCCTTGTAAAAGTTGTACCGTTTTAAGTTACTTTTGCTATTAAGAAACCATGTATTTGAATATTGTCCAATCTAGAACTTGAACATGTTTAATTTGTGCTTCTTTGCTTATGAAGGACATGAGAAAGAATTTTCATGATGATAAACATTTCAGAAGAGGAAGGTTTTGGTTTTTAGAACATTACGTAAAAAGGTTTTGGTGAATTATCTTTTCTTCTATCATGGCTTAAACTAGACGTCTTTAGGGGATATTTATTTTATTCAGGGGATAATTTTGATGGTTGCTTATGGGGATGAATTGATAGTTATTTGGATTTTGATCATTGTCACCTTTGTATAGATGGAGGGAAAACAGTTCTCTTGATGCATTTTCTTTTTCTTTTCTCCTTTTCCTTTAGACTTCTTAGGCCAACAAGTTTCAAACTCATTTTGGTTGTCAGCAGCCTGCAGTGCTTTTATATTTTATGATATGCATATATTTTCCTTTTGTTAGCTTTTTTCTGTTAATCCATTTGTTACCGTTTTGGGCTAAGCTGTATTTCTTCAAACTTAGGAATGATTTTGTTTGAATATCTTTTTTTTTTGTTTTAATAATTTTATTTTAAAGTTAAGGTCCTACTTCAGTCTAAATAGCCTGTGGTTAAGTAGGGATATGAAATGATTACAGTAGTTTAACTTGATTTGAATTTGACTTGTCAAAAGCAAGTGTCAAGCTTGATCATAGTATTGGAAGGGTTGATCTTGAGCTCAATTTCAAGCTTATAGGTTTAACTTATCAAGCTCTTGCATCTATGCAAGTGTAATGTGTAAATTAAAAATATTACTCAAATTCAACCAATGTAAACCTTATCCAACCATGACTCTTTGATAGAGCTTGAGCTTATTCTTAAGCTTATTTCTTCTTGTTTTTTCAAATCAATCTCAATTAACCTTCTACCTAGCCTGATGCAGCTTGTTTCAATCCCTAGGCTTATACATGGAATTTTTCCTTTTTCTCTTCTTTTTCTCTTCCTTGATTGCACCCCCCACAAAAAAGGGTTGCTAAGATATGGTTTTCCATTCCACAAGCATAGATTTGTTATTTTTATTGTTGAATTTATCAGGAATTAGGTGCAAAAGATTTCATATACTCTAATATTGTCTTGCATCAAATTAAGTATGCAAGGAGGGATATCTTGTTAGATGCTGAAGTAATTTATTGTGAATTTTATCATGTTTATTGAGTATGATGCTCGGGTTGGGGTATGCTAAAGTACATGATTGATCCTTTAGGTCCATTTGAACTTAAAAGTTGAATCCCTTTTGAATTTACAAATGACAAACTGAAGGCTTTTTCTTTCCTTTTTTCCTTTTTTGGGAGTGTGGGTGCAATTATTGTTGTGTAATTTGGGTATTTTCTGTGGATATTGATAGAAGCTTATTTTTTAGGCTTTAAAGAGGTACGTGAAGAAGAAAAAAGTCGAATGGTCAGCAATGTCTTCACCAGTGTTGCCTCTAACTATGATCTCATGAATGACATTATGAGTGGTGGATTACACAGATTATGGAAGGATAGGTTGGAATTTTGTTCTTCAACCTTAACAATGATGCTTTCTTGTTTAATCTTTTTCTATTGCATTGACTTACATTCTTTCAGTTATTTTAATATTCTTTAGATTGGTTTCGAAGCTCAATCCATTTATTGGGATGAAGCACCTTGACGTGGCTGGTGGTACAGGTATTGTTATTCTGCAGCTATACTGGTAAAAAAAAATCAGATAGATTTTGTTGTTTATAACCTAGATAGAGGGATGTTAATGGACAAAAAAGGAGAAATTTGAAATCAAAAAAATGCTTTTGAAATTAAGTGCAGTGATAGTTCTGCAATCATTTCCTCGGAAAATCCAGAATCCCTCAGAAGAAAATTGCTAAAATAATACTCGAAGAGTTATTAGAATGTATGCAACCTCAGAGATGTGCATAAATTGTTGCTACATATAGCAATTGTGTCCGTGTAGTTCGTTTCTGGACAAGCCTGACATAATACATTTTTGAAAGCTTAGGATAAAAACAGGACATGTATTTCATATCCTATGTTCTCTCAATCCATTTGGCTGGTTGCATGTTTGCTTTCTTCGAAGAAACTTTCTTTTTGGATTTTTTATTTTAGTGATTTTGAATTTTATATAGAAACTTGGAATATGTTTTTGATTATATATCTGACCTGCATTATTTTGTAAATTTTGGTTTCGGTCCCTTTTTGTTAATAAAACTCGACCCGTAATAATCTTTTAATCTTGAAACTCTGGCAGGAGTTTAAGTTGAATTTTATTTTATAAGGTAATTCTTTAATTCCATAAATGAGCTGTTTTCTACATAATGGCTTTGAGGATAATTTAGATTCAAAGGAACTGCATTTTTTTATCATTCAGGTCTTGATATTTTATCTGCAATAATGATCCTTACAACTCTATAAAATTGCATTATTGATTATTAAGAGAATTTAGAAATTATCCTTATTCTCCTTGTTGCTAGACTGGTATGACCTGGACAAACTTGGTCATGATCACCAAAAAGAACTATTTAAACATCAAGCTTACTTGGCATGTCATAACATCTCAAATCATGTAAATCCATCTTGGAATCATCGTGATATAACTAAGAATCATATGCAAATTTGTTTGTACATCATAATCGCATGTGTTTGGATTCAGAGTGGCATCCAAAGTTTGTAGCACAAAAGCAAAAGTACATTTCGGTTTTCTGCTCTGGCATATCCCGCAAATAACAGGGTGAAAGAAATATATTTTGGCCACTTTGCTTGTACTTTATATTATTGGTAGAGAGTGTAAGAGTGCTGAGCGTTATTTAATGAGGATTATGGGTTTTATTTACGTTACTGGTTTTTGAGTAAAAAAGAAACGCTATTATTTTCTTGCAAACTTTTATACAAGATAAAGACCCAGCTTCCACTGAGGTGGATTTATTTTCAATTTTTATTTTGGAATACAAGTTTATATAGTAAGCTTGTAATATATAGCTAGAGTTTTGTTGTTCTACAGGGGATGTTGCTTTCAGGATTCTAGACACAATAAATAGTGTGAAAAACAGAGCTTTGCAAAGTACACATGAAGATGATGCACAGGGAGAAACTCAAATTTTTGTCTGTGACATCAACCCAAACATGCTAAATGTTGGTAAAGAGCGGGCTTCAGGTAGAGGTAAGAAGGCAGATCTTGAATTTTTCCAGGAGTTTATGATATATACTGTCTCCCTTTAATTCTTGTAGAGTTAAGAACTTGTCCTTTTCTCCTGTACATAGGCCTTGAGGAAGAGAGATCCCTTATTTGGGTTGAGGGTGATGCTGAGGCCTTGAGCTTTTCTGATGAAACAATGGATAGTTACACGATTGCCTTCGGAATCAGGAATGTTACACACATAGAGAAAGTTCTTGCTGAAGCTTATAGGTAAGGATGCAAGTGTAGCTGTTTGTATCAAGAATTACATGTCCGAGTATTTGGCCAGTAATACTGCAGGCAGGCTTGGTAATGTGAACATAATCTGATTTACATGAGTCAGAATAAGTAAGCATTGTTTATCTTACTAGCTGCCGAACTTTTTAAACATGAAATCACAAGTGCCACATGCACAAAAAGTCAGCTATTGCCTTGTCGTAATAATATACATATTCTTTGGTGGTATGGCTTGCATTATCTCTGATACCTTTTATGCGCCACAACTTCATATCCTCCTGCTTTCCTGAACTGGTTCAGTTTCACATTGTTTTTGTATGTAAGCCAGAAATTAAGATATATACCCTTTTGAACCTCTAGCCAGATGAGTGCTGGCATTTTTGTTTTCAAGGAGGACATTTAGAGCTAGAAAAATGATTGAAGGTTCTGTTTACAATGCCATTTTCTCTACTTCAATTGGTGCAACCTTACTTGCACCTGCGCCTGTGAAGCCGCTCACAGAACAACCATGCATTTGAATCCAATTAAAAAGATTTTTGTCATTATTAGACATGGTTATGCACTGTTCACACCAGTTTTACAGCCTGGAGGGGGGGGGGAATACTAAAGTAAAAGAAAAGTTGGTAATTGTTGTTGTTTTGTTGTTGTTGGTTCCCCCGCCCTTCTTTTAATAATTTATGTAACACATTCTTAGATCAGTAGGTGGTTACGTCTATCCTACATATATCATGCCTGGGTTCTTTCACACAAATTTATGCTCATTTAGTAAATGATGCCTGTATAATGTTGTTTCTGGGTTTTCAACTGAAACAAGCATTGAATTGGGTTTTTACCCATGGTTAAATCATCTCTTTTATTTCTCTTTTAGATAGCAATGAGTGACATAGAAGAATTCGAAATAATTAAATCATCTCTTTTACTATTTTAAGTTTCTATGAATAGTTTTTTTTTCTTCTCTTTTTTCATTATTTTTTATTTTTTTAGTGTTTTCTTCTTTATTTTTGTTTTTAAATTTAAATTTTATTTTATTATTTTTTTTGTATCCTATATTTTTCTCTCAAATAGCCGATCCCAAAATTTGGGATCAAGACTCATGTTGTTGTTGCTAAATTGGTTTAGGCACCGCAGATGGTTGCATCTGAAAAAAAATTAGAGCTGTAAAATATTTGCCATTGTGTCTGTTTTCATCTCAAACTGCATCTATTCAATTTCTTGTGCATGTATTTCTTTGAAAAAAAAAATTATATAATGACCCTATAATGTGCTAACTTGAGATCTATTATTTGCATGATAGGGTACTTAAACGGGGAGGAAGATTCCTTTGCCTAGAATTAAGTCATGTTGAAGTTCCAGTATTTAAGCCGTTGTAAGTACTCTGACACATTTATTTTCAATATAAATTTTATATCCAATTAGGTTCTGCAAGCAAGGAGTCTGTCTCGGTTCATGTATTTGCTCAATAGGCTACTATTTGGGATTTGGAATTGTATAGGAATTGGAAGTGAATTGGAATTATATAGGTATTTTTTATCCACTCAGAAAGATTCATATTGGGCATATGAATCAGAATTGTAGAGGAATTGGAAGTGGATCACACAATTCATTGAATCGTGTCAAATTGGAGATCTTGAACGATTCCATGAGTTGCGGGAAAAAAGAAAGATGAAGGAAAAGGATAGAGAATAGGCTGCATCCACAACTATGAGATGACCTTTTTTCAAGAAAATAACCACCAGAATGGAGAGAGAAGTGGGCAGTGACTCAAATGGTGGACTTCCCGCACCAACAAGAAAGAAGGATTTCGGCCAAGAAACTTGTAGAAATGGCAGGTCAGAAAATTCTGAGGTGGCTGGTGGTCTTTGCTGATCAGAGGTGAAAAAGATATTGTTGAAGAGGGAAGAAGAAGAGACGGTGATTCCAAGCCAGCAGTCCAGCACATAATTTTTACTTGGCACATGTTTTTTACTCCTTAATGCACAATATTTACCGCTTAGCACAATTTTTCTAACACACTTTTTCTGCTCCTTTAAGTGTCTCAAGAAGTTTCCTACAACTTGCCTTGCACTTTTCACCTTTCCGTGTACAACTGTTTCTTTTATAACCCAAACAAAGAGACATCAAAAGAAAAAATAATTAATTAAAATTTTAATTTTTTGTACCTTTTTAATAGATTAATATATAATGTATATTTTAAAAGGCACCTTTGTGCATAATAGTGAATCTTATGATTTGTGACTTGATTTGATTCCATTGGATCATGATTCAATTACCATGATTGTTACTGTTATTATTGTTTGTATTTGTCATTCTCTTCTCAAACGCCCTAAGAAATTTTTATATGTTTGTTAATTTTTTGGTTTGCTTCTTGTCTTGCAGATATGATTATTACTCGTTCTCAGTTATCCCATCAATAGGACAGTTTGTTGCAGGTGATAGAGAATCTTATCAGTACTTGGTGGAAAGTATCCGTCGCTTTCCGTCACAGGTAAAAAATTGCAAAAGTTCAAGTTCTCTCAATTTGACAGCAATTTGGTTAAACATTTGGTAGTGCTGAGAATTTGGGATGGTAGCCGATATTTGGTGGGAATATGCCTTGACTAGGTCATGCCTAGGCATCCTATAACAATTACTTTTGTATTTTATTTTATTTTATTTTTAAAACTTGCATTTGTACATGGACTTGCTCACTGTAAATCAAGCTTTGTTTTGGTGCATTAGGGAGTATTTGGGGAATCTTAAAAGATTAAAAAATAAGTACTCTTCTTGAAGCAAAGGCTTTTCTCATAAAAAAGAATGGCTATGATTTACACCTCTAAAGGAAATACTTCTCTCTACAACTTTGAAGTCAAATTGATAGTCTACTTAGACATTGTCTTTTGACATACTAACTTCTCTTCTCCAAAAGATCTCAAAAACCCCTAATAGTATAGGATTTAGATAGCTTGCACTTCAAACTATGTTATGATATTAGTTCCGGTACAAGATCTAGTCTATGAATACTCTGTAGAGAATTCCGTTTTTCTCTTGTTAGAGATTCCTTCTCTTAGTCCATAGGTTTGTTGGCTGAAAACTTGTTTTCTAACAAGTTTCCTACCATACTTCTTTTATGAGAATTAGATTTGTTTCTTTATTGATCATAGTCTTTTTAAATAAGGGAAATTAGGGTTTACAATAAAATAAAATTCTTATTAAAAATAAATCTTTAAAATCGTTTCTAATATGGAGGATTTCTAAACCTAAGGTAACTTCTAATTTAAAAAATAATACTATCAACTAAAATAATAAAATTATTATTTTTCCTAAAATTCTTCTTTTTTACTAATTCGTAATTGTTTTCCTAGAATAATTCTTTCCCTCCCCTTTTGGACAAAGAGTTTGTCCTCAAGCTTGAATTCAGGTTGGGTCTCAAGTATTCAAAAACTCCCAAGAAGCCTCCTCCCTAATCTTTTTCTTTGAACTTCCCAGAATTTACCTTTCTTGCAGATTTTGAATCATCAGGACATCCTTCCATAACCCTGTGGATAGGCAATCACTTGCATGGCTAGATCGTCAACCGGTTTTTTGAAGATATCTCCACGAGAGACAAAATCTGTCTCATAGTTTACTTATATTAAGACACCAATTTTGCTATCATGAATGTATGAGCCAATTCTTCGTTCAGCAGTAGCATTGCTTGCTTTCGTTTCTGCACTTGTTAGGCTTTCCTTTGAATTGCTCCTGATCTTTAAAACTGCATCTGAACAAGGAAATGAACCAATATTTGAATTATAAACTTTAGAAATTGGAACTTCCTTGATTACCATGTTTTGATCCCCAGTGGAACAACTAGAAATCAGATTCCTTCTATGTGCATTACATGCCACATAGACCTCCAAAGAAAGATCAATATCTTGGAGCTTAGACAGATTCATTTCAAGATTCGTGGCTCCTCTTTTTCCCATGTTCTTAGATAATTTCTCCACAAAAGTCTTCTGCCCATCAGCAATTGAAAGGTTAAGATTCTGCCCAAACTTACTATATTCATAGCTATTGAAGTCAAGGTACTTTTTGGGGATGGCAGTCCCTCCTTCCAGCAGACTACTCCTTTCCTTCCCTTGGTTTGCAAGGGTGTGGCTGCTACTCCCCACCTTCTGGACCTTGTTGAGCCCCTACAACTCTTGCTGAAGCCCTTCCATCAATGAGATCATTGCTGTTTGTTGTTGCTGCAACTTCTGTTGGAGTTCCTCCACTGTAGCCAGTGGTTGCTCCCTCTGCTGCTTGTATTCCCTCATGAATCTCTTCATTCGGTTAAACCATTTTGCAGAGTTTTTCATGATGGTTAGCTCTAATACCAAATTGATATGAGCCCTACTACAGTATCTAGTCAATGGATACTCTGCTGGGAATTCTTTTCTTCCCTTGTTAGAGTTTTCTCTCTCTTACACCCTAGGTTTGACACTTGGGAATTTGTTTTCTAACAAGTTTCTTACCACATTTTTTATATAAGAATTAGATTTATTTCTTTATTGATGATATTCTCTTTAAATAGGGAAAATTAGAGTTTACAATAAAATAAAATTCTTAATAAAAAAATCACTAAAATCATTTCTAATATGAAGTATTTTCAAAACTAAGAAAATTACTAATTTTAAAAAGATTGCTATCAAATAAAATAAGAAAATTACTATTTTTCTAGAATTTTTCATTTTTACTAATTTCTGAATGTTTTTCTAGAATAATTCTTTCTAATTACGCACTTTGCATATCATGCTGCTTGTGGCTATGTATAGTGGATGCACCAAAACATGAAATTGAACAAAAACACAAAATTAAGTTTATGTTCACTCTGTAGCTAGTCATAGGGATCGTGATCCTTATGAAACACCAAAACTAGAGGTTATGAGTTGCAATTCAAATTCTTGAAACATGGTCAATCCATGTATTCTTGTCTCATTAGGAAGTCAAAACTGCATAATTCTTTTGTAAAGGATTAAGAGTGGTGGGGTAACTCTGGGACTTGTATTGATGTGGATTCTTCCGACATTCACTAATAGGTAGGCATTAGGTGTAATTCTAGAGGATTGATCTTTACAAATTGGTACCAGCTCAATTTCCCACTAAGAGTTGCTTGTAATAATGTGCTTCTGCATTGGTGTGCAAAGTTTTCTGCTCTTTGACAGCTTGGATGATCACTCAGCACTTGAAAGAGTGGTTTTGTGTTACACATGAAAAGAAACATAGTTTTGCCCTCATGAGCTGCTTAAATTTTTTTGGGCAATGATGGGGAATGTGATTTTGACAGGGCCCTATTGTTCAGTTCCACTTTTTGGGCCAAATTAAAATTATTGGAATGGGAGCAAGAGTGCAACATAAATAGCAACAAGATAGCAAGGCATTTAAATAACTATATTGTTTTACTCTTCTTAAGAAAATGGAAAAGCACTTTGGAAACCAGATTTTTTTAATAGTTTTTACATGAAAAATGATGCATTAAAAGTAACTAATGAATGCAATTGTAACGGGAATAAAGACATGGCTATGTTCGAGAGTTACGAGAGTTTAAAAAATTACAATATCTAATGTTAACAAGAATTTCTGGAAGCTAGACTAAGAAAGCCCAAAATGTCTTTTTGCTCTTACTTGTGTACAACAACAACATGAGCCTTAATCGCAAATTTTGGGATCGACTCTTTGAGAGACAAATATAGGGTAAAGGAAAAAAGAAAAATATAAAATTAAAGTTTGAAATGAAAAATAAAGAAGATAATATTAAAAAAAAAAATAAAAATAATGAAAAAAATTATTCCTAGAAACTTAAAATAATAAAAAAAATAATTTAACTATTTTGGATTCTCCTGCGTCACTCATTTCTATATAAAATAATCTACTCAATTAAATCCTTAACATTTATATTTTTAATGATAACTTGCATCCAGTTTTTCAACAGTCTATTCTGATGCTTCACTAAATTTCTTACATTTAAGATTTCGCATCTCTTTATTGGTGTGTCTTTAGGTTTTCGTTATATATGCCCAAACTGTTTAGGTGATACTTTTACATCTTATCCACAATTGGATTTACTCCCAACTTATTATGTATCTCTTCTAATATTATTTTTTTTAATTTTATCATACATCCATTTGAGCATTTTCATTTCAATTATAGCTATTTTATGATCTTGTTGTTTAATGGCCCAACATTCGATCCTATACAATAATGCAAATCTTATCGCGATTTTATAAAATTTTCTCTTCAATTGCAATGGTATCATGCGATCACAAAGAACTCCAAATGTATTTTTGCATTTCATCCAATCCGTTTAGATCCTCTGATTCGCATCCCTATCTATGTAGCCATCGTTTTAAATGATGGATCTAAGATATCTAAAACGTTCACTTTTTGGTACATTCTGACCTAACTTTTCTTCATCATTTTGATTGCTGTCGCTAAATGTACATTTTATATACTTAATTTTTTATCGACTTAATCTAAATATTGTGGATTTTGGTGTCCCTCCATAATTCTAATTTAGCACTATTACTCTCTTTAGTTTCGTCAACTAACATTATATCCTTCACAAAGAGCATATGTAATGGTATTTCATTTTGAATATTTTTTTATGATTTCATCTATCACTATTATAGAAAGGATGAGATTTAATATGGAATCTTAGTGAAGTCCAATGTTAATTAAGAAGGTATCATTTAAATCCTTGTGCGTTCTTACATTGGTAATAGCTCTCTCATATATATCTTTAATAAAATTAATGTATTTATCCACTTTTTCGTTAACGCCCATCACAATATGTGTCTAGATGTCCTATCATATGCTTTTTATAGATAAATGAATATCATATGTAAATCTCTCTTCTACGGTTTAAATATCTCCATCAAATGTCTTAGCAAGTGAATGACATTGACAGTGGATCGTCCTAGCATAAATCTAAATTGATTTTGAGATAAAATTTACCTCTAATATCAACCTATGCTCAATTACTCGCTTCCACAACTTTATAGTATGACTTATAAGTTTAATTTTCCTATGATTAAAACAATTTTGTATGTCTCCTTTATTCTTAAATAGTGGTACAAGTATGCTCCCCTTCTATGTTTGAGACATTTTATTGATTTGTCAAATTTTATTAAATAGATCCATTAACATTGCTATCCCTATTTTATTCAAACACATCCACACCTCAATAGGGATGCCATCGAGTCTTATGGTTTTATTATTCTTCATTTTCTTTAAGGTCATCTTAACTTCATGAAGAAGAATCTTACGTTTAAAATCTATATTACTCTTTTATGTAGTTATCGTGATATTGCCAATATCTCTTGTACTTTAATGTTAAAGAGATTACCAAAATAATATCTCAACGTTCTCTTATATCCTTATTTCTTACAAGAATGCTATTAGTCTCAGTTTCAATACACCTAACACTATTTAGATCTTTTCTCATCCTCTCCCTTATTTTGGCAATATTGTAAATCTTAATTTTTCTCCGTCCTTAGTTTTTAGTTTTTATATAATTCGTTATACACTTTACTTTTTGGAAACAGTCTCCTCGCAAAAATACAAGAGGAAGGTTGTATACATATACGTTTACTCTCCTTCTACCCCCGAAACCGGGGAGTACTCTATGCATGGGTGAACTTTTATATAATTCGTTATACAATTTACTTTTTAGTTCGTAAATAACCTTTTTCACTTCTTTTTTTTGTAATCGTATATGCATCGTTACTTTTCTTACTTTTGAGGTTCTTATAACACTTCTGTTTGATTCGTATAATAGTTTGGATTTTCTCATTCTATCACCATGACTCCTTGTCTATTGGAGCCCGACCCTTAAATATGCCAAGAACCTCATTACTTATATTCTTAATATTATTAGATATTTCTACTCACATGGTTTCTGAATCAACATCAAAAGAACGCTATTATTAGACATTCTTAGTATTGCCACTTGATTAAAGGTGCAGGAATAGCTTATTGAAAGTAGAAAGTATGGAAAAATGACCTGTAATGTGTTGGGTGATAATTATTTCCAAATCTCAGAACCAAGAAAATCAATGGGAGGTGATTATTAATGCTGCCTGCCTTGAACCAAAAGACTGCTATGAAACAATCTAGCACCCAATCTTCAGCAAAATTCACAAAATGGCATCTGCACTGCTTTCCTAAATACAGTGGAAAGAACTTGCAATTATTGATGTATCCTTATCTGGAAGGAACTGGTAGAAGGCGAACCTTGTGGGGGCTTTGTGACATTGCAACATCCTTGCAAAGTCAATTTTTTGTCCTTCAAAAAGTCCTTGCAACCTTATATTAGCTATCCAATTCCAATCTCTCAGGAGTCCTACGGTGGTAAAATAGACCCCTTCCACCTCATGCTGAGACTACCTCCATCAATATGTGATCCTTTCTGATTATTGTTAAGATTTAAGCCAACTCATTATCAAGCAAGCAAGCGAAGATAATATTAGGAAGTGTTCAAGCTCAATACAGGCTTCCTAACATTTGTGCTACATTATAAGGATCAGTAATGGAGTTTCAGTCTTTAATTCTCCACAGCAGTACTCAACATCGGGCCTAGACTAGAATACTACTTTGCAACTTCATTTTTACTAGAATGCAATTTCCGGATAGCTCTCAATATCCTTTAGTTACTACTAGATGTTTCAACATTGATAAATGTGTTATATATATAATGATATCAATGGTATTTAATTGGGTGTAATGGGAAAAAATGGTCAATATTGATGTCTTCAACCAGCTTAGGAGTTCATGTTAACTGAGTCTGGGCATTGACATTTTTGCATATTTCGTTGTAATTTCCACAGTTACAATTTCAATCCAATCTAATTCAAACTTTTGAATGTGCTATGCTCAATAGTTGGCAGTTGTATTTGTTTATTTTGTTCTAGAAGGAAGGGGTTTTACTTTGTTATGCTCCACTGTGACTTCCTTGAGCACGTTGCGTCAATGGCACTTATGGAAAAGGATTTTGAGACCAACAGACAACCTAATATCAGGAGTGCAAAACCTGTTTATTAGAAGAGGAAATTAGGGTGATGCAGCTAAATCTGGAAGTTCTCTTTTCAATATATGAGATCAAAGATGCCCCTTCATTACTTCAAGCTGGTATCTTGGAAGGCCATATGTAAGGATGAACTGGAACAATTTTTGCAGGAGTCAAAAAATTTTTTAAGATTGTTGTACCTTTCAATTTTTTTTTTTTTTTTGGATAGAAGGCCTAGGTTGCTGTTATACCTTTCAATTTTGTTGGTCTCTATATATGAACTTTCCATGGTGTTTAGTGATTTGGATTTTGGGATAGTCAAGCATTCACCCTTAAATTGGATCAGGGTCCAATACGTACTTTCTAATAGAGAAGAGATAGTTGACCATAACTTATGGTTGGAAGGTCCAATATGTGTAACTTATGGTTGGAGGGTCCAATATGTACTTAGAGATAGTTCGCCATAGCTTTTGGTTGGTTCAGCCTCTTTTTCCCATGACAAGTAGTTGGTTTTTGCCTTTTTCCTTCTGCCTTCAGTCACAAATATTACATTTGCTAATTGGTGATATATGACTTTTCATAAGTGGTGTGCACTTTGATTACTTCATGGGTATTAGGAATGACTTGTAATCTTGCCCTCTTGATGGTCTGACCTTGAACCGTAAAAGGTGGTGGCAGTTTTGTGGTTCTTTCATGTGTTTCTCACTTAAGTCTCAGGCGAGCTAGATGGATATTCTCTGGAAGTCAGAGAACTGCTGTTTGTGCACGGTAAAAGAGGTTGTGTTGTGATTTGGTGATGGGAGCCAATTACTTGCTCTAATTTGGAGTCTATGTGGCCCAGGAGAAGGTCCTGTAAAAGCTAATGCGGGCTTCAGAATTTCAAAATAGCTCTTATAGTGTTCGGCCTTTATTTATTTGTTTTCAAGTCATTGGCTGCAATGCATGTTTTGGAGCTTGTGGGGATTTGAGTTGCATTTACTCCCTTATTTGCAGGTCATTTCTCGTTGAGCAGTAGCTATGCGTTAGTCATGTATCTAATTGTTATAGCTGAAGAGGCAGTCGATAGATTAGTTTATCTTAAGCATGCAGACTGCCATCAAATTTTGGATTCCTTAATGAATTGATGGCACGAAAAAGGTGGATCATGTGTCCTGCGGCGAGCCTTGCGATATGTTGCAACTAATATTGGAGCGAAAATGTAAATTTCTTATGAATAATGTGACTTATTGATCCTCCATATCCAAAAAGGGTTCTGTATCGGGATGAGGGCCCAGAAGAAAACGGGAAACAATGAACAGTACCTTCAGCGTATGGTTAAGCATTTGTTGCCTTCATTGTGGAGGGTTCATTAGATTTATATTTCTTTTTTTTCCGGTTATTGATCTAGAAAGTTCGTTAGATCTTTGTTGCAACATGTTATCTTTCTATTCTCCTTTCTAAATACTGTATACCATGAATGCAGGAGAAATTTGCTTCATTGATTGCAGATGCTGGTTTCCAGAAAGTAGAATATGAAAATCTTGCTGGAGGAGTTGTTGCCATCCACTCTGGCTTGAAACTTTGAGACCTCTCTGATTTCTATAAGTGCTCTGCCCTGTTGCAAGCACCAACGCCAAGTGGTACTTCTCTAGGAAAATAATGCAGAAGGGAATTTCAATATTGCAGGAAAACATGATCACAATCTCCAGTTCTCTCATTGTCTCTGAGGCTATGCTCTGAAGTTCCCAATTTGCCAAAAGATTTTGTTTAAATACCGGAAAGTAGTTTTACTTGAACAATTACGCTTTCAATTCTTTTCAAACAGCAAATATGTGTGCATTTTGCATAAGAGCGCCTATGTGCGCCCCGGTGCTGGGATTTGGATGCATGCAGATGATTGCAAAGATAGACCTAAAAATACTTGAATATGCATGGTTGCTTATTTTCATGTGCAGGCCATATATCTTTGCATTTAAAAATTTTCAAGTCATAGGTTTAGAGGTTCAATTTCGTGATTTTAAAAGCAGGACAACCGAGCTTATTAGGTTTAGGTTCAATTAACAAGGAATTATACTTTTATCATATATATTTTTGATAATATAATTTAATTTTTAAAATTATTACTATAAAATTATATAATTTAATTGAATCATTATAATCGATTAAATCTATTGCAAAAATATATATATTAGATCAATTAATGTAACAAGTGTATATAAGATTGATCAATAAATATATTGCATCAATTTTATTATAATAAACCTGTATTAGATAAATTCATAAATATATTATGATAAATTTATATAATACAGATGAATAAAATAATAATTTAAACAAATTCTATAAAATATTAATTTATTAATATATTATAATAAGCATGTAATAACAAATCCTTATAAGTTCACAAATTTGTTTCAACAAGTTTATATAGAATCTAACCATCTTTAATTAAAAAATATGGTTTTTCTTTATTGTGGCTATTTCTACTATGGTCATATCTTCTGAACTCATTAGTCCAAGTGAAAAAGATTGTCATTTCTATTTTTATATAATTATTATTTTTATTTTACTTATCAACTTGGTATTGTACTATTATTTTGCTTATAAAAAATTTATGGATGAAATTTGAAATGAATGATGTAGAATTATGGAAATGATTTATTTTTTTAGTCATTTATAATTTAGTTTACCTTGATTTTTACGTTTACGGATTAACTTGTGAATTGAATTTGAATATTAAGTTAACTTGATAAGATTCTTTTAGTAGATTTAGGTACACAATTGTTGATCTTCACCTTAAAGTTTAGTTTCAACTTCAAGACCAAAATTTCAGGTATCGAATTTGAACCTCCTGTATATAATATTTACTATATATTAAAAAAATATTGATAGTATATTTATTGTATATATTATAACATATTTATCACTATTAAGCTTGGAGCTTGGATCTATATAAATATGTAGTATCTATTACATATTGAATATGAAATATTTCTCAATTCCCCTACTTTCTCTTTCTTGTTTAAAAAAGAAAACAATAAATTTTCAATTTAAGAAAAACGAAAAATTCTAAAATTCAACCATGTATCAAAGGAAATCAAGTTAAGATTTGGAAAGTAAAGCGGTGGATACTGTTTTGCAACAACTGCATTTACAAATTGGAAAAAGAGAGAAAACTTTGATGTTCATGTTGGTACTCATGCTTAAGTCCACTCATTTTGCTGCAACGAGGAGAGATTGGTTGGTTTTGCTAAATTATATCATCATGACTTTTCTTCACTATAGTTGATGGTTTTCCATAATCAAAAAACTACTCATTGCTCTCTAACAATTAGATGACTTTAATTTATATTCATTGACACTTTATAAGAAATAATATATTTCATAAAAAATCAAATAACATAAATTAGAAAAAAAAATAAATCTCCAAATAAGCTAAAAACTTGATCACTACTGTTCTACCTATAATAATTTTATTTATCTATGCAAATGCATTTATTTGCTATTTGTTTGCGGCTTCCTACCTTATGTCAACTGTGGAAAAACACGAAAATGTGTTTTATTTTAAGAAATCATATGTTGTAATAGAATATTTAATATTTATTATATTTCCTTATTTTAGAAAATTAGTCATTCTCACTTATAACTTAAGATTAGAGGATTTGCCTAAAATTAGAGGTTTTGCCTAAAATTAGGAAATTTCTTGTTTTTATTTTTTTTCTTGTTTAGCTATTGCCGTTATAATTATATACGTCTAAAGCAACTCTAATTGAGATGTGAAAAAAAAAAAAAAAAACATTCTTTTCATCATGGTATCAAAGCTTTAGGTTCTTTCTTTGGGAACTCATGTCTCTCTTGATCAATCTATCGATTCTAATTTTTTCAGGTTCTCACTCCAGAATTTTTTTGCCTTTTTTTTGGTTCTCATTCCAATATATATATTTTTTATTTCTTGATTTCTCTTGAGTCATGTTGAACACCACTGAATTCAGCCACACATCTCTTGGATTCCATGGAGATGAGAACGAGAGATTAAAAAATTTTTTTCGAGTTCACCAGAAAAACCATCAATTTTGGTAAGTATTTCTAATTTATCCTTTTTCGATATATCCATTCCTTCTCACACCTCTCATGTTTTGGATAATATTTCAGACAAATGGGTGATCGACTCAGGAGCCATAGACCTTATGACTTTTTCCTTATAAAATTTATTTCATACACACCCTACCCCAATAATAGAAATGTCACCCTAACTGATGGTTTAGTCACTATTGTTGCTGGTCAAGGAGATATTTTTATTAGTGATTCACTTACACTAAAAAAATGCACTTCATATCCAAAAATTATTCATCAACCTCTTATCAATCAAAAAACTAACCAAAGATACTAATTGCAGTGTGAACTTTTATCATTCTCATTGTATATTCTAGGAAACGAGGAAAATGATTAGACGTGCTAGGGAGAGAAATGGCCTTTACTATCATAAAGAGCTGAGTGAACAACATAGAATTGGTAATCGTTTTCCTTTGTCATTCCTTTCTACGTCATTTAAATCCAATAAATACAAGATCTGACTTCATTATCTTCATCTTGGTCATCCGTCATTCAATGTCCTTAAAATTTTGTTTTCTCCATTGTTCAATAAAATTACAGTTGGTAGTTTTTATTGTGACGTGCGTGAACTTGCAAAACATAAACGTGCTATTTTTTCGATAAGCAATAAAAGATCATATGTTCCATTCACTCTCATTTATGAAATTTGGGGTCCTACTATAGCCAACATTTCTAGGGCTTGCTAGTTTGTTTCCTTTATTGATGATTGTACTTGTATCACATGAATTTTTCTTTTGAAAAACAAATTAGATATAAGTCTTGTGTTTTAAAAATTTTTCAATATGGTCCAGACATAGTTTGGGGTGGGAACTAAAAATTTTTGATCCGATAATGTAAAAGATTATTTTAATCAAACCTTCTCTCTATTCTTTCAACAACATGGCATCATTCGTGAATTATCTTGTATTAACACTTTCCAACAAAATGGAGTGGCCGAGCAGAAAAATGGCCACTTCTAGCAGCGAACTGAGCTCTTCTTTTCCAAAAATAGGTTCCAAAAAATTATTAGGGAGAAGTCGTGTTAACTGCAACTCATATCATAAATAGACTTCCCATGAGGGTACTTAATTTTCAAAGTCCTCCACAAGTCCTTGCAAAATTCTATCCAACTTCAATGTCACCAACAATCTTATTTCCAAAATATATGGATGTGTGATGTTTGTTCATGTACATTCTCAACATAGGGGTAAACTTGACCCAAGGTCTCTCAAATGCGTCTGTGTTAGTTACTCATCCACTTAAAAGGGCTATAAATGTTATCATCCTCCCATGCAAAATTTTTACGTGTCCACTGATATCACTTTTGTTTAAAACGGACAATACTTTCACCATCTTTATCATCAACGGGAGATGACATTCATGGAAAATAAGGATAAAGATTTTTTCTTTTTCTTATTGATCTGCATGTGTCTAAGTCGTTCTCTTCTATTCCAGTCCAGTCTAAGTCTATCCAATCTAAATCCGCTCCTATCTAACAAGATTCTGCTGTCCCTATTGTTCCAATATCAGCTGAAAGTGATCCTCCTTCTTCACCTATAGCATAAAAATAAATTATACTCGTTCACTTAGATTTATTCAAGAAAGAAAATGTCATTCTCTTAACCGATGCAGGTACAATCATTTAACCCAATCCCAGTGACTGTTGAAGTATGCAATCTAACCACTTCTCCCAATCCTAATATACCAAATACCCAAAATAAAAATGATCTTAACATACCTATAGCTATGAGAAAAGGAAGCAAGACCTATACCCAACACTCTGGGCATCTCCTAATCAAATTTTTAAAATGCTCCCAAGTATTATATAAAACCTCACCCTCAAACTATCTAAAACTAGTAATATCGTTATGTGGTTTAACTGTCTTATCAGGTGAAAAATACTTAGTTAAGAATGCTTAAGATATATTCTCGCAACTGATAAAATGATTAGCATGGAATGAATTTAGCCATACCTTTACCTTTCCTTTAAGAGAGAAAGGAAATAATCGTAATCTTATTGCATCAGAGCTAACTCCATTCAACTTGATTGTGTTACTACTCTCCAGAAAGTTCTTCAAATGACTATTTGGATCTTCAAAACCTTCTCCACCAAATTGATCTGATTGCACCAAGACTAGGTTTTAGTTCAAAGCTATTCACTTCTACTGCAAGTCATGCAATGTTAGTACAAATATCTTAAAGTTTAGACATTGAATACTCCCTCACAACTCTATTAGCTTGAGCCATTGCTTATTCCTTGACCTCTCTAACTTGTTTATGAATGTATCTCAAAGTTCTCTCTATCTCAGGATCAAACTTAGTTAGGTCTAAACTTTTCGATCACAACATGTATAGTATCGATGCTAAAAATAACACAAAATTTGATCTTCAAAATAATCTATAAGAACCACTCAAGAAAATCTATATTAACTATATAAAAGTAGAAATCAAGAAGAAAAGCAAGCGAATGCAAAATGACAACCAAGAAGACAATCGGAAAATCCTAAAAATCATGAAAAATCAAAGAAAAATGGAAAAACCTATGAAAACGATGGAATATGACCAAGATAGAGTGGTGCCCGACCATTGGTTTTGTTCAGTAGGCAAAATCCTTTGGAACAAGTGGTTTCTCGACCCCACAAATTTTTCGTCAAACTCGAATCAAATCCAAACCTTAAACAAGGATTGTGTAACCTGACCAAGAAATATGAACAAGAAAATAACAAGAAATATAAAAAATAGTGTCCAATCTCAAGCAAGATTATTCCAGTTGATATACAAGAATATCCTTGGCAATGGTGCTAAAAACTTATTATGCGATTTTGTTATCATGATTTCGAGCATACATACCCTAGTCAAATATTGTGTATAATGTGAAACAAGTGTCGTTTCTATGAGAATATTTTATACTACCAACTTTGAATTACCCCATCAAAGTTAGATAAATCAAATCACAATAATAAAGATATCAAAAATTAAAAAAAATATGAAAAGACTTGAATCGACGAATAAAAACTAACTCATCTATTTTTAATTTTTTTATGTGGCTAAATCTTTTCAATCCACTTAAGTTTATTGATTAAAGAATCATTATTGATGATGACGATTTTTCCTAGATTAGATTCAACTAATGGTCATGTAATGAATCCCTAATTCAACCAATCAAAATCCAATGATCATATAATTTTGATTAGATTGAATTGCATTAATTTCTATGGAATATCTATAATTTAAGACTTCTCCTAAAACACCACACACAGAATTAATCATCCGTTGATCTTATAAAACTATGTGGATTTTATTGTATTGGACTAATCTCCTACAATTATATTGGTCATGTATGGATTCAATATGAAATCATACAAAATGCAAGTCTAAACGTTTGAAATATTAAGATCAACAATAAAATCTCATCAAACAATAATCATGTCAATAAGGATTTAAGGGAAAAAAATAAATCAAACCATATTATTAATCAATGAACAAAATCCATCGAGTTGTAAGAACATGAAATCTAGTTTGTCATAATAAATAAAAATAGAAAAAGTAAAGAAAACATTACAACCTTTCTACACCCCAAGAAGATGGAAAATCAGAACCTATGGAGGCGGCTGCTAGGGTTTTTCATCTCCTAGATATGTGGATATATCTCCTATTTATAGATTGAATGCTAAGTGAACAAGAATTCATGGGTCTTTTGGAAACTTGACTTTTGTAATAGACATTATCTCAAAATTTGAAAACTTTATCCTTATCTTTGAACAACAACACTACAGTAAATTCTTTTCAAATCTCGGATACCTTCTAACCTGATTTAGCTTCTAGAATCTTCACAAGATTTATAGGTCTTGAAATCTTCTTTCTAACCTAACAAAAATTAGATCAATTGGACATCGGAGCATAAAATTAAACTCAAAATATAAAACAAAACTCATAAATTTAATTAGTACAATATTATAAAACAAGGTTTAAACAATCCTAAAAATGATAAATTCTAAAATAAAATAAAATAAAATAATTTAAGTGTATAAAAATATTGCTATATGTAAGAATATCCGAAAAGAGAAATGATATTTAATTAAGAGCATCAGAAGTGACTTCGGGAAGAAGTTTAAGAACAAAATGATAGAAGAATTTTGTAAAGAGTATAGTTTAAACCATAACTTTTTTGCTCTTAGGACACCCCAATAGAATGGGGTTATAGAGAGAAAAAAAAAATAAGACTATAAAAGAAATGGCAAGAATAATGCTTTGTGAGCATAACTTGCCTGAATACTTTTAGATAGAGGCTGTTAACATTGCCTTTTACATCTTGACTAGAGTTTTAATAAGACCCGTCCTTAAGGAAACCCCAAATGAACTCTATGAAGGTAAGATGCCAAACATAGCCTACTTCCATATATTTGGATATAAGTGTTATGTGTTGAACAATGGCAAGGTCTCTTTATACAAATTTGATACTAAGAGTGGTGAGGGTATATTTTTAGGATACTCAACAGTTAGTAAAGCTTATAGCGTATACAACAAAAGAAATATGATGGTTGAGGAGTCAATCAATGTAGAATTTGATACGAATGACAATTATGCAAAAAAGAGTTATGATGATTACACCTTAGACGAGCTAATTAAGATTCCAGAAGGTGCAGAAAATGAAAATAACCAAAAGCAATCATTTGAGACAGAATTAGAGCATAAGAAGGAAGAATCAATCCATTAAGAAAAAGAGATTAGACATCCTACCTTTAGAAAGGTTGTGAATCCTTAAAACATTATAAGCAATGTTATTTTAAGTGTAAGAACAAGATCAACACTGCAGAATCAGTGAGAATTTGTAGCCTTCATATCCCAAATAGAGCCTATAAATGTTGATGAAGCTTTAGGTGATGAAAATTTGGTGATAGTTATGCAGGAAGAGGTGAATCAATTTGTAAGAAATACTTTTGTGGGATTTAGTGCCAAGATCAAAAGATCAATCTATTATAGGCACAAAATGGGTGTTAAAAAACAAGTTAGATAAGCATGGCACCATCACCAGGAACAAAGCAAGACTTGTAACACAAGATATAGTCAAAAAGAAGTAATTGATTATGATGAGACCTATACTCCTATGGCTAGATTAGAAGCAATAAGAATGCTTCTGGCCTTTGCATGCTTTGTGGACTTTAGATTATACCAAATGGATATGAAAAGTACATTTCTTAATAGAATAATCAAAGAGAGTATATGTTAAGCAACCACCAGGCTTTGAATATCCTAAGCATCTAGATCATGTATACAAATTGTCAAAAGCATTGTATGGTTTGAAGCAAACTCCTAGAGCTTGGTATCAAAGACTGAGTAGCTTTCTTATGGTGTGGAGAATGAGCTTATAAGAGGCAAGGTTGATACAATGTTGTTCATTAAAAGAAAAGGCAAAAAAAATATTAATTGTATAGATTTATGTGGATGATATAGTCTTTGGAACTATAAATGAAAATCATTGCCAAGAGTTTGTCCAAGCTATACATGCTGATTTTGAGATGAGCATGATGAGTGAGCTCAACTACTTTCTAGGATTACAGATAAAGCAAACTAAGAAAGGAATTTTCATTAGTCAATTTAAGTCCACCAAGAAGCTGGTGAAGAAGTTTGGATTAGGAGATACCAAAGGAAATGTAACACTCATGAGCATAAATTTGAAGATAGATAAGAATGAAGAAGGAAAGCCTGTATGCTCTAAGTTTTATATAAGTATGATAGGTTCCTTGCTCTATCACAGTGTATCTAGGTTTGACATTCTCTTTTGTTGTATATTTATGTGCAAGACTTCAGTAAACTTCTAAGGAGTCAAATATTTTTATAGTGAAGAGAATCCTTAGATACATTAAGGACACACATAGTTTAGGCATCTGGTATGATAGAAGATTATCTTTTGATCTTTATGGTTATTCTGATGCTAACTTTGCTGGATGTAAAGTAGATAGGAAGAGCACTAGTGACATATCTCAATTCTTTATAAGAGTGTTGGTGTCCTGGTCTTCAAGGAAACAAAATAGTGTGGTGACATCAACCAGTAAGGAAGAATATATTATTGTTGGACAGTGCTGTGCTCAGCTCTTGTTGATTAAACATCAGATAAAGGACTATAGATTAAATTTAGATAGCATTCCAATTAGATGTGATAGCACAAGTGCTATTAATCTAACTAAGAATTCTATCCTTCACCCAAGAACTAAGCACATTGAAGTAAGGCATCACTTTATAAGAGACCATGTGCTCAAAGGAGATGTGATTCTTGAGTTTATAGAAACGGATAAGCAAATAGCTTATATATTCACCAAGCCTCTTGATAAAAATAGGTTCTATAATCTCATAAGAAAGTTAGGTATGATGAACTTTGAGAATTAATGATTGTTTGTATGTTTTGATTTGATTGTGTGCTGATTTTGTATGAGTCTTTGTATGCTGTTAAACATCTTAGCAGATGAGTCAACTTGCTCACAATGCTAGTGGACTTAGTCTCATGAAGATAATAGAAAATGAAAAGATTTCAGATTTAGAAACTTGTCTAAGTTGACCACCTAAAAGATAGGGAGTTGACTAAAACCTGGGAATATAGCATGATAGTGCTAAGTTCTAATCCTTCATTGTCGAAGTATCAGTATTCTCTAATGTAGACTTCAGATAGATCGTGAAAAATATAGAAATACATGCGTTCATAAAAATTTGAATATTAGATTTTAAAGGAAACACTTGAGCAAAATCTCTTAATCACTTGAGTATCCTATAAGGACCAATACAAGACAAAAAAAAAAAAAAAAAAAAAAAAAAAAACGAGTAAACCAATCGTCCATTGTGATGGGAACACGTGAAATTCATGGTTATTATATCTTACATTTTGAGAATCGTTCATAAAAGGAAAATTTACCAACTGAATTAGGTTTTGTGTTCATTACCTCAAAATTTTCTTATATTGATATTCTCAACAATCATTTGACCTTTTTATTTTTGGCCTTTTCTATTTTGATTTCGACATTAAATTTACATAAAATGAAAAAGGTCAAAAGAAAAAACAAATTTAGTATGAATTGTTAAAGGAGTTAGAAAATGGTGGTTTATTAAGTAATAATAGTTCATATTAATGTAAAGTCAATACCAACATTGATTGGCTCAATAGGAAATGATACTGAGACCTTTTAATTACACTCAGGTTAAACTTGGTATGAGAATGGAAAAAACGAATGATGGGAGATTCCTCACCCCAATTGGGGTCTGATCGCAGATCGATCCAAATTAATTAGAATAAAATTTCGGATATCGGGAGGCAAAAAAAAAATGTAAAGTCAATTTAGATAAACCTGTGAAACATGTTAATCATTGTCTAGTTAAGTTCTATTCTAACAAGTTTCTTCTCTGCATACAGACTCACTCATCGACTGAGATGAGATGTTGATATGGGTTTCTTTTTTATGATTTATGCAGTTAACATAACACCACCTTTCCTTATCAGACAAACAAAAACAATGAAATTTGTGAACGTAAATCTGCTTTAATTTTTGGGATTTGGTGATGAAAAAGTACACCTCACGAGGTTTCATTGCATAATTTAATATAAATTTGCCAGCCAAGTTGCAAGGGGAGAGAGAGAGAGAGAGAGAGAGAGAGAGAGAGAGAGAGAGTTGACATAAAAGCAGAAACTGGATTGAAAATGTAAATGGCAATATGAATCTGACTTGCAAAACGTGAAGGGTGGCTTCTACTCTAATTTCTTCACTTCATACTATTCATCTGTGGAATCTTCCCCTCATATCCAGCGTAGCTGGGGGAAACAAATGTATTAAAAATGATAAAATAAAAGAAATGTAAAAAGAAAAAGATATAAACGAAAAATAATTAAATTTTTGCCGGAGGTAAGACCTTTGAGATGTCATTTGTGGTTAGGTTTTCTGGAGGAAACGTCAAAACAATAATATATTTTATAATTATATATATAATTATAATATTGTATATTGTTATAATTTTAATCATATATCTTTTGAAACTTATTCGTAATTTTCAATTTATCTCAACTTATATCATTTCGTAATTTTCAATTTATCTCAACTTATATCATTTTGTCTTGCTCATATTTTTTCCAACTAGAGTACTTTTTATCTACAAACTCAATTTTTGGGCGTAGACCCTGATTCAATATCATCCAGTAAGCTGCCCCCCGGGTGGTGGGGGGTGCCGGTTGTTTTACGTATTTGGGCTTCTAGCAAATAAGCAGTGGCTCATGGGATAGCCAGCCGAACAGCTTGAAATGATAAGAGCATAAACTTCGGGCCACAAAACTCAAATGTGGGGCTCAAAAATAGATCAAGTGCATGTCAAAACCCAGCTCACAGGTGCAATCATACCACGAACAAACCACAACAAGTAGGTCACTGTACCTGTTTTAATTTGATTCGTAATTTGGATATAGAATCGATTATATTATAAAACCTCTATCATCCTAAGAGAAATCTCAATCGGATTGAGCTGAATTAATCGGGGTGAAAATTCCGACACCAACCAAATCCAAAGGGCGCACCACAAAAAAAAAAATGCAATGATATCGTAAGAGAAGCAACCTCTCTTCTCAATAATATTGTAAAAATAAATTAACAAATATTTAATTTAAATTATATTTATTTTCTAATAAACAAATTTATTACTCAACACTACTGAAATATTAAAATTTTGATTTTATTTATTGGGTTAAACTTCATGAAAACTCCCATGTGGTTTCATCCATAATTATTACATATCTTGTGATTTAAATATTAACATGGAACTATTATAAATGATTTAACACATTTTGCATATATTAAAAGTTTTTGAATTAAGATTAGATCTGAGAATATGCGCTCAATTAACACTCAGATTGGAAGTTTTTAATGCGATTATGAAGTTGGTGTATAATAATTTTGTTAGTCACAAACATTCATAGCAAAGAATTATATATTAAATAGTATAGATTAAAGGGCAACTACCTTCAAATTTAGACCTGACAATATGAAAATGAGTGAATCTAAGTTTAATCAACCTTAAACTTTACGACAATAAAAATGTGCCGTCTCTAATGGGATAGTCTAATGGTAATAACCCTCTCCCTCAATTTGGTGATCAAGGATTCAAATTGCGTAACAAAAAAAAAATAGTAAAAATGTGTCTAGACTAGCAGTCATAAATAGCACACAAACACATATATAAAATAAAATTTTGAATCATACTCTTGTATCATGGACTTAAATTTGTTATTTCATTATTTCTTAATTTTTAGAACAAGTCCTACCATAAAGCAGAGTCGTTAGATGATATCCTAACAAATCTTCAATGCTAGTGACTTAAAATTATATGGGTATGTCCATTGTAGGAGGTCTTGGAACAATGGTTGGCATTGACGGCTAGCCATATACAAAGGAGCCTTTCACACGAAGGTGCAATTTTCCTTTTCCTACACGACTCTGTTTTTGTGTTTTGATATTTTGGTTTGTAATTGTTTTTTGCAATGAGGAAGAAAAAGTAACGATTTAGGGAAATTAGGAGACCTTAATTTTTTTTCTTTTTTTTTTTTACACAATAGAAAGGTCTAAACCCCGTATGGGATTTGGGATTTGTGAGAGCCAACTCTATATAGGTCACATAATTCTTGAATCGGATTAATCAAATAAAAACCAAAAAAAAAAAAAAAACAATGTCTAAACCCTGCTGAATACTATACCTGTACTATCAAATAACAAGCAACCGGGGGAGGGAGGGTCTTTCCAAATCAAAACTTTTTCTTGTTGATGAGAAGGAAATTTAGTTGAAAGAAAAAATTTTAAAAATTGGCACTTAACACTTATTAAAATATGAATCATCTATATTATTTCAAAAATTCAGTATTTTATAATATTTATAAAAAAATAAATATAAAATTCATAAAACTATACCACTTTTTAATTTTGATTGAGTTGATATTATATAGTATTAACTAGCATTTAAATTGTTAAACATCAAATATCTTCTACAAAAGTTAGTTGGTATGTTGACATATAAACTGCCCCCAAATCAATATTATTCTTTAGTCTTTCTAGAAATCGACAATGAGTAATTAGAAATCTTGGTTAGAGAAAATGGGAAAAATGGTAACCTTTCTAACATTTACCTCCCATATCAACTTTCGAGCTTAATATTTATTTGTTCCACTGTTTAACACTTTTTTGTTTTTTGGGGGAAATTCTTTTGTAGAGTTTAATGCCATGCACAATTCAGCCAAAAGTCCTTTCTCCAAAAGAGCTTTTTTTTTTTTTCATTTAAATCTTATGATAATCCCAATTAGTTCATACTAAATTCAAAATTTACCTAAATCAATACTTAAAATAAATTATTTAATTAGTTAAATCCTCGTGTGGGCACAAAAATATTCTCGAAAATAAGGAATTAACTGGATCACCATGGATTAGAACTTTGAACTTGGAAGAAAACACAAAGTAGTGGTCCTATTCACCAACTTGGCTTGGCCGTCTTTGGGTTCTGGGGGTCAGTCCGATTGACGTAACTCGGAGGGTTGCCCAACCCAGTGCCACATTGGATCCACAGATTTGCTGATTCCCAAAATTTTCTGAAAATTACGCAGTTGTTACAGTTTTCTCCGGCTACGCAAGTCATTATGGCTTACCGTTTACCGTTTACGTTTACTTTGTCTGGCCAAATGATTACTACCCCACCTCAGTTCACCACTTCGAATCAGGTTTTCCCATACCAGCTCCTTCTATATATGTATTGCAATTGAAGCACCTAAAGAAGAATTTAGGATGGAAGCAATCGTCTCTGTCTCTATCGTTGTAAAATAAGAGCCCCTGGTTTTGCCCGTTTGCAGGGACTCAGTTTTGATGTCCGAACATCACATCGGACTCAAAGATATTTTGTTGGGAGAAGGGCACAGATAGGACTACTAGTCAAGAACATGTGGTCTGGTGGCTTAATTCACTCTTGGAAATTACTCCGATATATAAATGAAAATGAGAATATTTATTTTTAATGACACAATGATTTCTATTCAATAAATATATATCCAAATAATTATTTTTTTCTAAATTTATTTAAACAAATGAGTAGAAAAGTTACTACTGTTCTAAAATTTATTATAAGTATAATTTTTTTAATAAGCAATTGATATTCATAAATTTAATTTGATTTAAATTAAATTTTTAAAATACTGATTTTTTATCAATAAGGGCATGTATTCCATATTCATCGTGGTGGGGACTTCCCCCTTTTTACAGCGGATGAGAAATTATCATGTTGAACAAATCATTAAAAGGTACCATATGAGATGCATTAGATAACTCCCACTAAATGAAGGCTTTTCATAGGTTAGACGTGGCTCAAAATTAATATTTATTTTTTAATATAAAAAAATAGAATCAAACAAAATCGAATCTAAAAAGAAAGCATAAAAATAAAAAAAATTTATTGTTTGAACTGTTATTAAAGGACAATTCAAAATTAATATATTAGGAAAGTGCAATAACACATCGAAGGTTGGAAGGTGAGAAAAATGTAAATATTATAATTTTAGGATAATACACACTACTTTTAGAATGTTATTTTTAAAGAATAAGTAACACCTTAAAATTTCTAATAGTATTTTAAAAAACCTTTATATTTATTTAAAAAAAAACATGTCGATCAAATCAAATCAAAGTTACTATTAAAAATTAATATACTCTTTAAAAAGAAAATACCAAATATACTAACGTATAGTTTAATGAATACTCAGCATATATAGGGTGCTAAGGTGTGTAAATTGCAACCCTCCAATGGAGAATCACATAAGGGTTATTTTTCAAAATATTATAGTTTGTGATTGATTTATTTAAATATTATGATTTTTATTGAATTTTTAAAAATATTGAATTCAAATTTATAAAAGTTGATTTTGAATTCTATTTTTTGTAAATCGACTTCAGTATTTGTAATTACTACCTCGTCAAAAAAATAATAATAAAAAAAAATAAAAAATAAAAAATAAAAAATAAAAAATAAAAAATAACGACGACGACGACGGAGGGAAGTCGATTTGGAGGGAGAGATGAGCGAGCGACCAAACCGGAACGCGGTATGGGGGACAGATGTTTCTGAAGGGAAGCAATCCATCTTGCTTACGTGGATTCTCCGTCGTTGTCCTGTCGAGAGAAAGAGAGATGAAGGTGGGACCAAACTGGCAGGCGCCCGTCAAGAGAGGGGCAGTGATGTTTTTGGAAGGAAGCAAACCGTCTTGCTTACGTGGCTTCACGTCATTGGTCTTTTCTCTATTCCCCACTTTTGAGGGAAATCTACATGAAAGTCAATTTTTCCTGAAAGTCAATTTTTCGAAAATTGGTTTGAAAGTAATTAACTTTATTCGGAAATATAATAAAAACTATAATATCTAAATAAATTGTGTCCCAAATTATAATATTCTGAGAAATAACCCCACATCTGTGCCTTTTGAAATCCAACAAGGTTTTTATTTTAATTTTTATTATAATAGAATTCAAATTTCAGATCATAAAATTAAAAGAAAGATGTTATTGTCATTAAATTATTTCTTTGAAGACGGTTTTTAAACACCATGATTTGTTGTAAACCACTGAAGAGTTGATACCAAGAGTATAATTTGTGTATGTTATCATGTGGAAGGTCTTGTGTAACACTTATCTAGTAAAATAAAATTAAGAATTTATGATATATATAAAATTATAAAATAAATTATTAATTCTAAAGAAAATAATAAAAAGAAAGATCAGATTTGTCTATCAGACCATATATGTTTTTTTTTCTTTACTTGACATATTTTCCACAACAGATAAAAATATTAATTAATAAAATACATATTAGTATTTTTTATAAAAAAAATTCATGGGCTAGTTAGTTCGTGCCCTTGGTGTTGAACCATGGTTAGATGGCTAGTGTTATTTATTTTTTTTTTGAAAAAAAGAAAAAAAACCTTTTTTTTCCCCTGAGAAAAAGGTGGAGAGGGCCTTCTTCCCTCACTCACTCACTGTACAATAATTTCAACCATAAGAAATTATTGTCCTTAAACAATTCTATTACCATGATCTAAACAAACTTCCCTCGGCTATGAAATTATTTTCCAAGAATTTGCTTAAATCGTATCTATTTTTAATTGAATAAAATACGATTATTTTTGTCGCCTCGTGGTGTGAGAGAAAAAGGTTGGTGACAACTAAATGGTATTAAATGGAAATAAAGTCATGTTCAAAAGCCTTAACTAAATTTATTTTCTTAGATTATTCATAAAAAATCACCCATTGACAAAAATTTAATTTTCAGTGTTGTTCTAAAGTCTTCAGCCTGCGGTACACTGCTTTTCTTCTCCCCCACCAAACCCAAGCCAAGCCCCTGGTTTTGCCTGCCCACTTGCATGCCAAATTGCCAACCTTTTTTTCTGTCTCCGTTCCATGCACATAGATGTGGTGAAGTCGAATTTCATGCACATATATGCATACATTCACATCTGCTCTCTTTCCACGCCATAAAAAACATTCATAGTTGCTTCCGATCTCTAAAACACCCACCAAACAAAAACACATAATGGCTTCTCTCTCTTCTTCTTCATCAAAGTTATGGCTGATTTCATGTTACATTTTCTATCTTCTTCTAATCCAAAATTTGGTTACTAGTTCATGCGACGCTGCAAGATTAGGAGGAACCATGGAGATTGATGGAGTTGTGGTGAAGTCGAATAGTCGGACGAGTTTCCGGTTTGGAGGAAGCATGTTCAACTTTTTTCCTAAAGGACAGCTTGTTCCTCCTTCTGGTCCTTCTAAGAGGCACAATTCTGTGATTGATTCTTCTAAACCTTGAATTCGTAGTCAGTTACTAGTTTTTTTTTTTGGGGGGGGGGATTTTTTTCCTAATCCTTGGATATTTATATTTAGTTCTTTCGGGTAGGAAGGTTGCATATATATTTTTTTTTTTACAAGAAGCCAGATGGTGTTCAAATCACAAAGGAACTGAGATGAACCTTTGGCTTTAGGATTCTTAATTATACTATATATGAATTTTTGTGGCTGTATTCATTTGCAAAATTCTAGCTTCAATTTGTGTTTTGATCAATTAAATTATAGCGTTCACATGTCATTGTTTTGTCTGCAACTTCCTCTTGTTGCTTACGTAAACAAGAGAAAAGCTCTCTCTCTCTCTCTCTCTCTCTCTCTGTCCCCCCCCCCCCCCGATTTGACTTGAATGCATGTAGATTGACCTGGAATTGGTTGATTCATTGAATTTTGTTGCCAAATAACAATCATGCTGAGTCTAATGATTCAGTAAGGCCAATAAAATTTACTCTGCTTTGTTTGGTGTATGTACTACTAGTAACATCACAAAATTTCCTTTTTCCTTTTATTTTTTTTTTAAATTTTCCCTGGGAAATAACATGAATGTCTGGACTCTGTATTCAGCTTGATGCATGAGACCATAAATCCAAATTCTTTCTGAATTCTTTACAATCCTATGCTAAAATCGAATGGAAGAAAATAAGAAGAATTCTTATTTTGAACATTAAACATTTTTCCCATGAGTTCCGTGGCTTATGATCGTTTCATTATTTTCATAACAACAATTGAACAAATATTTTTTTTAAAAAATGAAAAAGCTTATTAAAATATTTTGAAGCTAGACTTAGAGGCCATTTGGGATTGCTTAAAAAATGCTTAACTTTTTAGCTTATAAATCCATTCTAACTTTTTTAAAAAATAAATTATTAACTGTTTGGATAAATGTTATTTAAAAGTAGTTAATTGTTTGATAAGATGAGTGTTTATAAATTATATAAAATATGGAAAGATCATAGTGGACATGAGATGTGGTATGATTATAATTTTTGTTAAATATAAAAGGGTGGAAATATACTTTTATTAGTCAAAATAACCTATTTTATATGTGTTTAAAAATATCAAAATAAAAAAGTTGATAAGAGGAGTTAATTATTTTTTTAGTTTATAAATACTTCTATAAATTTTATTTATCAATCAATTATAATTTTGATTTTAATTTATAAACTAATTTAATCAATTTATAAATAATCCCAAATAATGTCTTAATTGAGGTAAAGGGGAATTGCTCTTGTATGGGTATTCAACTATGAAATTGAAGTTTCTTTTTATGTGGGGACAGGTTGGAGAAATACAAGACAAGTAATTAATGTTAACATTTAATACATGTTTCTTATGTCTAGGTTATGATTGAATCCAAATAAATTTTACTTTTATTTTAGAGTTTATTTTTCAATCTAAATTTTAATACTTGAAACTAAAAAATTAAGTGTTAAGCTGATTTCTAATTTTATAAAAATCATAAATTTTTAAATCGGTAAAAAATGTGAAATTTGTAAATAAATGCTGTTAGAGTTTGGGGGGTTTTATTTAGTTTTACTTTTAAATGATCATTTCATCAAGATAAAATTTATAAATGAACTGTATTACAGTTTGTAAGATCTACTTTGTTTTTCTTTTAAATGGTCATTTTATCTTAATTATTTTTAAATAAGAAAATTTTAGTTATGATTGAGTAAGTAGTAATATTTAAAAATAAATTTCATATTTTATTTCTATTATTCTAAGTATAGAAATTTAATTGAACTTCACATTTTAATTTTTTTATTCAAAGTACTAAACTTCACAGTCAATTTATTTTAAATGAATTAAACTTATTTTTTTTATTTGATCTCAAGGGTATTATCTTATTTATGCCTTTTATTGATTTATAATTCATTTAATAATAAAAATATTAGATATCTTAATACTTGAGAAAGAAATCTTTGAAATGATATAAAAAGATTTTAAAATTAAATTTGATAGAAAGGGGTTTCCAAGTAATGGGGAAACTTACTCATTAAAAAAAAAATGTACTTCCTAATCCCATTTTGGGGGCATGGGTCAATAATTCTCAGCTGTTTGAATTCCAACAAGTGGGTCAATAATGCTCAGTTGTTTGAATTCCAGCAAAAGGGTTCCTTCTATAAAATCTCCTTCATGTATTCATACTGAGTCAAATGTTTATCCACAGGGTTGGCTCCTCACATCTCTAAAAACATTGGATGCATTTTCTTCTTTTTTGATTTCCCTTGATTGGATTTGTTACAAGACTCAGAAATCATGGAGAATTTCCGGAAATTCTCAAAATTAAAATAAACAGGTCTGATTTGATCAATATATGTTTTTCCTTGTATTTTCTAGTCTTCCTTTTGGGGCAAGTCATGTGGGATTGAGGGGTGTAGAATCCATCAAAAATTCCTCTCGCGTGGGGCTTTGTCCTACAACTCCGTTCTTCTTTATTTTTTTGGTTACACAAGATTTGAACCCTAGCTCATAAGGTTAGGAGAGAGAATATGTGACTACTAAACTGTCTCATTGGGACACTAGCTTCTCCTTTCTTGAAACGTTTGACCTAGAAAACCTTGTTATTTCAAAGAACGGGTCCAAATTCCATTTTAGGATTTGGCTCAATTATTTGCGCCATCTGTTTTTGTTTTTTTTTTTTGGGTACTCAATTTTTTTATATATTAAAAAGATTAATAGATTCAAAATTATACAATAAAATAATTATTTTTTATTTAATTATTAAATAAAGTATCGTTATTGACTTATTTTACTAAAGATATTACTCAGGTACACAACCATCAGTTTATGCATGTTTGTGTAGACCTGAAATGAACGGATTAAGGTCACAAAACTTTTGATTCTTATTTTCTTTTTCATACCAGAAAAAGATTTCAAATGACATTATAATAAAACTTATTTTTTTATTGAATGGCATTTAATTAAATAAAAATAATAATGAAAAATAACAAAAAAAAAAGAGAGGAGGGGAATGATCACAAGTTTCAAATGCTCGTGCCTTACTGACAGATTAACAATTGCATTACATACTTTTTTAATCAAAATTACATTTATAAATTTAGATTCAATAACATCCTTTTTTTTTGTTTTGTTATATTAGAATTTGAATTCGGAATCACTGGATTTGGAAATGAAATTATGACCATTAGACTGTCCTTAGAGACATTCAATAATATCTCTTTAAGCAATAACAAAATAAGAATTATTTAAAACTCATAAATTCTACCAATTTTGTTGTTCAACTAAATAATTCACGAATATCTAAATTCAATTTAAAAAATACACCATAGGTTTACAAAGCAAGATTCAACTCATTGAATTATTTCTTATCATTCTACCAGACACTCACGAGGTTTCATTGCATAATTTAATATAAATTTGCCGTCCAAGTTGCAAGGAAGGAGAGAGAGAAAGAGAGGGAGGGAGGGAGGGAGGGAGTTGACATAAAAGCGGAAACTGGATTGAAAATGTAAATGAAATATAATTCTGACTTGCAAAACGTGAAGGGTGGCTTCTTACTCTAATTTCTTCACTTTATACAATTCATCCGTGGAGTCTCCCCCTTATAAATATATATATATATATATATATATATATTTTTTTTTTTTTTTCTTTTCCAACACTAGTTTTCAGAGTTATACTCTAATTAATCCGATTCGAATGTCTTTAGGGATCCTATTTAGAGGACGACTATTTTAACATAATATTTTCCATCTCCCCCTCATATTAACCGGGGAAAGAAATGCATTAAAAATGATAAAAACAATGTAAAAAGAAAAGATATAAACGAAAAATAATTAAATTTGCTAGAGGAAAGACCTTTGAGATGTCATTTGTGGATAGGTTTTCCAAGGAAACGTCAACAATAATATATTTTATAATTATATTTATATTTATAATTATAATATTGTGTATGGTAATAATTTTAATCATATATCTTTTGAAACTTATTGGTAATTTTCAATTTATCTCAACTTATATCATTTTGTATTACTCATAATTTTTTTCAACTAACGTACTTGAACCTTTAAATTCAAATTTTCGGTGTAGACCCTCGTTCAATACCATCAGTAGTAAAGGAAAATTGATTTAGTGGGAAGCACACTAGATCTTTTATCAAAACTCAGATTCAAATATTGAGAATAAAAAAATATATATATTGAAAAAGCTTTCATCTTAAAGAGAGTACAATAATAATTCAAATTAGATTAATTAAAATATAATTTTAAATACAGATCGGTCAAAAAAATAGCTTGTCAAGTCCGCGGCCCCCCGGTGGGATGGGCTTGTGGGTTGTTTTGCGTGTTTGGGCTCCTAGCAGCTCCTAGCAAATAAGCAGTGGTCCATGGGAACAGCCTGAAAATGATTATGAGCCGAAACTTTCACTGTGGGCCAGAAAACTCAATCGTGGAGCTCAAAAAATGAAACAAGTGCATCCGGTGGACATTTAAACCGAGAAAAATATAGGAATGGTGCAAGTATAGGCGCCAAAGGTATAGGAGTCACTTCAAATGTGACCATAATGCTTTTGGCGCAACCTAACCATACATTCCACATTATTAATTTTTTTGAGTGTGCACCAGCTAAGTTCATTCAAGAATTCAGTGTGAGACAAGTTTTGAAATGATCACTTCCCCAGTGATTTTTCATCCTAAAAGGTACTCATAGAGTGTGTGCGTGTATGTATGTGTATGTATATATATATATATATTTATAAATCATCGGTATTCGATAATTACACTAAATTTAATTAAATCAGATTCGAGTTTAGTTGGGTCTTAAGGAACACAAAACTCTCCCGTGTCTATTTTGTTATATATAAAATTCAGATACAAAATTTATTTAAAAGGTATTAATATCTAACTATGGAATCAAATTAAACATTGGTCTTCGTGTAGAGTATAGATAGCCCTACAAGAAGTTGAATCACAAGGAAGCGCCTTACCTTGGGTGTCTCAGTTTGGTCAAATATATAGTTATTATGGTTGAGCATTTGGTAAGTGCCCGTTCTTCTACTAAACCCATGATCTCGTCCTCTTAGAAAAGGCTACACTATATCTACTATAGGATCTCCTCAACATATTCTTTTTCTTCTTTGGGCGCTTCTCGATGCTTTCACTATTGAATGTCATGAGGTATGTATGGATTTAAGCCTGCAAGATTTGACATTGAGAGAGAGAGAGTTCTGCAGTTCCCGTTACCCTATTATAGATAAGCTCCCTTAAGATGACCCAGAAATCAGACTAATGGGGGATAGCCTGTCAGTGAATGAAATGGACCAAATTCTAAACTTGGACTTTCGACACAAGGAATGAATGGGACATTGCATTGAATTGAGAACAGAAAATGCAAAATAGAGATATTCTATGCTTGAATCGTTCTCACACTAATACGCATTTTATGTCCTCCAACCTCCATTTTAGGGTCTACGCTATTAGGCTAGGTAGCCTAGATGGGGGATGCGACCCCTCTAAGAGCATGTTAATTTTCTTTAATTGCCATTGAAAAAAGAATGGCCCCAATTTTAAATCGAACATTCCTCCTAATAAATACTTCAACATTAAATTTTACAGAAAGTGGGGGGCGTCCGATGCAGACCATAAAGAGGATAGCATTTTTTCTCCCATGATGGTTCAACTAACCAGAGAATTTTGGCTAGTGTCTCTGGGTAAAGTCTCAAATTGCACATTTGGAACATCTTGGACCGCAGCTTTTGCCAAAACCATGGAAGCAATGACACCACTAGAAGGGCTCTAGTTAGGAATTAAATGAAAGTGAGGATTTTCGTTGTGTCCCCCATCTTTATAATATTACAAATCATATCTACCTAACATCGATATTTATAAAAATGATAATTTTATTCTTAAAAAGATAATTTAGTAATCATAATTTTTTTTCTCAATTTATTGATAGGCTCAAATCACTTAACTAAAAAAAAAGAGAGATGGTAACTCTGGTAGATAATTTTTTTTAACAGTTTTGTCATATTTTTATATTTAGTACTCGATAATTTAACATATATTGATACAAAGGTGTGCTTTCTTCTGGGAGGGATAGAAGACAAATTTGAAAAACTCAAAAATCGAAATGCCCCCTCTACCCGATGCTTACCCTGTTGTTTGAGAAAACCTAGAAACATGCCCTGTGCCATCACGCACGACCGCATAGCAATAAACCTCTTTTATTTATATTTTTCTAATTAAGTTTTTAATCATTATACTTTATCTTTTTCTTTTAATATAAAAAGATATAATTAATAAAATAAAATAAAAAAAAGAATGAAATAAAGAACCCTATCACTTGACTACCTCTGAGAAATATTATTGTACTTCGCTCTGTTCAACAATGCAATCATTGTATTTAAGACTTCGAGCTGGTGGTTAATTTAGTACCGCAACCACCCAATCATAGTTGTTTGGTGAGCCAAATGTCAATTAACTTTATAATAACGGAAAACATCTAAGAGTTATCAACCAACCTTCTTAAATGTTGGAAAAACTTTCATAGTTTGCAAGATTTTTTAAAATTTGACTACTGATATCTAGATTATTTAATTAATACGATTTAAATATTAAAGAATTCAATTTAATAGTGAATTTTTTTAATATTTATTCTTCTATTTTTAATATTTAAATTTAAAATTTTAATTAAGTGAATCTAGTATTCTAACACTTAGACTCACATAATATTGATATAGTTTGCATGATTAAAAAAAAAATTGCAAGTATTCATCCAAAAGTATTCAATATTATGAAAAGTATTCCAGCAAATGCGTATTTTTGTAAAATAATAAAGATGGATTCACTTTGAAGCACAAATTATGCAACAAATCAAGTATTTTATATGGGTAGAACTTCTGAAAATGATGTACAAAATTATTATGCTTTTCGCCCGGGTTATTTACATAAATATTGTGAAAAAAATAAAAAATCTAATAAATACGATACTTTTTTTTATTCTCAATCTAACTTAGTCGATATCCAAGATATCGACTTTAAAGTCGACATCTTGAACGTCGACTTCAATCATACTCAAAAAATTGTTCGTGAAGTAATTTTTTTTTAAAAAAAAAGAAATCGACATCCTGAATATTAATATTAATGATTCTCAAATACAACCCATATAGTAATAATTTTTTTAAAGAAAGATAAATTCAAAATCGATATCTTTAAAATCAACTTCTATTATCCTTCGTATCATCTGTCACTCTCTCCTATCCCCCTCTCTCTCCTCATTGATACTCTCTTTTCTCCCTCTCCCTCTCTCTCTCCTTATTTAACATGTAACAAACACACACACTAACATTTTTTTTTGTTTTTTTGAACTCTCTCTCTCTCTCTCCGCATGAATGGTTAAAACACACACACTACCTTTCTTCTTTCAGTTTGAAGAGTCTCTCTCTCCTCTCCTCTCTCTATCTAATATAATATTATTTTAATATTATATTAATATAAAATATTTTAAAAAAATTATATTATTTTTATATTAAAATATAAATTAAAAATTTTTTGTAAAAGGAACATAAATTATTATTTTATAAATATTAAAATAATATTAAATTTAATAAAATTTTTATTATATAATTTAATAATATTAAAATGTTATAATAATATTATATTATATAATATAATAATATATTTTTAATATTATGTCATATTATTTTATAAAATATTAATATTTTTGATATTATATTATTTTAATATTATATTCTTTTTAATATTTTTTTCTCATTTTAAATATTTTTAATCTCATTGTTTACAATATAATTTATTTTAATTTTTGATTTATAAAATATTTTAATTTTATTATTTATCTTATAATTTTTTTTGTAATTTATTTTATAATATTATTTTATTATTTAAATAATGTAATTTTTTAAATTAACAAATTGAATAAAAATTTGGAAAATAAATAATAAAATTAAAATATTTTAATAATGAGAATTTGTAAAAAAATATTTTACATTATAATTTATTTTAATTTTTGATTTTATAAAAATATTTTAATTTTATTTTTTTATTTTACAAATTTTTATTTATAATTTATTTTATAATATTATTTTATTATTTAAATAATGTAATTTAATAAATTAACAAATTAAATAAAATTTTGTAAAATAAATAATACATTAAAATAAATTATATTGTAAACAATGAGATTGAAAATATTTATAATAAGAATAAAAATATTAAAAAGAATATAATATTAAAATAATATAATATCAAAAATATATAAATTAAAATAAATTATATTGTAAACAATGAGACTAAAAATATTAAACATGAGAATAAAAATTTTAAAAAGAATATAACATTAAAATAATAAAATATCAAAAATATTAATATTTTATAAAATAATATGACATAATATTAAAAATATATTATTATATAATATAATATAATATTATTATAACATTTTAATATTATTAAATTATATAATAAAGACTTTATTAAATTTAATATTATTTTAATATTTATAAAACAATAATTTATGTTCCTTTTGTAAAAATTTTTTAATTTATATTTTAATATAAAAATAATATAATTTTTTAAAAATATAGTAGAGAGAGAGGGGAGGAGAGAGAGACTGTTCAAACAGAAAAAAGAAAAAAAAAAAAGTAGTGTGTGTGTGTTTTAACCATTTCATTGGAGAGAGAGAGAGAGAGAGAGAGAGTCCATAGAAACAAAAAAAAAGTTTGTGTGTGAGAGAGAGGGGGAGAGAGTTCAAAAAAATAAAAAAAAGTTAATGTGTGTGTATGTTTGTTGTGTGATAAATGGGGAGAGAGAGAGAGAGAGAGAGAGAGAGAGAGAGAGGGAGGGAGAAAAGAGAGCATTAATGACGAGAGAGAGGGGGGATAGGAAGAGTGACAGATTGACACGAAGGGTGTTGAAAGTCGATTTTAAGAATATTGATTTCATATTCATCTTTTTTCTTTTTAAAAAAAATTTATATAATTGAAGTCGATGTCTAATATATTGATTTTTTTTTTAAAAAAAAAATTATTTTATAAGTAATTTTTTAGACACGATTAAAATTGACTTTCAAGATATCGATTTCAAAATCGATATCTTGAATATCAACTTTAAATCGACATCTTAGATATAGATTTTACTAAATCATGAATAAAAAAAATACCATAATTATTAGATTTTTTATGTTTTTCACGATATTTATGTAAATAACCCCTTTTCGCCCTTGCACTCTTTCCGTTCTTATAATTGCACTTGCAAGCATGATTAGGGATATCCAGCATGTATATAAAGTGCCACTCGTACGTGAAGCACAATTTAGCTTAAAGTAATGATTCAAGGTAAGGTAGCCTAACCAAGCGAGAGAGAAGAAAATAATGATCCCAACGTTATATGTTGACATAATAAAATGAAAAGAATGTTACTATCTCTTAATTAAATGTTTGAATTTAATCAAGAAAAAACTTCAGATATTCAATAATCGGCTAAACTCAAAACACAAAAAAAAAAAAAAAATGATTCAATTCAAAGGTAGCCTAAAATAAAGGCAAGTTGTAATTCAAATCAAAAAGTCGTTTTAGGTTTTCAATACTATAAAAGGAAAAGAAAAGCCACACAAGTAGGTGTTAAGTTTGATCTCTACCTTTTCTTTCAAAATGATATATTTCTCTCCATATGATGATGTTATATGGTTTCGTTAACCCCATTTGGATATACATGAAAAATGGGTTCACTACATTTTAGATGAATTGAACCGTGGAAAATGAATTTCTATATTTGAAATCAAAAATTAAAAATTAAAATTGAATTGAAAGCTTATGTTTAGAATAATAAAATTAAAATATAAAATTTATTTTTGGATGTTTCTATTTACTTGATTACACTTGGATGTTCAACTATTTTGAGATTACTTATAATAAAATAGTAATTAAAATATAAATTGGATGTACCCCACAAATTCTCTTACGAGTTTATTCATAAAATTTCACCTTTTTTTTGACTAATTAGATATTTTTAATTTTTGTGTTGTAAGAAATTAATTACATATGAATTTGATTTTGATATCATAAGTTAAAACCATAATAATCTCTTGATTTTTTTTTGGGAGCCTATTTTCAATTGATCATGAAACTTTAATCATAGTAAGATATTTCTCAAAATTCTTAAGAATAGGTTTTTCAATGACAGTTCAAGCGGTAGAATCTCTCAACTTCTATTATTTCTTCTCTAATTCGATCTCATTTGATTACATTTTCTTTATATCAAAAAAAAAAAAAAAGACCTTAAGAATAGCTTTCCATTCCATGTGCTCCAAAAGTAAACAGTGTTAATGTTGTGTCAATTTCTTTAATATTTCTTCCTCTGGTATGTCATAATTTTTTGGCAAGAATTTCTAGATATTGTGCTAAGAAAAATAGATTTCAATTTCTTCAAACTTTGACATCAACTGAATGCAAAAATTGACCTCCCACTCCATTTTCTGCCAGACCCTCGTTCTTCCCTTTCTTCTCTCTCTAGCAAAAACATGACAAACTAGGGTTAGTTAAAAAATAGGCCTAAAGTTTATAAAACCATTTGTTATGTTTATTATTAAGAAAATAATTATAAAAAACATTTTAATTAAGAATAACAAGAAACCATCGGATTTCGTGTGGCAATTGGAAGAAAAGACAACACAATGAATTTATGTAATGGCATTCCTCTGCTATATGACAAGCTTAAATCTGTTTCTACACGGTATGTATAATTTTTAGATACTCTCTCTCTCTCTCTCTCTCTCTCTATATATATATATATATATAAATATTGTATCAAAACTCTCGCATTTTAAAATTTGGAAAAAAATATCTAGATAATCTTTTTTTTTATTTTTTTATATATATAATAAATTTAATAATACACGTATAAAAAAACAATAATTAAGATTTTAGTTATAGAGACATTTCCATTTTTATCCACAGTTATGCATGGTCAAGAATTTATTCTATTTCTTTTTTTTTGGGGGGGGGTGTTTGATTACTCAACTTTGCATGCAATAATACTTCTTTACTTCCTTTTTGGAAAAGTTAAAGTTAATTTCCTTTTTACAAGAAAATTAAAATCAACTCTTATCGTCACTTTCTATAAGATCTGAGTTCAAATCTGTTTTATCTACAAAAGAAATTGGATTTTTTTTGTAAAATTTAAAATATTAATTTTAGTTAAAAATAAAATAAAATGAAATAAAAGAGATAAAATAAAAAATTGAGATTTTTTGAATATAAAATAAGGGAAGAATCACAAAGTCCAAGATATGGAAAGTTAGATAGAAAAGAGAAGGACAAGCATGAAGGGGATTAAACGAGAATAGTAGACTAAACAGTGGATTGGAAGAATCTTTTGAAGATAATGAGAGTTTGATGGAAACTCGACTCTTGACCAGATTTGGGAATCCCAATGTAATTGGACTTTTGTTCATAACCCACTCCCTAGCTGTAAACCATTCCCGCCCACCGCTCAATCTTCCCTGCCTTCCGCCTATGGTCCTTCGACACGTAGGAAATTAGTATTTTATAACAATACAATGAACGAAAACATAAAATATATAAATATATATATATAAAGATTTTATATAAATACCAATTATTTTATAAAAATAATAAAATTATCAATTTTATTATAAAATTTTTAATAATCAAATATATAATTAATAATTATAAAAAATAATATAAAAATTATAATTATAATTAAATAATTTATTAAATATAAAAATATATATAAAATATAAAAATTTTTATATAAATATTAATTGATTTAATATATTGAAATATTTTGAAAATTTGTATGCATGAATGCTTCTGATAAATAAATTAGTTTTGCTATCTCAGCAATATGTGTAGAGCTGGCTGTTATATTTTGCTTCTTGATTATAGACAACTTGGGCCGCTTGTGTGCAAATGTTTTTGGTTTTCTTCTCACGTGTTTATATTTATCATTAAAATTTATTATTATAATAATTAATTGACACCTCGAGAAGTGCAAAAGACTTTCAAGACATTATTATCCCAAAAAAAAAAAAAAGCATCCAATTATTGGCCAATCTCACCCAATTCCTATTTTGGGGTTCAAAACATTGATCATCCAACAAGCTCCAAACATACCAATACAAGCTTCAACCTGGATCTCACGATCACCGAATCCAATTCACATTATCATCCCGTGGACAAAAAAAAAAAAAAAAAAAAAAAAAAACCCCTTGATGCCAAACAAAAGGGTTAAGAATATGAAAAATAAAGACAAATTTGTAAAAATATTTCTTTTTTTATAATCTCTAAAAGAAATTTCTACTGTTCGTGTGATTTGTAAATCATTAAATTGTCATTCCACAGTTATATATATTTTTTTATATATAGAGAGATTGTAGGATTATAGACTCTGTAAATATAAATACAAATAGAATACTTGAAAATCCCTCAAATAGAAAATTTGTGATCAGTTGGATTGGTGGGTAAAATGATATAACAACAAAACTGTTACATCTTATCAAAGAAAATGAAGAATTGCAATTTCTTTTTTCTGAAGTAAATTTATGTAAGTAGGCATATGAGAACAAAATTTGTGAAAATGTAAGACAAAAAGGAAAAACAAATTCAAAATGAAAAGACTGCAATGTCTGCAAGTCACTCTTGCTTCTGAGAACAAGGTTTGAAAGATAGTACAATACAATCCTACGTACACATTCCCCACCACCCCAAAACTATCTACCTCTGTCGTCTCCATGATCAAGCTATAATGTTCTTCTTCCTTGCACCCGAAGACACAAATTTCACATCCATTCCACACTCCCCATTTGGAAAAGAAAATAATAATAATAAAGAAAGAAAAAAGGAAAAAGAGGAGCAAGAAAAATAAACAATAGCATGAGTCCTCAAACTCTAATGAGATAGATACTAAGTTCAGGACCTCCATTGCCATCAGGATTCATCATGTAAAATGCCTCTGAATCTTTAGACCCAACAACCCTCTCAAACTTGGCTCTCATGTACATGATCTCTCCTTCAGACCCCGCACCACTAACAGGTATAACACCTGCGCCCATTGTCATAGGCTCCAAGGCCTTCAACACCTTCCATTCCTCAGGTCCACATTCGCGCCTCGTCGCAAAACCACACTTCTTGCCATTGCAGTAAGTCCTCCAAATTGGCTCCTCAAGCAACTTCACTCCCTTTTTTTCAACTCTTTTGTCACATTCCAATGCAATTCTCACCAACCCAGATGCCATTTCTCTTACTAGTCCACTTGTTGGTGTTGCAAGCTCTATAAGGAATGCAGGACTCAACTTGGGGTCTTCTTGGAAGGCTAAATGGACATGTCCTCTACGGTATCCAAAAAGGGTACCTACTACTTTGGCTCCGAGACCACAGGAGTGTTGTGACCTGTTCTTTCCAAAGATCGATCTGATTTTGGAAACTGAGACGATTGAGCGTTTCTTTTTGGGTGCTGGGACTGAGAGGTTTAGTGCTTCAATTGCACGGTTGTTTAGATGCTCATCTTGCTTTTCTTCAGTGAACAGGTGTGAAGAGGAGTTGAAGGAGTTTAGAATCTCCTCTTCATTGTCTTCATCTTCAGTTATTTTTCTCTTCCAGTGGAAGTGTCTTCTTGAGAAGGAGAAGGAAGACTCATGAGGAGTTCTAGCCATGATTGTCTTCATCTTGATAAGTTTTTAAGGAATAGGAGGAAAAACTCTTCAAAGATTGGTGGGGCTGTTGAGACTTCAGAGAAAGGGGAAATTTTATAGAGATCTAATTGTGTTTTTTGTTGTATTTTGGGTGTGAAGAGAGGAATTTATTCTTTGCTTCTAGGCCCTTTTGTCAGACCTCTCTTGGGACTGGGTAAGTAGCAAAGAGAATCCTGACAAAAAAGGATGGTGAGCAGTCCCTACCAAACTGAAGCAGGAAACAAGAGTTGGACAGATTTCTGATACGAACAATTTTTGTGAGAGAGAGAGGAGAGATTTTGATTTGGTAATAGAGAACCAGTGGGACATATAAGGGAGACAAGGTTGTGTTGTTTCATTTTCTAAAGGGGCCCTAAGCTGAGAATGAGGAGTGTGTGGGGCAGAGAGAGAGAGAGAGAAGGGGGGGGTCTAACATACCAATCTAAGTTGCATTGGAAACAGTTAAAGAGCAGGTAATGCCACACCAACCATTACCCACCAGGCCCAAACCAAACCCCTCAGTTCCTCACTGCCATTCACTTTTTTGATCCCCTTTTCTCTTCTTCAATCACTGCCCTTCACTTTTAGTTTAGTCCTTTCCCGGTTCACCTCATGTTACCCAACCTATCGCACATATATCCATAAGCCACAACTAGCCACCTTAGTGTTTTGTATCAATGACTCCTTTTTGCTTTTCATAACTTCTTGTGCTTGAGTAAATGATTGATCCAGCTAACATAAACCTGGATCTGTTCTTTTGTTAATTTCAGAACTTTCTTTGCACCCTGCTCTACTTTTCTGATGCTTAAAAAGCACTCGCAATTTTTCAGCTTTCTTTGTCGAGGTTTGTTTGGTGAAAACATACCCCTCTCTTGGACAAACAACATTGGAGTAAAAGCATACTAGAGTCCCCATCCAGTCCCCTCGCTTGACTAGATACCAAATAAAATTAAATAAAAACAATAAAATGCAAAGCAAACTACTTTATTATTTTCTAGTGACTTGATGGGCACTCTTTTTTTTTTTTTTAAATTTTACTTTACTACGAAAAAGAATGAAAGAAATTCCTAATGTAAAAATTCTCATACATATCATTATTGGGAATTTCCCTCCCTAGAGTATTGAATTTGAACTACATTTACTATTTAAAGGGTGGACGTATTATCACAATACTATCAAATAGTAGGCTTTCAATGGTCATTTAGCTGATGAATGATTCTTATGATATATTAGATAGGAAAATAACAATTTTGAATGAATTTTACTCTTGTAAAAATTATTACTTTTTCTCTTTTGTGAAGAATTATGAAAAAATTTTGCATTTGACAATTCTCTAATAATTTTTATTTATTTCTCTATTTTAGAGAAAGAAAGAAAGAGGAGAGATAGCTGTTGCCATATATAACAAACTGTATATTATTCAATCATTGTTATTGATATTTTCTAATTGTATTTTGATTTGTATTTCCATAATTAGCATAGTTGACATCTCTTACCTGTAATTGACATCTCTTAGCTGTAAGAAAGAGAGAAATTAGACTAAAATGTTGTAATTAGGGAAAATTAGCCTTTGATTACTGTATCTTTTGGCTATTTATTGAATGATATCAGAACCGAAGGGATCATTGAGCCATTCAATCAAATTCTTTGTTATTCTTTGTCTTAGATCTGACATGGTATCAGAGCCAAGGCATTAAAAGTTTTGATATCACTAATTATTCTTGGTGTTAATCTTGGTTTTATTCTTGGTTTTATTCTTGGCGTTATTACAGATTAAATTTTGGTAGAAGGAGATGGCTAGTAGCAACTCCGAATTTTGTGTTAAATTCACAGGAAATAATTATTCAGCATGAGAATTTCAATTCTGGCTATATGTTACTGGAAAAGAATTATGGGGGCATATTGATGGCATGAATCTAGCTCCAACAGATGCTATTCAATTGACCCAATGGAAGATCAAAAATGCTAGAGTGATGTCTTGGATCACTAACTCTTGTGATTCTCAAATTATTATTAATTTACGCCCCTACAAAACTGCTCAAGCAATGTGAGAATATTTGAAAAAGATTTACAATCAAACAAATTTAGCAAGGAGATTCCAGTTGGAGTGTGAGATTGCAAACTATATGCAGGAGAGTTTATCGATTCAGGATTATTTTTCTGGTTTTCAAAATTTATGGACCGAATATTCAGATATAATTTGTGCTGAAGTATCTAAAGGCTCTCTTGTTGATGTATTGGCTATTCATGAGATTAGCAAGCGTGATCAATTCTTAATGATGCTACGATCAAATTTTGAAAATACTCGTTCCAATTTGATGAATCGTCATCCTCCTCCTTCCTTGGAGGTGTGTTTCAGTGAATTATTACGTGAAGAGCAACGTCTCCTTACGCAAACCACTCTTGAACAGGAGAGAATGACTACAGAACAAATGACATTTCTGCTCTTGGAAAAGGTAAGGGTAGGGATATGAGTAAGGTTCAGTGCTTTAGTTGCAAAAATTATGGGCATATTGTTGCAGATTGTACCAAGAAATTTTGCAACTATTGCAAAAAGTAAGGGCATATAATCAAAGAGTGTAGAATTCGTCCTCAAAATCGTCAAATCATAGCTTTTCAAGCAACTGTTGGCAGCCTTTCTACTAATAAGGTCCAAAATGAGTCCTCAAATGTGCTATTAATTAATCAAAATGCTCAATTTGTTGTACTTACTCCTGAAATGGTGCAACAAACAATAGTTTCAGCCTTCTCGGCTCTGGGGCTTCAAGGTAAAGGTAATTCTCTGTCTAAGACCTGTTCCTTGACTCTGCAGCAACAAATCACATGATAAGTTCATTTGATTTGCTAAAGAATGTTCACCCATATTCTGGTTCGAACCATATTCAAGTTGCTAATGGAGACAACTTGCCCTTCATTGCTGTTGGTGATATTACTCCTGTTTTCAATAATGTTTTCGTATCACCTGGGCTTTCTGATAATCTTCTTTCTGTTGGCCAATTAGTAGAAAATGAATATGATGTTCATTTTTCTCATAATAGGTGTGTTGTGCAGGATCAGGTTTCGGGGACGGTGATTGCGAAGGGGCCTAAAGTGGGACGTTTGTTTCCTCTGTATATTTCCATCTCTAGTTATGTCTCTTTGGCTTGTTCTACTGTCATCAATAAAAGTAATGTATGACATAAACGTTTAGAACACCCCAATTCTGTTATCTTGTCCTATTTATTGAAATTTGGTCTATTAGGTAATAATGCTCAATTTTCAAATCTTTCTTTTGACTGTTCAACTTGTAAATTGGGCAAGAGTACAATTCTTCCTTTTCCCATTGCTAATGGTCATGCAGATAAATGTTTTGATATTATTCATAGTAATATTTGGGGAATCACACCTGTTATTTCTCATACTCATTATAAATATTTTGTGACATTTATTGATGACTATAGTCGATTTACTTGGATTTATTTTCTTCGATCCAAATCTGAGGTTTTCTCAATCTTTAAGACTTTTGTTGCATATGTTGAAACTCAATTTTCTACTGTGATTAAAATTCTTCGATTTGACTCGGGCGGAGAATACATGTCTAATGCATTTCATGACTTTTTGTATGAAAAGGGTATTGTTTCTCAACACTCTTGTCCACACACACCTCAACAAAATGGTATGGTAGAACGAAAAAATCGTCATCTTTTAGGAGTTACTCATACTTTATTACTTGAAGCTTTTGTTCCACCTAATTTCTGGGTAAAAGATTTATCTACAGTAGTTTATCTTATTAATCGACTGTCCTCTCAAATTATCCATTTTAAGTCTCCTTATTTTTGCCTTTATAACAAACATCCTCAGTATGGACACCTTCATACATTTGATTGTGTTTGTTTCGTTCATTTATCTCCTCATGAACGAAATAAATTGTCTACTCAATCTGTTAAATGTGGTTTTATGGGATATAGTTACAATCACAAAGGGTTTCTTTGCTATGATCATTCTTCTAAGAAGTTTCGTGTTTTTCATAATGTTGTTTTCTTTGAAAATCAATATTTCTTTCCAACTTGTGAGCAGTTATCCTTTCATATTACCATTTTACCTGGTTTTAATGAATTGTCATCTTTTCCTAATCCATTCGACACTGAGAATATGCATGAACATAGTAGTCCACCACCTCTTCCTAATCCGAATCCGTCATGTGATCCTACTCTGCCTACGTTAAGACGCTCTACTAGAGTCTCTCGTCTACCTCATCGGTATGACAATTATCATAAATCATTTAGAGTTACTTTGTCCTCTATCTTGGTTCCATCTTCTTACTCATAGGCTATTAAACATGAGTGTTGGCAGCGAGCTATGCAAGAGAAACTTCTAGCTCTTCAGGATAATCATACTTGGGATATTATTCCATGTCCACCCAAAATCAAATCTATTGGGTGTAAGTGGGTTTACTCAGTCAAACTTAACTCTGATGGGACTCTAGCACGCTATAAAGCCAGATTGGTTACTTTGGGTAATCGGCAAGAGTATGGGGTCGACTATGAGGAGACATATGCCCCTGTAGCCAAGATGACTACTATCCGGACTATTCTAGCGATTGTTGCTTCATAGGGCTGGCCGCTTCGACAAATTGACGTCAAAAATGCTTTTCTCCATGATGATTTCAAAGAAACTATCTATATGACACCTCTCCCAGTTTATTTTCCACTTCTACTTCCAAAGTTTGTAAATTGAATCGCTCACTATATGGTTTAAAACAAGCTCCCCGTGCATGGTTTGAGAAGTTTCGATCTACATTGTTTTAATTTAAGTCCGTCCAAAGTCAATATGACTCTTTTTTATTTCTGTATAAAACTTCAATTGATATTGTCATTCTTTCGGTCTATGTTGATAAGATTATTATAATGGGAACAGATTCTTTCTTAATTATACAGATTCAACAGTATCTTCGAGATTCATTTCATATGAAGGATCTTAATAATCTAACATACTTCCTTGGGTTAGAAGTTTATTCTGAAAAATTAGGTCTATTTCTACATCAATATAAATATACTCAAGAGTTAATTGCTTTGGCTGGCCTTCAGGATTTTGCATCTGTTGATACTCCTTTGGAGATAACTATCAAGTATCATGCTGAAGAGGGAGAGCTCCTTTCTTATCCATCTTTCTACCGCCAATTAGTGGGTAGTTTAAACTACTTGGCTATTACTAGACCTGACATCTTTTTTGCTATCCAATAAGTTAGTCAATTTATGCACTCACCTTGCCACCATCACTTGGCTGCGACTCGTCATATTGTCCTCTATCTTCAGGGTACTTCATCTCGTGATTTATTATTTCCTGTTGGATCTTCAATACACCTTACTGCCTATAGTGATGCCGATTGGGCCGGTTGTCCAAATACTCGTCGCTCTATTACAAGTTGGTGCATGTTTATTGGGAATTCTTTGATATCATGGAAGAGTAAGAAACAAGATCGAGTCTCTAAATCTTCCACGGAATCTGAATATCGTGCAATGTCGGTTGCATGTTCTGAGATTACTTGGCTAAGGGGCCTGTTGACTGAGCTTGGTTTCCCTCGATCTGAGCCCACTCCCCTTCATGCGGATAATACTAATGCTATTCAGATTGCTACTAATCCCATCTACCATAAGCGCACCAAACACATCGAAGTCGATTGGCAATATATTCGAGAAGCTGTCAATACTTGTATTGTCTCTCTTCCACATGTTTCCTCCACTTTGCAGATTGCTGATGTGTTTATCAAATCTTTTACTAGACAGCGTTTTCAATTTCTTGTTAGCAAATTGATGCTTCTTGATCATCCAGCATCAATTTGAGGGGGGATGTTGCCATATATAACAACATGTATATTATTCAATCATTGTCATTGACCTTTCCTAATTGTATTTTGATTTGTATTTCCATAATTAGTATAGTTGACATCTCTTGCCTATAATTGACATCCCTTACCTGTAAGAAATAGAGAAATTAGTCTAAAATATTGTAATTAGGGAAAATTAGCCTTTGATTACTGTATCTTTTGGCTATTTATTGAATGATATTAGAACCGAAGGGATCATCGAGCCATTCAATCAATCAGATTCCGTGAAAGAACGAAAGTGGAGAGATAGCTGTCTCGAAAAAGAGAAAATAATCTAAGTTTTTCCATGTTAATATGATTTATTATTTTCCCTCTCCAGCCCCCAATTAGGATAACATATAGGTAGCAGTGATTCCGGTCATCTCCAAAATTTTAAAAAAAAATAATATATACACTTATAATGATTTTTTTAGTTAACAATGCCATTAAAAATCACGTAAGTACTCGTAAAAATATTAAAAATTTCACCAAAATTCTCTAAAATGTTATTTATTTATAAAGAATCGCAACATTTGCCCCTCCCCCACTCTCGCCGTCTGTATGTTGCATTTCGCTTCACCTTTAGAAGAGCAAATGGGGTAAAATGTTAGGGATGGTGTACTTCCCCCATTTCTCTCCTGCAACACATTAAATACCAAAAATTTTTATCATATAACATTTTTTGTGCAAAAATTTTATCTGTGAGAAAATATCATGCTGGTTTGGTACGGAATTGCATGAATGAATGGATAGCCCCCACTGAACAGCATTGAGGACTAAAAAAGATAAAATGAAATCGATCATAATGGTCAATAACATTGAGCCAATAAAACAAAAGGCTAGGCAGAAGGACATGGTTGATATTGATAGCTACATGATCATAAACTCGCATTGAAAATTAATGCAGATCCCAAGGCGAAAGACTTGAAGAAGAAGAATTTTATCACCGACCCGCTTGTAATAGTGCTCCTGCGGCCCATGTTTTGGGGAAATCCTGAGGCTTAAGAGTCAAACTTGGTGGAAAATGAGAAGCCCAACTCGGCCTAAAAAAGTCAATACCAGGGTGGAAATTATGAAAGGTGCTTCAGATGGACCTAATCTTGATCACGGATTAACAAAACATGGTGGGTACCATGCCAATAACTCAGTCTGACCAATTCAGGTTGGCATTGGATGAACCCACTCAATCCTGGTTTTAAACACATAATTAGTCAACATGGTGGGGTTCCTGCATTTAATGGCAGTGCCTTCTCCACGGCATTGGGCGCTTGCACTACACGAATTGGGAAAAGGACGTCTATGTAAACTACTGATAAGACGAAGACTCCATAAAATATAGTTAGCAGCTACACAATAGAATCCTGCCTTGTAAGACCAGGGATGAAGACAGCTCCCTCTATCTTAATTTCTAAATAATGTGAGGGTTGATATGACACGGGACAAGATCTCTCCAGGTCGTTGGGATAAAATCAAATGGAAAAGAAATGGCGGTCTTGGTCATGTAGGTATTATGCAAAAATATTTATCCTGCGTATAATCCAAAGCCACCGCAAACACAATAATTCCACACCCCAAACTTCTCCGAACCAGTATAAACCAAAGCCCACTTGGCACTTTGGGAATTACAAATGGCATTGCTTGCGTAATGGAAGTATTATGCAACAATATTTGTCCTGGAATATCATGTCAAGTGAGAAGCAGAGCTTTGAATACAGCTTGAGCAGCAGCACTCAAACATCCTAATTCCGCTTGCTAATGGCAGAAGAATTCTCTTTCCATTCCACAGAAGAGTGAACCGAACACCTTAACACAATGACCCGAAACCAAATTGGTACAACAAATAAAGGACTCCTTACAGAAATCATAGAGGATGATAGAGACTAACATTAAACAAAATTTAAGGGGAGGGATTAAATCCATCCTGAACTAATTTTTCTAATGGTCCAAACAATGGCCTTGGAAGTCCAGTCCAATCAAACCGGTCCCACCCGCCACACTTGTCCTGCTCTACATTTTGGGGTACCTGATTTGGATTAACCAACTCCGACCCATAAAGATGTTCACGTCATACGAATGGATGGTTGGTGTATTGAAAACGATGATTGAGATTTAAATTTTAAAAATGAATAGAATGATATTAGGAGAGCTCTCTTTATAAAGGATTCAACAATAATTCAAGTTGGATTAATTATAATATGAGTTTAGATTCCGATCCATCAAACACTTAAAAAAAAAAAAAAAAAACAGAGAGATGGTCAAATAATGGCACGGCTTCGGTTCCTCCTTGAATGCAATGTTGGCGACACACGGGTACTCTATCTTCTCTATGTTCAACCCAGTCTCTTCTTTCACTTCTCTTCTTGCTCACTTCTCAAAACCTTTCCCAATTCAATTTTCAAAGTGCATCATTCATTCGCTGTGTTTTAGACCAAGTTGAGGTTAGGCGCAATTCAAAAAAATTATTAACTAAAATAATTATAACAACTTAATTTTTTTACTGTAATATTTTATTTTTAATTCTAAGATATAATATATTTTATTAACAAATTTTCAAATAAAATACAGTAAAATCTATGGAAATTGAGGCAAGTCATATATATTTCATGTGTGTTTTCTTTATGAAAATTTTCATGTGTTAGCCAATTTATTATAGGTGCATACCTATGTTAAGTGTCAAAAAAGCGAAAGATGGAGAATTTCAAATATGATGGACATAATATTTTTTTTCATGTGAACAAAATTTTGGTATTGTGGTTTTATAATCATCAATAGATTTGGATCACCGGTTATTTATTTATTTTTAGTTCTATTTCCACACAGAGAGAGAGAGAGAGAGAGAGAGAGGCTTTACCGAATTCCAGATGGCCGCCGGAGGAAGAAAAGGTGGAGTCGCCGAGAGGAGTGAAGCGGCGACCCGGCAACACTCATCCCCTTCAGTAAGAATAACTCCAACTCCAACTCTCGGTGTGTGCCGGCACGTCATTTTCCCTTTCCTTATTTCTTCGTCGTCGTTGCTCCGGCTATGGGTGGGGTAGCTAGGGTAGGGTGAGAGCAGTGAACCATACACAATATTTCCTTGGTCGTACTAAAATTTCATATTTAATATTCGAATTTGAGTTTGGTAGTTATAAAAATGACACTGAGAGAGTTCCCTCCGAATGAAGATCCGATAACAGTTTGACCTATATTAGTTGGAACAAAATTTCAAATACTAAACGCGGACCAAATCTAGAACACCAAAATAAAAAGAGTAGTGATCGATACATAGCTTAACATAATATTAAATTTTTTTAATTAAAATCTTAAATTTGAATTTAAAAGATTAAAAAATGGATCAGTCATTTAATTGAATTTCATAACTGTTTAAATTAAATTAGTAATATCGATGATCAAATAAAAAATATATATAATTATGCGTGACCAACATAGACCCGAAACCTAATAATACAATATTCCCTTGTTTCGAAAATCCCTAAATGAACCTAACCAAAAAAAAAAAAAAAAACCCTAAATGAAACCTATATATGTGCCAAAATAAATGGATGACTTGTGGGGTTGAAAAAACTATTCCTAGTACGGTGAAAAGAAAAAGAACATAAAAACAGAAGAGAGAAAGTTTCATTTTAATTTTTTGTGGAAAATTAAAATCATTATTATAGTAACAATTTTTCATACTAAAAATTCTTAACAATACAACTTCTCTAACTGGGTTGTTGGTTAGCCTGCCTAAGTGGACCATGATCCATCTCCGAGGGTCAAAAGCCCATTGTAAAAGGGCTATACAAGGAGACAAACTCCCATTTGTCTATAAATTTTTCAATTTTAATATAGACAAAATTAATGAGGATCTCTTAACATCACTCGAGTAAACTAATTGATACCTATTTTACTTATAAAAAACAAAAAAAATTCAGAACCCAAAATATAGAATCCAATAGTTTAAGTTTTTTATCACCAAAAAAAGGATTAAATAATTTTTATCACATTAAGTTTCTCATTTTTAATCTTTGATTTTTTAATTTCAAATATTATTTAGCATATAGAATTATCAATAAAATATTTTTTGATATAAATTATCAGTAACCAATAATCATGTTAAATCTAATTAAATCTGATTTAAGTTGAATTAAAATTTTAAACTTTAAATCTCTCTAAATATATATTTTTATCGTATATAAAATTTAAATTTAAAATTTTATTTAAAAAATATAAGTTATCAATCACCGAATTAATTAAATATCGATAGAATTATGGATCATTGTTACGTCAGGAGCTCTCCTTCAATAAACATTTATTTATTTTTCTTTTCCCGACAATGATTCATGCTAAAGTTTGACATGGTATCAATCGTACTAATTGCACATGCAACACAATTAGGGCCTCTTGGTCCATACATTCACCAAATTTGAATAACAATAATTAAAATTTTAATTTTAAAATTTAAAATCAATCATAAAAAATAATAATAATAATAATTTAAAAAAATAATAATAAAAAAATAATAAAACAATAATAAATCATAATAATAATAATAATAATAACAACAATAACAACAACACACACTACCCAACTAAACTTATAATATGATAAATGATGATTTAATTTACTCTAATTCTCCTACATCACTCTTTCCTATCCGAAATTATCTTTTCACTTAATCCCTTAACTGTCATATCTTTATAAATACATTACATCCATATTTTTAACGGTCTATCTCATCGTTTGACTAAATCTCCTATATTTAAATTCTTAGTTTTCCTAACTGGTACGATTTTGGGTTTTCATTGTATATATTCAAATTATTTCAGACGATACTCTCACATTTTATTTACAATTGAGTTCACTTCCAATTTAATAGTATTTCTTCATTTCTAATTCCATTTTTTCTAATTTTACCATACATTCACTTTAATATTCTCATCTTAACGACAACCATTTTCTATTCTTATTGTTGTTTAATAGCCTAACATTCGATACTATACAGTGCAGATTTTACTTCCGTTCTATAAAACTTTTATTTCAAATGCAGTGATATCATACGATCGCAAAGAACTTCAAATGTTTTTCTCCGTTTTATCCAACCCGCTTAGATCTTATGATTCACATTCACATCCATATTGATATCATTTTGAATGACGGACTCTAGATATTTAAAATGTTCATTTTTCGATATATTCTGTCCTTTTAATTTAATCATTTTTTATCATTCTAGTATTTGTCACTAAACATACACGTCATACACTCATTTTTTGAACGATTTAATCTAAATCATCTAAATTCTAGTTTCTCTTTCCATAACTCCAATTTCGTACTCATACACTCTCTAATTTCATCAATCAATACTATATCATTTACAAAGAGCATACGCCATGGTATTTTATATTGAATATTTTTTGTGATCTCATCTATTATTTTTAGGAAAAAGATGAGATTCAATACTGATCCTTAGTGAAATCTAATATTAATTGAAAAACTATCACTTACACCCCCGTAAGTTTTTATATTGGTAATAGTTCATTCATACATATCTTTAATAACATTAATATATCTGGCGAAAATTCTTTTTTTCATTAATGCCCGTCATAATATGTCTCTAGGTACTCTATTATATACTTTTTTCAGTTCAATGAATACCATATATAAATTTCTCTTTTGTACTCTAAATGTTTTCATCAAATGTCTCAGTAGGTGAATTGTTTTGGTGGTGGATCGACCTAACATAAATTTAAATTGATTCTGAGGTACTTATCTACAATCTCAATTTATACTTAATCACCCTATCTTGACTTATAAATTTAATTCCTCTATAATTTGAGTAATTTTGTATGTCTTATTTATTCTTTTATAGTGGTATAAGTGTGTTCTCTCTCTACGCTTTGAAGCATTTTCTTGATTTGTCATATTTTGTTAAAAAAATCTGTTAATATTATTATTCCAATTTTACCTAAATTTTTCCACATTTCGACAGTAATGCCATCGGATTCTATAATTTTATTAACTTCAATTCTTTTTAAAGCTCTTTTACTTAATAAGTGTGAATTTTACGTTTAAAATCCTTATTGATTTTTTATATAGATATTGTGGTATTGTTGATATTTTTTGTACCTTCCGCGTTGAAGAGATTATTAAAATAATTCTTCCAACACTTTCTTATATCATCATTCTTTATAAGTATACTATTGGTCTCATTTTTAATGTACCAAACACCATTTAGATTTTTTCTTTTCCTCTCCCTTAATTTGACAATTCTGTAAATCTCTTTTTTCCCATTCTTATTTTTTAGTCTTTTGTATAATTCATTATACACCTCATTTTTTGATTCGTGAATGATCCTCTTTATTTTTTTATTTATTTATTTTTACGGTTTTGTAATTTTCAAATGTATCGCTATTTCTCTTACTTCTAAAATTTATATAACTCTTATGTTTAGCTCGTATGATAGTTTGGAATTTCTCATTCCACCACCATAATTTCTTACCTATTAGAACCCGTCCCCTAGATACGTCAAGAACATTCTTACCATATTCTTAACATTATTAGATATTTTTAACCAAATTCCGAATACCCAAATTCAAAACCATAAAATACTTAAATACTTCTAGTGGAAAATTAGTTCATAGAACACACAACATATACATGTTCCTCAGGAACAGCAGAAGCGGTAAAATCTCCTCACTTCCATCCTCCATTTTCCGACTCGATTCCATTGGTTGCATCTCCTTGTACTAAAACACACACACACACACACAACATATACATGCCTTAATTTTAGGTAAAGGGATTAAAACCCAACTGGACCATTCTTTCAAGGGGTCCAAAAAGTGGTTTTGTAAGGTCAGTCCAGTCTATTCATACGAATCACAGTATTAAAAGAGGGCTTATTGAGAGAATAAATTATGTCTTGTCTTAAAATAATTGCATTCCACTATATATAGAGGATTACAAGAATGTACGTGTACACAATGCATGGCCAAATACATAATTGATAACAAGACAGATCATTAGGCTAAATAAGTCAATATTCTATTATACCCCGTAGTTGAAATGGGAGAAGGCCAGACGTTCAGACTGGACCGAAAATCAAGGAAGAGTGATGAAGGGAGACCCTTGGTGAAGATGTCAGCGTACTGATAAGTAGAGGGCACGTGAAATACTTTAATTTGTCCCAAGGCTACCTTTTCTCGTACAAAATAGTTGTCTAATTCGATGTGTTTAGTATGTTAATGTTTGACTGGATTATTAGATAAGTAGACAACGTTAATATTGTCACAGTAGACCAATGTAGTTTTGAATACTGGATAGTAAAGTTCAAGAAGAAGTTTTTGTAGCTGGCAAGTCTTAGATACTGCATTGGCAACACCGTAATACTCAACTTCGGTACTAAAATAAGAAATGGTAGGTTATCGTTTGGAAGAACAGGAAATCAAATTACTACCGAGAAAGACATAATAGCTAGATGTGGAATGTCGAGTGTTGAAACAACCACCCAATTTACGTCTGAATAAGTAGTCAAACTATTAATAGGTGAAGAGTAAAGCAGTAAACCGAGATCAAGTGTACCATGAATATATCGTAAAATACGTTTGAGTGCTCGAAAATGAGGCTCTCAGGGATCATGCATGAAAAAGCACACCTGTTGAACTGCAAAAGTAATATTTAGTCTCATAAAGGTGAGATATTGAAGAGTCTGGCGAGACGACGATGGAGAGATGGATCAAAGATCGGAGGGCCATTGCAACTAGATAACTTGACTGTTGGATCTGTAGGAGTGGTGGAGGCATTGCAAGAGCTCATGTTTGTGTAGTCTAGAATTTTTAGAGCATACTTGCGTTGAAAAAGGAGCAATCCAGTCTTGGTGTGGGACACAGAGATACCCAAAAAAAAGTATAGTGGCCCTATATCAGTCGTGGCAAACTCCGTCTAAAGATATTATAATAGAGTGTAGAAGCGTAGTGGATGACACAGTCAATATAATACCATCAACATATAGAAAAAGAATGGCTATGTCTCTATCTTAACGATACACAAAGAGTGAGGTATCAGATCAACAACTGACAAAACCGATATAAGTGATAAAAGTAGCAAATCTTTGGTATCATGCTTGTGAAGCCTGTTTGAGTCTGTAGAGAGACTTTTTGAGACAACAAACGTAATCTGGGTGAGTGTCACTAACAAAAGCAGGTGGTTGGCGCATGTAGACTGTCTCTTGAGGATTTCCATGTAAAAAGGTATTTTGTACATCAAATTGGTGAATGGGCCAAGATCTAGAGATTGCTAGGTTTAAAATCGTGTGGACAGGACAGTGGCTAGTTTGACCACGAGGTTGAAGGTCTTATAATCCAGACCAGCCTATTGAGAACTGCCAACAGCGACCAGACGAGCCTTATGGCGTAGAAGATTGCCTTGTGAATCAAATTTATCCCTAAAAATCCACTGAGAATTGACAACGTTAACCCCGAAAAGTCATAGAACAAGATCCCATGTATCATTTTTAATAAGAGCAGAATATTCCTTAAGCGTGGCACGTTACCAGTTTGGATCCTGAAGAGCTTGCCTGTGACTATGAGGAATGGAAGAGGAAGTATGAATATGAACGGAAAGTGGTTGCTTTGGTTTGAATATGCAGTGTTGACTATGTGTGACCATGTGATGACGAGGTGGGTGAGGAGGAGGAGGGGGAGTAAGGGGACTAGGTGAGGAAGATGGTTCTTATGTGGAGGGTGATGAAAGAGAAGAAGTTGGAGAGGCTGTTGAGTCAAGAGATGATGGTAGGTATGTCGTAGGGACAGGCGATGATGAAAGGTTAAGGATATGGCAAAGAAAAGGAGTATGTGTGTTATCAATGGGATTGAGGAAATTATAGGAAGTGAGTTTGGGTGTGTGATGTGATACAAAAGGAAATTTCTGCTCATCAAATGTAACATAACAAGAGATGATTATCTTCTTGGTAGTGAGGCCAAGACATTTATAGCCTCGATGATGAAGTGGATAGCCGAGAAATACACATGGTGTGGAGTGAGGGGCTAATCTGTTAGGGGCAGTATGAGATATGTTTGGATAACATAGACACCTAAAAATGAGAAGGTGAGTATAAAGTGGTGGTTTGTGAAAAAGAGTTTGAAACAGTGTTTGATTAGAAAGTGTTTTTGTGGGTTATATATTAAGTAGATACACGATCATGTGCAATGCTTCTACCCAATATGATGGCGGCATAAAGGCTTCAAAAATAAGAGTACGAACAACATTATTGATGCTACGTAATATTCACTCAGTTTTGTCATTTTATTATAAAGTGCCAAGACAAGAAAAGTGGTAGGAGATGACATAATGAACAAATAAATTAACAAATGAGTTATTAAACTCTGTGCGATTGTCACACTAAAAAATCTTGGTTTCAGTGTTGAATTGTGTGCGAACAAGGCGTGAAAGTGGAGAAATTTTTCAAAAATATGAAATTTAGTACGCAGAGGATATACTCAAACAAAGTGAGAGAAATCATCTAGAAAAATTAATAATATCAAAAACCACTTTCACTAGGTATAAGTGATGTCCAAAGGTCAAAATAGATAATATCAAAGGGAGCAAAACTCATAGATTATGAGGTGTAAAATGGAAGTCTAGGTGCTTCCCTAATTGATAAGCATTGCAGAAAGTATGAGAAGTGTTTTTTTTACAAGAAATTAAATTTTGTGATAATAAGTAATGAAAGATAGGTACACTGGGTTGACTAAGACATCTATGCCAAGTAGTAGAGGAAGAGAGGGCCAAGGCAGTGGGTGGAGAAGATGTGGGAGAAGGAGTTACGAGATAGAGATCTCCTGAACTATTTCACCTAAGAGTGATTTGTTTCGTTTGAAGATCTTTCATAGAGAAGCAAAATAGATCAAATTCTATAGAGTAAGAGTTATCTTTTGTAAATTGACGCACAAAAGTGAGATTTTTAATAATATGAGGTGCAATTAACACATTTTTAAGATAAAGAGGAGAGGAAGATGTGTTTAGGTAAGTGTTTTCAGCACAAGAAACAGGAAGAGAGGTTCCATTACCATAAAAAACATACGAAATATTGCTATTATTAAAAATAATATGAAGATTACCTAGGGTGTACGTCAAGTGGGAGGTAGTAACAGTGTCAAGATACCACTGATTGTCATGCGGCTATTGTAATGGCAGAGAGTTGAGTTGTTGGATTGTGTGTGGACTGATAGGAAGGGCCGGAAGTATGCAAACCGGTTCAAAAGAACTGTGTTGTGTACTACCCAATAGACTAGACCCAGTTGAGTTGATGGGCTAGCCTTTGGCAAGCCAAAGAGGAGCTTGGGTACTCCAAAAAGGTGTTACAAGTGACTCAAACCATAATCTAGAAATTTTAGTTATTGGACCATAATATCGTCCATATCTTTTGTTATTGTGACAATGGCCACAATTTTCACGGCAATGTTGGTGGTAACGTGTCCATCTCCCATTATAAGCATAGGAGAAGGAATGATGGGTGGGTGAATCACTGTTGTTTGGTGCCATGAAATCGGAGGATTTATTTATTTATTTATTTATTTTTTTTTTATGGGTACCCTTTTTTTTACCTCCTTTTTTTTGGTGGTACCCTCTTTTTTTTTTTTTTTTTTTTTACTTTTTTTCTTTGGGTACCTTCTTCCTTTTTTTGTTTTTTGTTTGAGATGATATTACGAGAATCATTTGTAAGATATGAATCCAAAAGCAGGAAATTTGAAACTTCCTGAGTGCCCAAGAAATGTAGGGAAAAAATCAAAGAAAGCAATAAATGTACATGAAATAGTGAAAAAAAAAAGCAAAGAACAAATTTAATGTTGTTGCTAAGGAAAATCAAATTAAAATGAATCTCTCCGTGATTAGATTTGAGAATTTTGTAAGAATGATTGTTACCAGAGAAAGGCTCTCATCTTTGATGATGATGGCTTTCAAAAAAAAAAAAATGAAAAACAGATCTTTTGCAAGAAATAAAATAGACTCATTTTTTTAACATTCAAGAAACTAACTAGACTCGTTTTGATACAAAGGATCTGTAGAAGAGATAAGTGCAGAGTATAATAGATCTAGAAAGATTTCTTGGCGATGAGAGACATACGAGAGGCTAGATGAGACAAAGAGAGAGACTTTGTTAGACTTTGTTTTCTCATGTGGTCCTGATACCATATTAGAAGAGAACTCATTGAGAGAATAAATTATATCTTACTTTAAGATAATTGCATTCTATTATATATAGAGAATTACAAGAGTGTATATGTACACGACATATAACCAGATACATGATTGATTACAAGACAAATTATTAGGCTAAATAAATTAATATTCTATAATAAATAATAGGTTAGATATAAGGATCAATATTCTATCAGCCTGTTAGGCTCCAAATTTTGGGGCACTTGATTCGGACCTGCCAACAATGAGTGCATAAAGATGGTCACGTAATGGCACGACATTGGTTCATGATGAACCAGTTTGGGCCTGAAAACCGGTCCAACCGGCTCATAAAAACCCGGCCCGTGAAACGGACTGGGATGAATAGTAACCCAAACCAGCCCAGCAGGAGAACCGGCCCGGGCCCGGAACTGGCTTGCTGGTTCCAAAAAGGGTAGAGCAAAAAAGGGCAATGGAGCTGAAAAAAAAAAAAAAAAAAAAAATTGTCTGGGTTCATCGTTGAAGACATTGTTGGTCACCGTCTACTCTCTCTTCTCGATGTCTAAACCAGTCTCTTCCCTCACTTCTCTTGCTGCGCACTCCTCAAAACTCTCCCCTATTTTCATACCACAAATTAATTATTTACGTTCTTGTATTTTTCACAAAAATTAATAATATTTGTAACATGCAGAGTGTTAAATATCAAAATTCAAAGGTAGGATTGAACATAATAGCATAATTTTGAGTGACGTGAGCCTCCGGTTTAAGTTGGATTGGGCAAAGGGGTCAACAATATCCTAATTATTAAGTCAAATAAAATAAATAATTTTTATTTTAAAGAAAATTTTAAATTATTAATCTTTTTAACAATAGACAACCCGAATTTATCGGGTTGGGTTGGTAGCAGGCCCGATGGTGTCCAAGTCACACCTAATTTCTTGAGAGAGTGTGAGAGTGGAAAGAGACTAACCAAACTCAAGATGGCCGCCGGGGAGGGCGAAGGTGGAGTGGCCGACGGAGGATAGGCGGCGACCCAATAGCACAGCATTCCCCTTCAACGAGAACATCACCACTGCCACTCGCGGAGCCGGTGCCTTCTTCGCCATCACTTCGATTTCTTTGCTGATTTGGGAATGGGAAGTCGTGAAAACCGGAAAAGCTTGTTTTGTATATGCAGAAGCCCCAGCATTCAAGTTGGGACACTTTGGCCCCAGACTGCAGAGTCATCTCTGTTCTTTAGTCCAGTCGGGTATTGCCACTTCAGGACAATCACGAATTGGAACTTGCTTGGGCTCCAAGTGTCTCCTTGGCTGCTTCTGCTTATGCATTTTGGTTCGACTTTCAAAATATTCTCACACGTTTCTCATTTTAAAGAAAGAAAATTAGCGGTTAAATCCTTAATATTTATATAAAATTTTAATTGGATTTTTGAAATTAATTTTTTTTACTTGTATTCAAATCCTTAAATTTTAAATTACGGTCCAATTAGAGTTGATGATGTGGCCGTGACGTAATATTACCCCGTCAGCGAAAAATTCCATAACATCTCCACATCACCCACTCCCCATCACCCAGTCAGCAATTTCTTCCGCGCGTGCGACCACGAGCCGAAGAATGCTTCATCCAACCCAAGCCGTGAGTGATGTGATCCCACCCTCCCTCCCTCTCTCCAAACACGAACTCGTTCCTCTTACTCTCTTCACGACTTCGTCATCATCGGCGATGAGCTCTCTCAATCTACCGCTGTCTTTTGACTCTGCCTTGTGCTTCGATCATTTCACTTTCATCATTATCCGCCGGCGTCTTCTCCGCCCAGAAATGGTAATCCATGTTTGATATGATAAATAAGGCAATTATTGTTTTGTTCTCTTCTTGGCCCAATTTAAAAATATCACTCCTATATTCCGCTTCTTTTGTTCATTTGATATATATTTAAAGATGAGTCTTTGATGATTCCCAATTTATTAAGAGAGAGAAGAGAGGGGAAAAAAAAAAAGAAATAGGTATGTTGATGCCAGGTTCATTTGATATTTATTATTATTATTACGTTGCAATGCTTCTTTTTAATATTTTGGTGAGAGGGCGAAGTCCCTCTCTCTCTCCATCTCCCTTCAAGGAAAAGCAAAAGCCATTAACCAAGAAACTCTCCCAAAGTTAAATTCGGGGCATGTGTTGGAAGATATGCTTTGACTTATTTATTTGAGTAGTATTTTATTTATTTATCCTACCCAAAGTTAAATTTTAGCCCATTCACAACCCTTTACACATGCAAGTCACTTTCAGAGTCTGCCCAGCACAAGATTTATGGATCAAAGGTAATCGCTTAGCTAGATTTTCTCTTGTTATGGCAAAGCCCCGCTATGCAAAATTCCTGACTCTGGTGGAATTTGCTGTTTATGAAGGTCCTTCTGCCACCTCGTTTCTGCAAATGCGGTCTGTGAAAGCTGATTGATTTTGGTCCCTTTCCATCTCCATGCTCACTTGGTACCCACTTTTAGCCGAATAAAGGCCGTTGCAGGGTGAGTGAAGTATCATGTAAACCATCGCGCCGCAGACTTCAACTAATGAGCATATTCATAATCTATCATATTTAAAGGGATAAATAATTGATCAAAGTATTGTCAAATTCTAATATCGAAATCCATATTAATTAATTTATCTAGAGTCCCATCAGCATCAATCTCTTTGATCGGAGACCATACACGAAAACCATATTAGTTATATAGTCATTTTTTTTTGGACATTTAGTAAGAGGGTATGAGAATGAAAAATGAGAATGAAATTCAAAAATAATATTTGGATTAATAATATAGAACATTTTGGATTCATATCTAAAAATCTAAGAATTCACGAAAGCCAAATAAATTGGTGAGTTTTGTTAGAAACCCACGTCTGATTCCTAAATAATCATTTAATCTCGCACTTATCTATAATTATTCATTATTCTCCACTCTAATACTTTTTTTAATAAAATTTCCATTATTAAGTTATTTTTTTTATAAAATTATCTATTACTCGTATATATATATAAATATATATATAACTAAATAAGTTAAAAAATATAAAATTTTTATTATTAAATTACTTTTTTCTTTTAAATTTTGAAAAGTATGTAAAGTTTACTCGATCAATTCATATAATAATTATTTTTTTTTATTTTAAAATTAATCATTACCCATTACTCATTCAATTTTTTTTTTTTAATAAAATTATCCATCACTCATATATATATTTATATATATATAAAACTAAACAAGTAAAAAAATATAAAATTATTATTATTATTAAATTACTTTTTTTTTAATTTTTGAAGATAATTTAAAGTCTATTTAATGAATTCATATAATATTTATCTTTTTAATTATAAAAATTATCCATTGCCCATTACTCATACAATTTTTTTTTATATATATAAAATTACCCCATTACTTATATATATACATACATATATATAAACAAGTAAAAAAATATACAAATTTTATTATTAAATTACTTTTAAAAAAATTTTTGAAATGCATATAAAATTTACTTAATAAACTCATATAATATTTATTTTTTATCATAAAGTTATTCATTACCCTTTACCCATTACTCATCCAATTGTTATTATAAAATTATACATTACTCATATATATTTAAAAAAATAAACAAGTGAAAAAAATATAAAATTTTCATTATTAAGTTATTTTCTTTTTTCATTATTTTTGAAAAAGACATAAAATTTACTTGATAAATTCATATAATATTTATTTTTTTAAATGAAATTTATTTCATATAATATTTTAAAATAGTTTATTTTAAATTTTTTAAAGCTTTTATTATATATTTTAGTAACAGTAAAATTAAAAAATTATTAGTTTTTATTCCTTGAAAAAAGGCTAACCAAATATCAGGTATAATAATGATACTCATTCTAATGTACCGAACCAAGCAGATAAATTAGAATGATTCTGCCTATTCCAAATCCGGAGAGTATAATTTCGATTCCGATGTCGTTTTCACATCCCATAACTGAACCAAATGTCCCTTAAGTGTATTCCCATTGCCAACCGCCAATTTAGTACCTCTTACATGAACCTTTGTTCCATCTAAAATGCTGCACCATTCAACCTTGTCATATGTGGTACTAATGTCAAATTTGAGGCTTATAACACCTTTACTGTCTCATATTTTTTTCTCTTGCAGTGAAAAGCTTCGAGGGTCAATAGAGAATTATGTGTTACCAAATGCTGAGAAATACAAGAGCTTGGGGCTTCGTGAATGATAACCGGAAGAAACGTTTTTTCATCACGGCTATAGTTGTAGTAACAAGCTTAAAAAGCACGTTAATTCCGTGAAACAACTCTTAAGTTATTAATTTTTTGGATTTGGTTGTATGATCACTGTCATTATTCACAATACTAAGGATATACTAACTCACCCACATACCATACCATGAGGGACTTTTTCTCAATCGGATTAAAATAATAAGATAACTCGAATATTGATCAGTCAAGGAAAAGGAAAAAAAAATGAAGAAGAGAGGATAATGTATGAGATAAAATGAAAAGGCCTTAGCTTTGGAAATTTTGTACTAAAGTGATTAGGTTGGACCTCAGTTAATTAATCCCATGATATTTAAATTTATTTAAATGAAAAAGAGGATATAACCTATACGCGGCTATCGACTAATCTTGCAAATAACAAATTAGAAATTACACGTTAACGCAACCCTAATTACTTATTTATTTATTTTTTCAATGAGAAAGAGAGTGGAAGGGGCAAATGCACCCTTCACTTGATCACAAGAAGGGTCCCAATCTAGTCATCAAACCAAAAGGCCATTCCTCATAATAGAAAATTTTACTGTAGCCAGTAAATGATTAAAAGAACCCAAAAAAAAAAAAAAAAAAACCCGAAAAAGCAAATTTGAAACAAAAAAGGAAAAATCACTCGGTAGCGCACCAAGAGAGCAGAACCAGATGCGTCCGCATTTTACTCTGTTTTTGCCAAGTGTTTAGTCTTCTCCTCTCTCTCTCCCAGCTCTCCGGCTCTCCCGCTCTCGATCTCCCCCAATTTGTATAGTAAGGCAGAATTCTGGCCCCACAAACATTCTCTCTCTCTCTCTCTCTCTCTCGTGACATCTCTGTTTTTTTCTTTTTTTTTTTCCTCCGTTTTCTACTGTGAAGCCTGAACACATCTCTGTTTCCAACATTTTTCGAAAAGCTCTGATTCTCTCTTCTGTCTATCTGATACAACAATGACAGATGCAACGGACGATATTGCGGAGGAAATCTCGTTCCAGAACTTCGACGATGACTGTAGATTACTCGGTAGTCTTCTCAACGACGTTTTACAGCGTGAAGTCGGTCCCAAATTCATGGAAACTCGAACGCATTCGAGTCCTTGCTCAGGTTCTCTCTCTCAAATCATTCCCCATTATAATTGTAGCCATTGAAAAATCTTTCCGAACTTGTATCCATTTTTTTGAGATGAAACCCGCCTTTTGGTTTCTTCTTCTGTGTGTTGCTTTTGGTGTTTTTAATGTTTTTATAATCTTAAATATGTTTGTTTCCTTGTGTGCACCTGTTTTATGTAAATTTAAGTGGTTTTTTTTTTTTTTTTTTTTTGTTGGGTCTGAGAAAACAGACCGCTTGTAATACGAGGATGGCTGGGTTAACAGACACAGAACAAATGCTAGAGAAGCAATTGGCTTCGGAAATAGCAGCGATGACATTAGAGGAAGCATTGACAATGGCTCGTGCTTTTAGTCATTATCTCAATCTTATGGGTATTGCTGAAACCCATCACCGGTAATTCCATACTCTCCCTTGTTCCTTTTTCACTCATTTTGTTTCGTTTCGTCAGTTGTGACTAGGTTAATTATTTTTATTTTAGTACGTTTTCGGAAATAAACCACAAACGTAACTTGCAAGAGGGTCGAAATATTTAATGGAATGAATGGTAGTTTCCACGTACAGGATCCAGTCTTCAAGGAATCAATTGATTGAGAAGTCGTAATGCGCTATTCAGTAACCAATAAAATCTTGCCACATTAAATTTGATATTTTGGGATGTGACTCTTTAGGTACGTGTAATACAATTGAAATGTTTGCAGAACCCACTTCACTGTTTTTGGATAACGGTGAAAAATTTAGCTGCTAAATACATTTTTAAATATGTGCTAGTATGCCCATTAGCAATGTATAAAACTGTGTAAGCGGCATGAACTTTAAGGTCAAGACCTTTTGTTTTGATACTATGTGAACTAACCACTGTTTTAGAAGTTTTTAAGTTAGAGGAGAATGGTATGATAAACCTTTTATGATGTAACATTTGTTTTAAAGAATTGAATGTTGGCTAACCTTATTGAAAAGAGGGCAATTCACTGCAAGGAAGATGCTATAAATTTATCTCGAGGTTGTGAAGTACAACATGCATTTAGGATTATAATTTCAGGCGCAATATTATAATTCTAAGAGGGCAGATGAAACTTAGGGTTATAATTTTTGAAATTGCATATATAAATTTTTTCAGTTCTTGAAATTTTAAGGGGGAAAGCTGCCCCCCCTGCACCCCTTCCCTTTGTCCCTGATTCAATGGTTTGTTTATCAACTTGATTTCTGGTATGGAGGTCATGTCGAGCACGCAAGGCCCGGATGACAGACTTATCAAGGTCTTGTGATGACATATTTCATCAGCTGCTGCAGAAAGGAGTGCCTCCAGATGAACTTTACAAGACAGTGTGCAATCAGGTCCTTTTAGTGTTGGCTCTTTTGGTTCTTATACTCTTGTTCATTTTCTACGTTCCCATTTTCAAAATTTTCTGCATAGGTATCATAGCTTGGATCATTAGATCTATCTTGTAAATTGGGTCCTATGCTGCAGGAAGTTGAAATTGTTCTTACTGCACATCCAACACAAATTAATCGGCGCACTCTCCAATACAAACACATCAGGATTGCTGTATGTTGTATAATTTGATTACAAAAGTTAGCCAATTTACACTACAATTGTTGATTTTTAATTGTAGTAATTGCATGCTTGTTTCAGCATCTTCTGGAGTATAATGATAGGCCTGATCTTTGCCATGAAGACCATGAAATGCTGATTGAAGATTTGGTATGACTACTATATGTTTTTATATTGTCTGATGCTTACCATTCAAATGAGAAGATGAGAGATAGTTCTTGGTATTGGATCATGTAGATGAGGGAGATAACTTCAATATGGCAAACAGATGAAATAAGGTGACAAAAACCTACACCCGTTGATGAGGCTAGATCTGGTAAGTCGCAGAGATGCTAGATTTTCTATGTTTTGACGGTTCTTAAATGAAGAACAGTCCCTCTGGAGAGCTGTGCCCCATTATTTACATCGTGTCAGCACTGCTCTAAAGAAGGTTTTTCTGGAGATTCTAGCCTTCAGATTCTCAATATTTGCGTTATATTGTTTTTTCATGATCTAGCTATCAGATTCTCAATATTCTCATGTATGTACTTTCATTCAATAGCATACAGGAAAGCCACTCCCATTGACTTGCACAACTATAAAGTTTGGTTCTTGGATGGGAGGTGATAGAGATGGAAACCCGAATGTAACAGCAAAGATATGGCATATAATCTGCTTTAATGGTGGATAACTTCTTTCAATCTACTTTCATTCTTCTATTTGTGGATGAGCAGATGATCTTTTCAGGTCTGAAAGAAAATCTTCATAATGCTTGTGATCCAAATTTGATATCAGTAATATTGTCTGTCTACTTAGCTTGCTCGAGCCTTAGTAGAAGGCAGAATAGAGTTAAAAATGAATTCTTAGTTTGGGAGTTGATAGTAATTTGCGGAGTTGATAGTAATTTGCCTCATGATTTTTTGATATTTTCAACAGTCAACAATTTTGCATCTTAGTAACTTATTTCCTTGATTTTGTTTTCTGCATCTAATCTTATTTAAGAGGCATCTCTTGTTCTTTGAACATTTATTTCAAAAAAAACATTTATTTTGGTTGAGTAATGAATCATAAGACAATCTGTCATTCAGATTAGTATTGTGATACGAAATAAGAATGAACAATCGAACAGATTGTGTGAGTTTTTGGAACTTGTGATAAATTAACTGAAGTAATTTGAAAATGAAATTATCCACTAGTGTCACTAGTTTGTTTGTTAGATTCTTTTCATTGTTGTATTGCATTCATGCCATCAGCAGAATAAACAGTCAGGATAAGACTGATCAACATTATGGAGAAGTTTTCAAATGGTTCCTTTTTTTTTTTTACTAACCTATATTTGTCTCTTAAATAGCCAACCCTAGAGTTTGGGATTAAGGCTCAGCTTGTTGTTGTAATAATTAAGCACCATAGTATGTACATTTCATAACACTTCTTAATATGAAAAGTTCATTTTGATAGGACTGAGGAATAAATGGTAATCTAGGGCTAAGGATTTTTCAGTATGAACTTTATTATGTAAGGTACTGGCATAACATGCTTCCTCTCATCTAGCTGTCATCTCTACTATTTCAGGTAACAAAGGATGTATCTCTGTTATCTAGATGGATGGCTATTGATCTTTACGCCAGAGAAGTTGATAGTCTCAGATTTGAACTTTCCATGAAAAGATGCAATGATAGGCTGTCAAGCCTCGCGCAGGAAATTCTCAGAAAAGGTTCGTATATCTTGATGAGGTCTCAATTTCTAATTCTAAATTGATTTTTTGTTTTATTCTTGCAATCCCTTCCATAACTATTCAGAATTGTCTATTTTTTCTATTGAGGATGCAGTGACAAACATGCCTTTTGTGCACATGCATCTTTGATAATGCTGACATGACCACCCACTGTCTGGATCCCTCGTATTTTGTCTAAATTTTGCTTTGGCAAAGTCTAGTGTGATGATTTTCTAAAGCATAATTTCAGAAATTGACAGGAGAGAATGAGAGGGAGAGATTTAGAATACATTTCCAAGGCTCCTTTTTTTTTTTTATATTGAAAAAACATACATTTCAATGGGGAGAGGATGAGGAATTTATAGAGAAAGTATTTACAAGAGAGAGAGAAGAGAATGAGGCCTCCAAAAGTCAAAAGAGCCATTGGAGGGGACAAGGGGGCAGATTTCTGCCCCCAATGCGCTACACAACAGCCAGATTTTCTGGTTGTGTGCAGACCAACGGCTAGTTCTTTTGAACTAGCTATTGTGCTCTTTTAAGGGCTTTTCTTCCGCCCTTTTGGGTTGACTTTTAGGACACTTCTATGGGCCTTTGTTGGGTCATTAATTAGGGAAAACGAGGTCCTTTGGTTGGAGCAAGTTCAACCCTTTTCCAGGTGGAAATTGAGGCACAATTCTGAACACCTTGGCAAGAAATTTTATTTACCAATTGAGCTTTGCAATGGCTATTTTCAACACTCCTCCTCAAGTTAGGTGCGCAGATATCTATAGTATTCAACTTGCTCATAATTTCTTTGAGATGAGCTGCTGTTGAAGCCTTGGTGAAGATGTAGGCAAGTTGCTCATTGCTTCTTGCATGGGGAGTGATGATCAACTTCTCTTGAATCTTTTGGCGAACAAATTGGTAGTCCACCTCCTCATGAAAAACCGGATTAGATGCAATATGGATGATCGATTGGTTGTCTGGGAAAAGCTTGATTGGGGTTGTAACAGAAGAACCGAGTTGCTCAACCAGCATTTTTAGCCATACTATTTCACTTGCAGCTGTGGCCATAGCTCAATACTTTGCTTAGGCACTTGATGTGGACACCACATGCTGCCTTTTGCTTTTCCAAGCTATCATTTGTCCTCCAACGAACATACAATAGCTTTAGGTTGATTTTCTATCCTTGGAATGCCCGTCCCAATTTGCATCACAATATCTTAGGATGTTTGAATTGTGGTTGTTCTTTATCCAGATCCCCAAACCTGGAGATCCCTTTAGGTAATGGAGAATTTGTTCAGCTGCCCTCCAATGCATCTTCTCAGGAGAGTGCGTGTGTTGGCTAACCTGGCTCACAACAAAGGATATATCCGATCTGGTTATTGTGAGATAAATCACCCTTCCTACAAGTCTTTGATACTTTTGCACATTCTGGATTGCCTCCTCATCATCCTTATGACCAGTGGAAGTGCCAATAGGGCTGCAGGCTGGTTTCGCACCCAATTTTCCATTTTCCTACAAGAGATCAAACATGTATTTCATTTGGGAGAGAACTAGTTCATTAGGAAAATAGGCAAGCTCAATTCCTAGAAAATATTTTAGTTTCCCTAAGTCTTTAATTTCAAATTTAGACTTTAAGTAATTTCTAACTTGATCAAGTTTGTTCGTGTCATTTCCAGTAATGATAATATCGTCAATATATACAAGTGCAATAGTGGTTTTTCCTTGATAGTTTTTAAGATGAATCACTATTGCACTTGTTAAAGCCATTATTTAGAAATGCCGAACTCAGATTTGCGTACTATGTTCTTGGAGATTGTTTGAGACCATAAATGGCCTTCCTTAGCTTGCATACATCTCCTTCTTGATGCTGGAGTCTAAGGGGCAACTGCATGTATACTTCTTCCTTGAGGTCCCCCATGCCCATTTGATACATTGACCATGAGTGGTTGATCGCTAAGGACATGAGAAACCTAATTGTATTTATCTTAGCAACAGGAGCAAAGGTTTTCTTGTAATCAATTCCGTAGGCTTGCGTAAACCCCTTTGCCACAAGTTTTGTTTTGAGTTTATCTATGGGCCCATCACTTTTGTGTTTAATCCTATAAACCCGTTTGTATCCCATAGCTTTCTTTCCCTTTGGAAGAGTTGTAATCTCCCAAGTTCCATTTTTTTTCCAAGGTGTTTAGTTCTTCCTTCATGGCCTTTTTCCATTCAGGCATGCTACTTGCTTCCTTGAAGGACTGAGGTTCTTGCATACTATCAGTGTCACTCAAGAAAGCTTGGTGGCTCTTAGATATATTGGTTAGAGTATAATGATCCAAAATGGGATGAGCTATTACCTTGGAGTTATAGAGGGTTCTCTGTTTCATCCATTCAGATGGTGGCATCCTTAGTCTTGTAGACCTTCTTAGGGGAGCTGCAGGTGGAGAAGATTCAAAAATTTCCTTATCCTCTTGGTTTGATTTCTCAGATTCGTTTCCTCCCCCTGACTCCATTTCGTCTTCCTCGTTTGAGTGTTCTTGATTTTTTCATCCGGCTCAGTTTTAGCATTTTTTCTTCTTTCGGTTCGTGTCTTTATAGCAAATAATATAATTGCTAATTCTTTATTTCTTTAGGATGCACAAAGTTCCTCAACCTCATCTCGTTCACAAAAGTGTCTGGAAAGTAGAAATGCAGCTAATTCTCAGTCAACTGCAAATCTGAAGGTAACTAGTTCTTTCCGTTCCGGTCAATTCCTTGCTCAGAGGTAACTTATTGCAGAATCTATGATAGGAAGGTCTAGCTTCCACCAACTTCTGGAGCCAAGTCCTCCTCAACGTCCTGAAATTGCACCTTACAGAATTGTGTTTGGGGATGTAACGGACAAGGTATTGCTTTCTAAAGATGAGCCGCACATATGATAATTACACTGTGGTGTCTTGGTGCTAAAAACCCTCATTCTGTCCAAGGGGAAGAGTCATGATTAGCACTAATTTGATATGTGTTCTCAAGAAATTGCAAAAGCATCAAGTCCCAAACAGGGTTTCTACCCATCCTTGTGGGCACTGTTTTAGGTATGTTCTTAATGGAGGAATGATAAGGTGGCATGGGAAAGTAGCTCTGTCCTCTCATTACTTTTATAAGAGAGTAATGATTCTGATATTGTGAAGTGTGGAAATAGTGTTTCTTTCGTCAGTAAATTGCACTATAGTGCACCATACTGCAAGGACGTAGGAGACCTACAAACTAGTTTGTAGTTGATATTGTTAGTTTCACTATTTTTATCACTTTTCCCAAGCTTTTGGAGATTGTTGATGTAGTGATTGTAATTGTTGAGTGATGGTCAATGTATTTGTGACTGAGGTCTGAGCATTTTAAAGTTGTATATTGCCAGTATCTACGCTTCATGAGATTCTAATATAAGTTGACTCATTCCCTTCGATTTTTGATGATAAATATTGCATACATCTTTATTGCCACTTCAGCTAAACAAGACAAGGAGGAGGCTGGAACTTCTTATTGAGAATCTTCCTTGTGACATGGATCCCATGGATTACTATGAAACGTCAGATCAATTTTTGGAACCACTACTTTTATGCTACGAGTCACTGGTATTAAAATTTTTCACATCGTCAGCTTGTTTTTCTTTCCTTGTTGACATTGCAAATTTTTATTATATATTCTCATCTGCAGCAATCTTGTGGATCTGGTGTGCTTGCTGATGGTCGCCTTGCTGATCTTATTCGAAGAGTTGCTGTATTTGGTATGGTTTTAATGAAACTTGACTTGCGTCAGGTGTGTGTGCATGTGCATGCTCGCGTGTGCGTTTTCTCTTGCTTTTTTTGTGCATCAGCTTGAGTATAAACGTGGCTAGCCTTACATTCTTGTCAATGTTCCAGGAATCTGGCAGACATGCTGAAGCACTAGATGCAATTACTACATACTTGGACATGGGCACCTATAGTGAGTGGGATGAAGAAAAAAAACTGGAGTTCCTGACTCGAGAGTTGAAAGGAAAGAGGCCTCTGATTCCTCGAAGAATAGAGGTAGAGTGATTTCTTAATGTCAAAACAATATCTTGCAATTATCTTTTCAATGTTATATTCCTCCATGAGAGCCCTTTTTTTGGTGTTAGTGACAGAAGAAACTGCTATGTATATGTGCGTGTACACATACACACTTATCAACTGTATTGGTGGTCTCCTATATCTCTCACAAATTGTGCCATTTGAGGTTGATCCCGGTGTCAAGGAAGTCTTGGATACCTTTCGAGTTGCTGCTGAACTGGGGAGTGACTTGCTTGGAGCGTATGTGACTTCCATGGCCTCAAATGTACAATCAAATATTATAAGTTAAACTTTCTTGTTGCATTCATGTTAAGAGAAGCATGCAGTGCACTCATTTGAAAGACTTCACTTGTTTACTTATTCTTTACATTCTCTGAATTTAACATGAAGTCGTCTTTACAACATTGCAGGCAAGTGATATCCTTGCTGTGGAGCTATTGCAGAAAGATGCCAGGCTAGCTGTTAGTGGGGAGTTAGGCAGACCTTGTCCTGGTGGAACGTAAGATCTGTTCCTCTCATTTTCTGTGGAGCTATTGCAGAAAGATGCCAGGCTTGCAGTGGCAGATTCATATAGTGGGTAATTGCTTTGCATTTTTATTGTACTCTTGCAGTTGGCTCCCTCTCATTTTCTGGAATTGCCCAGACATTTTGTAATGAATATTAGGTAAATGTGAACAAAAATTTCCTTTAAACATCATACTAATTTAAAAATTTCCTTAAAACATCATACTAATTTAACTTTTTATATCAAGTACTACAAAGAGATGTTTGATTATGATAATTATGATTTTAGTTTTTTATTTTAAAATTAAAATTCATTTCTATTTTTTATGTTGAATATACTACATTAAAATTAAAGACAAAACCATTTATATCTGTTGGCCCCGCTAGCAAATATTTATGGATTGTCTCTATGGTTATGTTGATAATTACCTTAAAATGTTGGATTTTTTTTTTTTTTTTTTTTTATATAAATTTTTTAACACTAAATCAATTGGTAGGAAGATGAAGTAAACATCTAAAGTACTATGTATATGCCAGGAATTCAGTTTGTCATGTGATTTATTTTGAAAGTCCAATTTTGAAGGAGAGATCTTGCATCAGGGACTATTATCATGATAGTATGTAACAGAAACTATATTAAATTAGATTGGTGATGAGATTTTTTTTTTTTTTTTTTTTTTTTTTTTTTTTTTTTTAAATAATTGTAATACTATATTATGCAATCAATGCATCTTATCCAAATCCGAGATAAAAGAAAAAAGTTCCTATTTCCTATGAGGCTGTAGGTATTTTATCTCTATTCTGGCTGTTGCTTTGATGGTTTAAAACCGCTTCTACAGAGTTGGATTGGACTGATAAGTAGATGCATTCTCTGTGGATATCTTGAAGTATCTCTATCTTGCCCCCAAATAGTTTTTGCATATTGCACGTTATCCAAGAGGTTGAGATAACCCCTGTTGGCTCTCGAAGCAAGGCAGAAGGAACAAAAGAATCACTGCACAATGTCTTGGTTAAAAGGGGAGATTAAAGACACAAAGGATATTTATGGCTCTTGAGCATATATGAGAAAGTGTTGCCTATTGAACAACATTGATAGAAACCAGATATATAGTTTTTATAGCATATACATCTAGTTTCTTACTAGAATCTAACATCTTGATTGTGACAGTCTGAGGTGGTTCCTCTCTTTGAAACGGTCAAGGACTTGAGAGAAGCTGGTTCAGTGATTAGGAAGTTGTTGTCAATTGATTGGTACAGGGAGCATCTTGTGGATAACCACAATGGAAAGCAGGAGGTATGGATTTCAAATCAGAAAAGATACTGTTCACTAAAAGTCTTTTTGAGAATTGAAAACTCATAAAGGTTATTGTGTCCAGGTGATGGTAGGATATTCTGATTCGGGTAAAGATGCTGGTCGCTTTACTGCAGCATGGGAGCTATACAAAGCTCAAGAGGATATTGTGGCTGCATTCAAAGAGTATGACATGTATTCCATGGGCGTGGAGGGAGTATTGGTCGAGGTAGTGGTCCAACATATCTTGCAATTCAATCCCAACCACCTGGTTCTGTTATGGTGAGCTTCCTGTTCATCCGATTTACTTTGAAGAAAAAAAATCTATGTTTCCTGTCAATCTAGGCAAGGGAAGGTGTCTCTTTCTTATTTCCTTTTAAATGTAGAAATATTACATTTGATTTACCCTGTCACATAAAATTCTTGCCACGCTCATTTTCTTAGCTAATATGAAGTCCTATCTTGGAACATAGAATTTTTTTTTTGTTAAATATAAGGATTCTTGTCATTTGAGACTTAGGGTTCATGACTGGTAGAGATACTTGACAAATACCTTATGTCTTTTTCTAATGGTGAAATTCAAGTTGAAGTCCTGATATTCTTTAGTTCATGTCCTTCAGTTGTTAACAAGAATCTTCACATATACTCTTCTTAATGGTCTTTGAAGTTCAAGATTTCACTCAACAACTTTGGGTTCGCGTGTAACAGGAAGAGGGGGGGGGGATCTAACCTTAGAGAAGTACTGTCATGTTGAATTGGAACTTAGTGTGGATCATCTGTGACTCATTTAAGTGTATTTATTTATTTATTTTCGAAATTGGCAGGGTACACTCCGATCTACTGAGCAAGGAGAGATGGTGCAGGCAAAGTTTGGGCTACCCCAGACAGCTGTTAGACAGCTAGAGATATACACAACTGCTGTGCTGCTTGCGACATTATGCCCTCCACACCCACCTAGAGAAGAGAAATGGTGTACTCTTATGGTGGAGATCTCAAAACTCAGTCGCCAATGTTATAGAAGCACAGTTTATGAAAACCCTGAATTTCTGTCCTACTTCCAAGAAGCTACTCCACAGGCAGAACTTGGCTTCCTAAACATAGGAAGTCGGCCGACAAGAAGAAAGTCCTCAGTTGGAATAGGACATCTTCGTGCAATTCCATGGGTTTTTGCATGGACCCAGACCAGGTTTGTGCTTCCTGCTTGGCTTGGAGTTGGTGCAGGCGTAAAGGGTGTGTGTGAGAAGGGACATACTGAAGACTTGAAAGCAATGTACAACGAATGGCCTTTCTTTCAGTCCACTGTAGACCTTATAGAGATGGTGTTGGGGGAAAGCAGACATTCCTATAGCCAAGCGTTATGATGAAGTTCTTGTTTCAGAGAGCAGGCAACAGCTTGGTGCTGAACTAAGGGCTGAGCTGGTGAGCACGAAGAAGTTTGTTTTAGTTGTTACTGGGCATAAAAAAGTAACAGAAATAATCGGAGCTTGAGGAGGCTGATTGAGAGCAGACTTGCTTATCTTAATCCAATGAACATGTTACAAGTGGAGATACTAAAGAGGTTAAGAAGCGATGATGATAACCATAAACTTAGAGATGCATTGCTCATCACCATCAATGGAATTGCTGCAGGGATGAGGAACACGGGATGATTCAAAATTCTAAATCTTTATTAGATGACATCCTCTTGCTTTTGTTAAATTTATTTAGACATTAGTCTTTTTCTTATTTTTTTAATATATATATAAATATAAAATGCATGTGACCTGAATTTGACGTGAGGACTTGTAAAGAAAGAGAAACATTTACATATACGGATTACATATGAAAGAAAGCTACAAAATTCTGAACTCTCTCTCTCTCTCTCTCTCCACTCGCAAGGAATTTAGCTGAATAGGTAGATGTGCGGATGTAATCTTTTGGATTTTCCCCAGTGCACTAGAGCCAACTGCATGTGGAATTTGTTCTTCTGAGATTCTCTGCTTGCGAAGCATTCATGATGTTCTCTCAACCGGTAGGCTAATCTATGATAGAGAAACAGATTTGCATGCCGCTGTCAGGGCATAACATTTTCGTAAGAGCAGCCAAGCATGTTTGGGGAGAGAATCCGTTCAATGGTATTCATCTACAGAGTGTTGTTTTGCTAGAAATTGTCTGATCAGTCTTTGCTTTGGAGTCTATTACTGAAAAAATAATGATCTTGAAGAGAAACTGAGGATTTATTTATTTATTTATTTTACAATTTTCATGAGAATTAATATTACAGAGTTAGATCGTCATCCAACGACACCAGAATTTATGGATAGGAAGTATACCCTAAACCTGGAATCTAATTTCCAGAACGTACAAGTGTTTCAATTACCATTATTTGTTTATTGCATTCCTGGCTTTTCTTTGATGCTCTATGTTGCCTAAAGTAGATACTCCAGGAAATGAGTGGCCTCTGCAAATGTGAGGGTTCTCAATCAAATCAAAGGATGTCTGGAAACGTGCCTTATTTGAAAGCATTCGGCAAAAATCTTATCCCCATTCGATTTATTTCTGCGTTAGTGCTTTCCAGCATGTTGTGAAGATTAGATCAGATCATCCTTAGCTAAAAACATATTTTCTGGCAGAACAAATTGGTCTTTGGTTGTTCTAATGCACAACAACATTTGTACCAAGCTGTCACGAAATTTCCTTTATGCTTGAGTGCGAAGTCACTTTCATTTCTTTCACTAGATTCTGAGTTCCATTATCTTTTTCCTCTCTTATCATTCTTTTCAGGTTCAGATGCACGATTATAAACCCCCTCCCCCACCCCCACTTCACATTTATGTTTTTGGCCCGCAGAAATTGGCAAACACTTATCAATGAAAATGTTCTTATGACAGGGTTGACCATAAAGTAACTTTCGTTGTGCCTTTTGAATTACTTTTTAATGATGCTAGTTGGTTTATCTGGTAAATCTACAAAGTTGATATTAGAGGCTAAGGATCATGTTTTGCCTTAAGTAAGGTTGGGGAATTGTGGGTATACAGAGGTTTTCCTTCCTTGGATCCATCACCTTTGAATGCCACGCATATTGATTGGAGACAGTAAATTCTACTATCTTTTTGGTGATTAATTTTGATTTGACCATGGAATTGGCTCGTAGGCTGACCATCTCAGTAATGAAGTGGCAGCGTACAGATGTTGTCTTTGTTTTAGAATCATAAAAGGGGTCATGATCAAAATCTATGTGGTGTGACACTGCAAATACCTCAACCTTCAGTGGCATAATATTCGAATATATTGTGCCTAAGGCCCGGCCTGGATAGGTCTGTAAAATCCCTTGTCAGACATAAATTCATTCACCTGGGAAAAATAAGCCTAGTTTATGAAAGGAACAAGGGATGGATGGCCAATTTGCAATATAGAGATTTGTTGCGAGAATAGGTGTTAACTCTGGAGATTGTACTAAGAGGATTTTCAAATCAAATTCCACCTTTATTAAGGTTGGGGTTGGGAAAAGCATTTACGAGTAGAGGAGACTTATTGTATCGGTCACACACTTTTGCTCTGGTTGAAACAAGTAGAGGAGAATCATCTCTTATTGTTGACATCAGTATTATGAAATAGACTTGGATTTAATCACAATGCAGGCATTCGTTCATACTCCCTTCTACAAGCTCTTGGTGTTTTCATATCCAATGTTGACATTAGTGAAGAATATTGCCCAAATTCGTATATGCTTGACGACCTAAAGTTACTGTTTGCATGAACAATTAGCTTGCATTATTGGGTTCAACCTTTGGCTGACATTGGTTTGGCAATCTTTTCCTTTGTATCAATGGCTGCTTGGAGTCAAAAGTGATCATAAGAGTTTCACCAAATGTAAGAAGGTGCGAGAAATGAGGAACGCAATTTCAGAGGTCCGGGGGGCCATCCCATGTTTGATGTTTATTAGAATATAGAGTCCTCATGGAATTAGAAACCTTCGAAATGACATAACTCTTTGCTTTTATGTCTAGATTGTGCTTCTACTCTATTTTTTTTTTCTTGGAAAACTTCTCTTTTAGGAAGTGCCAATTAGAATGAGAAGTGTTATTAATAATTACGTAACTCACTTCAGACGCTTAAAGAAATCTTATTTCTCGTGTCCATTCTAGTCAATAGTAAGTTGATCAGATTGAAGAAAACTACAATATTATCTTTTGAAAATATTTTCACTTTTAATTTTCTTTCTCTTTTACTAACATGTATGGTATCAACACTTATACGTGTGTATGTTATATGTGACACTATCCTGTAGCCTTATATCAAACTTAACCTTGGTTTGGTCATTGTAATTGTAATTGAGTCAATTATTGTTTAGTAATATGTGATGATTATTAGGGTTCTAGTTCAAAAGATAACAGACTTGATTTTATGTCATAAGTCTAACTCATTGATGCTTCATTTAATACTAAATAATGAGAAGCAAAAGAAGGAGAACTCTGCGCGCCGTGAAACAATGATCAACCATTGTGCAATGATATCGGGACTTGCCGTATGTTTAGGAATTTTGATGAGAAAAAAAAAATTAAGAGAGAACAAAAGAAAAGAAAATTATAATTTTTTTTTGTATCTTATTTGGAAGTTTTATGAAAGAAAAAAAAAGAGATTCATTGGGAATAAAAATTTTTATTCTCAATTTTTAAAGGGTATTTTTAAAATATAAAAATATTTTAATTTTAATATTTTTTTTCTTTTTATTTTTTTTCACTTTTGGACAAAAAAATTTTAAATTGAAATCTTTCCAAATTTCTTATTTTCTCTCGTATTAAAATTTTCAAAGGAAAAAATATTATAATCTTCTTTTTTAATCTTTTTTTTTTGAATCTTTTTATTTAAATAATTTTAATATAATTTTTAACGAAGTTTTAGATTTAAAATTTTTTAAATACGGTGTAAATAGGTATTTAAATTGAATTAATTAAATATCAATTTTAGTTATGATCGGGGGAGGGAGAGAAGGGGAGAGAGAGAGAGAGAGAGGCACCTGTGGCGACAATGTGCGGTGCATGAAAATGACACCCATTCCTGGGGAAGGCCGTCAAGCAAAGCAGGGACCCAAACCGTGTGTCAAAAGATGGATGGTGTCTTTTGGGTTCCTTCCAACGATTCTCAGCTCGCCACGTACGCAACTACCAGCTCAGATTCCCGCATTTACTATACCCGTGTCTCCCTGTTGATTGCAGGATTTGCAAGATACGTGTCTGCGGAGCTTAGCCGACCTTTTTCCTCTTTTTCATTAGGACATCAACCAACCTCATCCATCGAACCTGCATATGTTTTTTTTCGAGAGATTATTGAAATTGTACCAGCCCCTTTTTCGGCAATAAAGAAGCAAAGAGAATTTGAATTTGAATCTTATAATAGTTAATAAATTTCAAAACTTCTAATGTTTTATTTTTCATTAAAAAACCGATAGATTTAGAGTTACATAACATGTGTAACTCTCTTTATACAATTACAGAAAAATTCTGTAAAATATTTTAATGGATATATATCTATCTGACTATGTCTATGCGTAGAATGACGATTTTTGTTCTAAATATTAGATGCATTTGTTTCAAAATAAGAAAAATCAAATTGTTTGCATCATTAAATAAAATAAAAGAAAACTATTCTTCATTTTGCATTAAGGTTTGCTGTAGGACAGTAATATTTTAACTGCATGGACATCATTTTTCCCCCCTAACTTTAGACAAATAGTATGGTAAAAAAACAAACTCATCCCTTTAGTGGCGGGGAGGGCTTAAGATTTTTCCCTTACAAGATTAGAATGGGAAAATCTTGTTTTGCTTTTGCACAAATAGTTTTTTTTTTTTTTTTTTGGGATGTTAGAAATTATGATTATAGTTTCTGCATATTTTGATCAAAAGTAATAAAGAGAAGGATGTGCCTCTTGTTCACAATTATCCATACGTGGAAAGATATAGTAATACTCCTCGACAATCCCCCCCCCCCCCAAAATAATAATATCCCAACCCACGACATAAGCAAAAGTTGATTTTCTTGGAATTTAATACAAAATTAGTGTAAATAGTTATTTAAATAATTTCATGCCAAAGAGAAAAAAAACGACGTATAAATGCGTACACAGACAACCATAATGTAAGTTTTTAAGTTGAGAGACATAGCTAAAATGCCTTGGACAATTTTTTTTTCTTTCTTTTTTCTGGAAATACCGATAAGAACTTTTAGCACTACATCAGACGTTCCCCATGTGCTTATCCAACAAATATACATAAATCGAATGCTAGAAGAAATTTGAGCTCTAGCAATTTTGGAAACATATGAAATTCCCACCCCCCATAATACCAAAAAAAAAAATAAAATTCCAAAAACTTTCTTTCAACTGTACAAAGGATCACCTTATAAGCCATTATATATATATGTATATATATATATGTATATATAACAAAATAGAGTTCTCTTTAAATCTTTGATATCTCAACTATATTCATTCTCTCTTAATGCATCACATAGTCATTTTGTGTTTCTCTTATTGCACTACAAAAGTAATTAACACTGCACGTTGATTATATACATAATCGATAGCCTCTTTCCGAACTATTATATATATATACATATATATATATATGTTTGCGTATTAATTTATAATATAAAGGCAAGGAAAAAAGAAGGTTCCGAATGGTGTGATACTTGACAAATTGCTCCTCCACCCCCCCTTCATATTCCATTTTAAAGGTGGCCCATGATGCTTAAAAGATACCCAAGAGGGCGTGGATGAGTTGGTAGGGGACTCTTTCAGCTTAACCAGTGGTCTCAGGTTTGAGATCCTGGGAACACAGCTGCTTTAAAACTCTTGAGGGAGAGCTTGACCGCCCTACGGGGACCTACCCGGCTCGACTCCGGATTAGTCTGTCCGCCGAAGGCGGTTCAGGATACCAGGGGGTCTCAGCACCAAAAAAATGATGCTTAAAAGATGCTTAAAATGTGTCGGCATTATAATTATTGCTTTGATCATACTCCTAATCTAGTTCTAGGGTTAACAAATTATGGAAACATCTTATTCCCATAAAGAATTTTCCATTTTGCAAAGCAAAAAGGGGCTACTGTCAATCTTAGGAGCAGTTCTCGAATCTTTCTTTTACAGGTGTTTATTAGTTTAGTCTGTCAAAATTCTTAAATTGATTCCAAAAATAGTCATTTAAAATAAAGGTGGAGATTTATAAGTGGGCAGAAACATCACCGTTAATACTGTGTAGCCCTAATATTTTTGGAGTAAAAACTAGAAAAAAAGAAAAAAATAAAGGACTTTGGAGTTTCCCAAGGCATTTATGTCCCAATGTTTTTCGTGGGTTTTGGTATATTCATAAGATCTAAAGCCCTATTGATTTCTTTTTGTTATTTGAATGAAGTTGCAACAGAGCTCACTACAATAAAAATTGGCCCAAAAGACTCTCAAATTAAAATTAATAACCAAAAATATTTTGTGGGTAGGGAGCAAAATGTTGGTACTCTAGTGGTGTGTGAGCCGCTGCAAACAGAAATAGTGCATAGAAGTGAAGTTGAAATTGTTTGGGCCATTGAAGAAGATTTTGTGAATTGCTTCGATGAAACTAGGAAGGATATTGGTCATGAGTCATACTTATCTAACGATCATGTCCTGATCAAAGGTACTCTAACCTAGGGAGCAAATGCATTACAAGAAAATACGAGGGACAAGCTGGGAAGAAGGCAGAATCTTGATTAGGATGCAAAAATTTTGATCTAAAAGGAAAAATCTTAATTATGGTGTTAAAAAAATTAATAATCTTTATTTTAAATTATCTTTAAATTACTTTTGATAATAAAGATTTGACAAACAATATCAGTGTTATGAACAACGGTAAAATCCCATAGAGAAAATAGTTTAGATGTAAGTTAATATGCCGCTTATTACATTGATGTGATATTAATGTGTTCGTTTAAATCTTTTTGACTGAAAATAATTAAATATTAATAAAAATTATTTATATTTTTAATACTATGATTAGAAATTTATTTTTTTTTAAAATTAATATCGCTGGGAAATTTAAATACTTGACCTGCTAAGGAAAAATTGGCTGCCCTTCTGTTTTTGTGTTGGCTCCTATTTTTCCAAGGTGTTCCAAAGAGTTTGTGTTACACCTGAAAACAGATACTAAAACAAGGGACGGCAGCATCTTTTGTCAGAAGCTCGCAAAGTGAAGAAAGACTGTGAATCAAACAGTGTCAAATAAAGGGAATAAATACTTGAGCTCACATTTTCTGGTCGAATAATCTTTTAGGGTGTCATGTATGGCATGATCTTTGTCAGTACTGATCTTGGTGGATCCTCTCCCTTTATTGGGGCACGCATGTTTGTCATGAATGTGGTGCCACACCACTAATGGCCTCCCCAGTTTGGTGTGCAACCCCCCCCTCCCCCATGTACTTCTTGTCCCTCACGCTACTATCTTCTTTGTTCTTGCGCCACAAATGTAATACCCCACACGCTATTGGGAGATTAGGGCCTAAAATAATAATGTTGGTATTATATAAGCTAATTAAAAATATAAAATTTTATGCATACGACGATATTTATGTAATATCAGTAAATTTATTATTAGGAATGATCTTAATTATTACTTTAAAAATTAATAAATAAGATGGAAGGGTCTTTATATTTCTATACCTTGCGTCGCACAAGATAGAGCGTTGCTAACGTGGGGACGCCATTAAGGCATCGTTAAAGTCTTTTGAGAATATTGCGACACCATATAGCGCATCACTATAGTGGATTTCAATGACACCTACGCCGTGTCACGATAGTCTTGGCCCCTTTAGTGACGCACCTGCTGGCCTCGCTAAATGGGTTGGACCATAGTGATGCCTCTAGCGCGTTGCTAAGTTTTCGGAGATGATAGTAACACACAGCATGACATCGCTATAGGTTTTATTGAGTTAATTATGGCGAAGATACTTGGTGTTGGTGTTGATTTTTGTTTTAAAAATATTAATTATAAATTGATTTTTATCATATACTATTGAAAAACTTTGATAATAACAACAAAATAAGATATATAGTATTTTTTTTAGTATAAAAAACCAAGCTAAAACTAATTTAATTACATAAATACTGAAATAATATAAAAAAGCACCCAAAATTGAATGCAATTTCGAGTTATATTTAAAAATTGGACATGAAATTATTCATTTTGAGTTGAAGATTTTATTTTTTTATTTTTTTTAAGACGATATTGAAATAGAGGATTTATAAGTGGTAGTAAGGAAATTGCTGATTGATTTTCTTAAAAAATTATTCGACATTAATTCAAATATTTAAATTTTCATTTTGTCCCTTTTATTAAAAAAAGATTTCAACGTTCAAACGTATTATAAAACACAAAATAGTAACATGTTGTGGAATGCCATAATTAATAATTTATTAATATAAGAATCTCGCAATATACATCTATTAAATATTATATAATAACTTAAAATTTATAAGATAAATATATTACCGAAATTTTTATCTATATATATACACATAACAAAAATCCTAATGCAAACTGCATTATTAATGGATAAAAGTTATTAATGCGAACTACAAAAAATATTAATACAAAATATCAAATGTACCGGCAACCCTAATGCAAAAAATACAAGCAAAATTTTCTGAGACAAAATAGGGCAACCTTAATGTAAAAAATAATGTCCAAACTAATTATTAGAAACAACATTCAAATAGAAAGTATTAATGTAATTAAGATGAGACTCTTACTTTAGAACTGGAGCTAGTCATATTAAAATTGTCACAAAAAATCCTGAAATCACCAACCATACACCCTACATTAGTTAAACTCTTATTCTCAAACCAAATAAAATGTGAAATTTAATGTACAAAAAACCTGCGGATAGAGAGCGTGAGAGAGAGGGAGTGAGACCGATAGAGAGAGACATAGACACATATAGAGAGAGTGAAGATGAGAAGAGATAGACAGGTAGATGTAGCGAGAGGGAGAGGAACAAAAGAGAAGGGTAGAGAGAGAGGGAGAGAATATGAGAAGAGAGAGAGGCGAATGGATGTAGAGAGAGAGAGAGAGAGAGAGAGAGAGAGAGAGAGAGGGAGGTTAGATATAGAGAGAGAAAGAGAGAATGGTTGTAGAGAGAGAGTCTCCTTCCATGACCAATGTTCGGTGACGTAATTGGAAGGAATTTCAATCACTTAATCATGATCGGGAGTTCGAACAACCATGAGAACGTAAAAGTCGAAATCTCCCCCAAAAAGGATCCGACAACAGGTCGATCCGGATTAGTTGGGATGAAATTCCGGATATCGGGTGGTGGTCAAGCTAGAGACAAAAAAAAAAAAACAAAAAGAGTCTCCTTCCATGCAAACGGGTGGAAATGACACAAATCGCGGAGGCATGCAATATTTCTTAGGGCCAGGAGACAAGGGACGCAAAGTGCGATGCCAGGGGCACTGCTAGCAATGGCAATAGAAAGCATGCATCGTTTGTGATGAAAGAGGCATTGCAACAAGCGTCGCTAAGTCAACAACACACACCGCAATGCATTTAGCAACGAGTGATTTGTTGGGAGATGATTGCTTTCTGTTTGCATGTTACCGGGGTGATTTGATATAACAGTGATGCCGGAATCGCGGATGGGGTCATTGACATATTAGCGAGACTTTGTCTGTCATTGACGGGAGCGGCGATGGCATTTGCAATGCCGGATCAATCTTGCGACGAGAATACCGTTGCAAAGGTATTGTTAAGTTTCACGCCATTTCATGTTGCATTTGGTGACACCTCGGAAACATAGAGCTGCGTCATCCCTTTTCGCGCGAGCTCGTGCTAATAGTTGCAACGCGGATGTCATGGCCAAAGGCAATGCTTTCCATTTTGTCGTCGTTGAACCCATCTTTTTTTGGTTTATTTGATTTTTGTACAATTTATAACAAAAATACTTCCACCCAATATTTGCCATTTCATTAACTTAATATTCTCCGTCGAGTCTCCTCAAAAAGTTATTTGGTCTACTTCAAAATAATTAAAATTAGTTAGATTTATAAAGTTAGATATAATTAATATGACGATAATTCTAACTGTTTTTATGAAAAATTTGACTTCTACTTAAAAAAATATTATAAATAAAATAAAATTAAATAAAGTTAACTAAGAATTAAAATTGAATTGAGATTTTTCATACAGAGCCAACTATCCTAAGAGAAATTCTATGCTCTACTAGCTTAGGTTCAATGGATTGGCGTGATACTTTCGCTTTGTCAATTTGAGGAACAACCTACATTTTAAATGAAAGTCTTTTCATGTCATTGTCAGCATAACTTGGCTTCACTTGCCGACGATCCACTAAAACTGCAGGATAAATTGTTAATCATATTTGCAAAATGTCTATCTGGGTAATCATCATCCTTAGTTTATTGCTTATAAACATGATTCATTACCCAAAATGGATTAAAGTAATGTCGTGTTTGCAATCCTTGGGCTCATTAATACAATATTATGTTTATATGTTAAAATAATTATATGTTATATGCTTTAATTTATGTTAAATTCATAAGAAAGTAGTTTGTTAAATTTGAAAATTTGGCTTTAATGTATCTTATAGGATATTGAAATAAATAAATATGTAGATACTAATGGATATTTATTATTTATGATTGGTTAAATAGAGAATGTGAAAAGGTGATTTAACCATAGCTAGAAAATTACCTAAATTTATGTGAAATCAATATGTTAACTGAAATAAACTGAACAGAGAAATTTTGTTATAAATTTGGAAGACAAAGTTATCCCTATAATTATAAAAAGGGTTATGATTCTCAGGTTAATATATCACTCTACTCTTCTACAGAGAGTTTTGTAAGAATACGTTTGATTTAAAAGGCGTCTTGGACCAGGATCTCATTCGATTTAGTTATTCGATTATGGAATCAGGTATTTTTCTATTCGATCTGAATTTCGATTTTAATTATTATATTTTAATTCTAATGATTTAATATGATATTTGACAACCATTACTGGTCCAAAGTGTGATGATTGGGATGTAACTATGCTGTGGTGAACAATACTTTAATCTTCTAAGGGTCAAAAAACATTTTAGTTATTGATAATGTGTAAAATTATTGAATTTATTGTTATTATTATTGTTAATTTTACATTGACTAGTGCTCTAATAATTGGTTTTATTGAATTTTTATTTTAAGAGATTGAGTTTGAAGATTTGGAGTACATTAGGCTTAATAAAACAATTTTGAAGTTAATTGGATCAAGACACTTTATTGGGCTTTGAAGAGGAGGAACTTGAATTTTAATTCAACATTTTAGTAGTATTTTTATTTTTTAGTAAAATTTGTTTTTTTAGTAGGAGTGAACTTTTGTAATCTACCTAATTTTGAAGACTCCTAATTAATTTAGAAGTCCAGAGGAAGGAAAATAGGGCAACAAATCTTAATTCTTTCTAAAACTCCACAAGAGGGCCGACTGCCCCCCTCCTTTATTTAATCCATATAGCCGGCTGCCTACACAACACAGGAGAAGTTGCATATTCTTCAATTCTACAGGAGACGGCTGCAGCAAGGGTCACTCTCCATTTAGGTTTTTATTTTTATTTTCTTTAGGAATACATTTTCTTTTTTTATTTTGATTATCTTATATTGATATTTTCCACCATGTGTGGCTAAATTTTTATTTCTGATTTAAGGAGAATTTTAATCGATTGTTCTTCATTGTGAGGTTATGTTCTAAATTTAATTTCTTACTTTTATTCAAGTATTCGTTGATTCTTGATTTAATTTTAGGGAAACCTAATATTGGTTAATCTGACAATTTAATTCAATATTAGTTTTTCCATTGCTATCCAGGAATTCAGTGATCCGTAATTGTCATAAACGAATGGTACAAATAGTAACTAGGTTATTTTGTTATGAGTTTTTTACCGGTATTCAATTGACCTAGGGAATCAATGGAACAAAATTGAGTAATTACGGCTATCCCAATTATTTTTATTTTAGTTTAACTGTTTTCACAGAACGTAATACTATCATTATATTGATATGGAACGCTATCGTGCCCAGTCGGTTAATGATAAGTTTCGATTAGATGCTGAGTTTGGTTGATTAAATTAGGAAAACACAAGATTTATTACGGCTATCCTAATAGATCTAAGGTTAAATGCTTGAATCGCAAGAATAATATTTAAACCGATGTTCAATGAGACCGAATATATAAACCCTTGTATCAGTATTTAATAGATTGAACTTTCTTTCTAATTTTAGTTTGTTGCACTATTGCTTGTTTCTAAATTTTAGGTTAGTAATTTTTATTTAGTAAATTTTATTTTAGCAATTTATTTGAAAACCCCCCAATTTTATTTTTAACATCAACTAGGAAATTAAGTTAATTAGTTCTCTTGGGATTCGATCTGGTAACCACTATTGCTACAGTTTGTTGCATTGGGGGAAATCAGTATTAATTTGAGGGATTCGACAACCCGACTAAATTTTGGTGCCGTTGCCGGGGACCCTCCTTCTGACAAAATTTGGTCGGGTTGTCGAAACCTTCAAATTAATACTGATTTCCCCAAATACAACAAATTGTAGCAATAGTGGTTACCAGGTCGAATTCCAAGGGAACTAATTAACTTAATCTCCTAGTTGATGTTAAAAATAAAATTGAGGGGTTTTCAAATAAATTGTTAAAATAAAATTTACTAAATAAAAATTACTAACAAAAAAAAAAAGGGGACCCTCCTTCTGCGATCAAGCCACCCAAAAATGTTGCAACCTAATTTCATCATCCCCTGCAGCTCTCTCCCTCTCATGATTTCTCCTTGGTTCAATCAATCCTCCATCATCAATCATCTCCTTAGGTTCATCAATCACCATTCTAATTCAATCTCTTCACCAGCCTCCAGCCCCTAATCATTCCCTATTTTGGGTATTCTTGATTTGGATCCCCAATTTGATTGAGAGCCGGTTCACTGCAAGTTCTAACTTCGATCGCAGGACATTCGAATCCTTAGCCTCCCCTTTGTTTGAATCAGAACAATAATCGCCTCTGTTCTTTTTCATTCTTCATTCGATCGAAGCTTTCTGTTCGTTTTTCTGTACCCAACCTGCTCGATCGAAGACCCAAGCCGCGACTATTCTTCCTTCATCACTCTGCACCCCAACTGGTTAAGCATCTAAACTGCACACAACTATTCAGCCAATAGTCTCTGCAAATTTAATCCTTCGATGGAAAAAAAACGAGTGGCAAAGCATAGTCCTCCCCTCCAACCGCCAAAGACCTAGAATGCTGCTACCCAGGACTGAATCTTCACACAGGAAGCCACGGGTGATGCTTCCTCGGTGTTCTACAACTTCATCCAATGTCAACGAGCCAACTGCAGGACTACCAATGGAACCAGAAGAGTCCCTAATTGCACCTGCCGAGCAACTATCCGCTGACCAAGAGCTCCCATTCCCGTCACCACCTTAGGGGAGTTCTCTCTCTCCCTTTTTCATTGTCTTCAATTTTAGCATTTCATTTCATTGTCTTCATTTTTGAGTTAGCTTTTTAGTTGGTATATCTCTTTTACTACGACGAATTTTTATTTTCTGTTTCTAGTTTTTGGGCTAGGATAGTGTTAGTGGTGATTTCTTTTTACATTGTGTCTAAACGTCTTCTTTTTGCTTCATTGAGAACAATGCAGCATTTAAGTGTGGGGGAGGAATTCTTGAATCCATGTCATCTTTCTATTTTCCTTCCAATTCCATACTCTTTTGATTTTCATCTGAAAATGATCTTTGAGTTAGCATTCATTGTCGATTTGAGTTGGAATCCATGAAAGAGACAAGTGTGATTAATTATATTTTGGATAAAAATTGTTTTAAACATTCTATTGACTGTGACGATTGAATTAGATACAAATGTGTAAGATTCGATACAATATTATACACTTTTGTGAGCATTTGAGCCTTGAGAGCATATAATCATTTTTGCTCAAATTTTTTTCATGAGTATGCATCAATCATAGTGTGTTTATTCTAGAACTTGCTTTCCAATGCTTTTCAAGATCACATTCATGAATTCATATATTAATATGATGGTGGCAATTAGGTTTACACACTTTTTCTATCTTAAAAAAGACCTTCCCGTGCATAATTATTCCCTAGTGAACCAAATTGAGCCTTTATCCCTTTTTCTTTGATTATAACCTCACATATTGACACACAGCCTTTTTTTTAGGTTTAACCTTCTTTTTGGCCCCTTATATCAAAGAAGCATATGTTCGGGTTTAAATGGATGAGTATTTGCAAAAGGAAATGAGATAATTTTATGTTGGGAAGTATTTTTAGAAATTTATTCATTCGATTTATGAGATTTGTATATGCACTATATGTTCTTCCTTGAGATTGATATTCGATTGTTCTCTCTATACAAAAAAAAAAAAATAAAAGAAAAAAAATATGAGAGAGAAGAGAAAAGTATTCAGAAATATGATCGATGAATGATAAGGTCTGTTTAGTCAATTTTCTTTGGATTGATTATTTCATCATGTTATGGTATATGCTTGATAGTGGAAAATAGTCTCGTCATTGCCGATATATTTTCTTTGATATGCATTTACACATCATATTCCCTCTTATCCTACCCATACCTAAGCCAAGTTACAACCCTTATAAAGACCCCCGGATTTTTGTTCTGAATTCATATATTCAGTGGTGGAGTTTTGATTAATAAACAAATTTATGGTAATAGCATACTATGCTTTGATTTTGAGAGTTATTGATAAATTCCCTTTAAACACTTGAGTGCATAGAGCGATCTCCTTGTGAGGGTAACGGATCTTATTGCATTGAATTCTGATGATATTGTTGAGTCTATTGGGATGTTTTTAGTTTGTTTTAAAGTTATACAAACTATGATTACTTGCTCTCTGAATTGTGGTTCTGATTTGAATGTTTCAATGTGTACTGCTTGAGGTTGTTGGATGATGAAATGATGGAGGCGAAGGAGTGAAGAAGAGAATGGTTGTGTGACATTGGGATAGAGAATGCTTGAGGACAAGCATTGGTTTGATGTGGGGGAATTTGATAATGTATAAAATTATTGAATTTATTGTTATTATTATGTGTTAATTTTGTATTGACTAGTGCTCTAATAATTGGTTTTATTGAATTTTCATTTTAGGAGATTGAGTTTGAAGATTTGGAGTACATTGGGCTTAATGAAGTAATTTTAAAGTTAATTGGGTCAAAACACTTTATTGGGTTTTGAAGAGGAGGAGTTTGAATTTTAATTCAACATTTTAGTAGTATTTTTATTTTTTAGTAAAATTTGTTTTTTTAGTAGGAGTGAACTTTTATAATCTACCTAATTTTGGAGACTCCTAATTGATTTAGAAGTTTAGAGGAAGGAAAATAGGGCAACAAATTTTAATTCTTTCCAAAACTCCACAAGAGGGCCGGCTGCCCCCTCCCTTATTTAATCCACATAGCCGGTTGTCTACACAACACAGGAGAAGTTGCATATTCTTCAATTCTACAAGAGACGGCTGTAGCAAGGGTCACTCTCCATTTAGATTTTTATTTTTTTTTCTTTAGGAATACATTTTTTTTTTTATTTTGATTATCTTATGTTGATATTTTCCACCATGTGTTGCTAAATTTTTATTTCTGATTTAAGGGAAATTTTAATCGGTTGTTTTTCATTTTGAGGTTATGTTCTAAATTTAATTTCTTGCTTTTATTTAAGTATTTGTTGATTCTTGATTTAATTTTAGGAAAACCTAATATTGGTTAATCTGACAATTTAATTCAATATTAGTTTTTCCATTGTTATCCAGGAATTCAGTGATCCGTAATTGTCATAAACGAATGGTACAAATAGTAACTAGGTTATTTTGTTATGAGTTTTTTACCGGTATTCAATTGACCTAGGGAATCAATGGAACAAAATTGAGTAATTGCGGCTATCCCAATTATTTATATTTTGGTCTAACTGTTTTCACATAACGTAATGCTATCATTATATTGATATGGAACGCTATCATGCCCAGTCGGTTAATGATAAGTTTTGATTAGATACTGAGTTTGATCGATTAAATTAGAAAAATACAAGATTTATTACGGCTATCCTAATAGATTTAAGGTTAAATGCTTGAATCGCAAGAATAATATTTAAACCGATGATCAATGAGACAATCGAATATATGAATCCTTGGATCAGTATTTAATAGATTGAATTTTCTTTCTAATTTTAGTTTGTTGCATTATTGTTTGTTTCTAAATTTTAGGTTAGTAATTTTTATTTAGTAAATTTTATTTTAGCAATTTATTTGAAAACCTCCTAATTTTATTTTTAATATCAACTAGGAGATTAAGTTAATTAGTTCTCTTGGAATTCGACCTGGTAACCACTATTGCTACAGTTTGTTGCATTGGGGGAAATCAGTATTAATTTGAGGGATTCGACAACCCGACCAGTTATATGTTTTTTTTTTAGGTGTCAGGCTTCCATGTATTTGTTATATTTTGTCATAAAATTATCTTGTTACGGATATATATTTATATATATATAAAATTATTTTGTCTTAAAGGATATCCTCTATTAGTTACAACCCCCTCCTTTAATCTCGATCAAATCTCGTGTAACCAAAAAAATATATATAATTTGTTATTATTCATCATGATTTGAGATTCTTTCACAAAATTCTTTGTCTTTCTCTTTTCTGTTCCTATTCATTTTGTAATAAAAATAGTAAATTCATGATCGAAAATATGTTTTTTCGTGTGAAAATATCTAAAAGGTTACAAAAAGAAGATATTGCTATAGGACTTTGCAAAATATCATAAAAATCTTGGTGCACTTTCACCTGAAAAATCAGTGTTGGAATGTTACTTTAGCTCCAGTCTTTGTAGCGGCAAGTGGGAGAAGCCTGAAAACTACTGGCACCTTTTCTTTGGTGTTCATAAAGATACCGTCCTTTCTTCTTACTAATGAAATAATGTATTTGAACCACCAAAAAAATATAATAACTAAAATGATAAAATTTAATATAAAATTATTATTATTTTTTTATTATGCTCCTAACTAAGAGATTTGTATTATATTCGATTTTATTATTTTTGGAATCGATATTTTTAATTTATATAACATCACTCAATAAAAAATGGGTTTGAGGGGGAAGCAGTTAGAGTTGGATTTTGGTCCAAAACATTAGTGGGAGATGATTATTAAACCCCTTATCCTCTTTACATTATTGAGGTCCATGTATGATAATTGATAGTAGTCTTATTCAAATTCTTACTTTATACAAAATCATGATTTATTTATAAAGTATATATTCCTTCATTTATTCAAAACATAGGGCAACTTCAATTTGATTCTTTGGCATAAAATTGTTCTTCTACTTTTTATTTACATCTTTTCTTTTTTTCTTCCTTTTTGGTTCGCGTGACATGAGACACAGCTCAGTTGCTCCTACTTGGCTCCGGGAAATCTCGACTATTACCATCAAAGAATATACCTAAATGGACTTAGAATAGAATTTTTCATTTTGACTAGCTTGGTTTAATAAGAATTGAACCATAACGTAAATTACACCACATTCTTTTAACAAATGGTAAAGGAGATATTGATTGGGTTGGAAGTATTACGTCAAATTTAAGTTTTTTTAAATAGTATAAATAAGATCAATAGATAGTTGATCTAGTGAAAAAAACTTTAGATCTATTAACTAAAATTTAGATTCGAATTTTGAGAATGAAAACAATTATATTAAGAGAACTTTTCTTATAGAGGGTACGATAGTAACTCAAATCAGATCAGTCGAAGTATGATTCTGAATATTGGTTGTTCAAGTAAAAAAAAAATATTATGAGCAAGAGAAATACATCTCCCCTAGTGTTGGGACTTGGGAAGGCCTGTAGGGTATTAAGAGGGGTATATGTGTGTGTGCAAGTGTATGATCATGAAATCACACTACGTCTGCCTCTCGTAGCTTCCCTTCACTTTAAAAGGTCACATGCCTTCTTCTTGCATGTGACATATCCTTCTCTTCTCCCTTCTTAAACCTATTAAAGTCTTCCTTTCCTTCCTTACCTTTCTCTCACTGTGTCTCCAAAATAGAAAATGATGGCCCCTGCTGATCAAGAGACAGCAATCATCTCCAATTCTTCTAACTTTTTGCTTGTAAACCGGCTGGAAACTATATCAGTTCATGCTGAACCGCCCAGTCCAGCCACTAAAGCAAATCCATGTGCGGAAGATCAAAATCCAGAACAAGAACAACCAAACTCTGATAGATTCTCTATTTTACGTGCTTCTTTGCGCCCTGTAACACTTAAGGTATCTGTATTATATTTGGCCAGCCCAATAATACTCGCATGTCCAATTAGCCTTTCTCTTTATTTTTGTCCCAAAGTGTGTTTGTTTCCTATAATGTCTTTTAACAAAAATTTTTTCATGTTCCCGATGTTTGGCTGACAGAAAAGTATTCTAAGCAACGCAAAATATTTTATACTTCACAACAAAGTTAAGAGAGATTTCAATTTTTGAAACCATTTTCCTATTTGTCTTCTAGTTATTGAAAGCTAGTTTGTTTGTAAGTCTCAAATTTAGTAAAAAAATGACTGTAGTTTTAGCTAAGGTGAATTTTATGTGAAAGAAAGCCTAAATTCGATTGCTTGGTCATGAAAAATCTGTGTTACATGAGAACAAAATTAAGTACTAACATTTATTACTACAAAATGTTGCAGTTTGAGGATGTGGAATATCGTGTCCAATGCCGGAGCACAAAAAGTACTTGTTTTGGGTCAACAGAACCCAAGCCCATTCGTATAGTACTAAATGGGGTGAGTGGGATAGTCCGTCCGGGAGAGCTTCTTGCCATGCTTGGCCCGTCGGGTAGCGGAAAGACGACCCTGCTCACGGCCCTAGCCGGCCGCCTGCCTGGGAAAATTTCGGGTAGCATAACCTACAATGGGCAGCCCTTCACTAGCGCAATGAAACGAAAAACAGGGTTTGTAACACAAGATGATGTGTTATATCCACACCTCACAGTGCTTGAGACTCTCACGTACACTGCATTGTTGAGGCTGCCCAACAAGCTCACAAGAGAGGAAAAAGTTGAACAGGCGGAATTGATCATAATGGAGCTCGGGTTGACTCGGTGCCGTAACAATGTTGTGGGCGGACCGCTCTTTCGGGGCGTTTCGGGTGGGGAAAGGAAGCGGGTTAGTATCGGGCAGGAAATGTTGGTTAACCCGAGTCTTTTGTTGCTTGATGAGCCCACTTCTGGGCTGGACTCAACCACGGCCCAACGGATTGTAGCCTCTTTGCGGGCCCTGGCCCGTGGGGGTCGGACATTGGTTACCACGATCCATCAGCCTTCAAGTTGGTTGTATAGGATGTTTGATAAGGTTGTGGTGCTTTCTGACGGGTGCCCGATTTATAGTGGGAGAGCGGGTCAGGTCATGGAGTATTTCGGGTCGGTTGGTTATGTTCCCGGTTTTAATTTTGTGAACCCTGCTGATTTTTTGCTTGATCTTGCAAATGGTAAGTGGGGTTTCTCTGTTTTATTTATTTATTTGGTCCGATTTTATGCTTTTTGTGAAGTTCTCATTTCATCGTAAAGATTTTTTGTTATGGTTGGAAAGATAGAATATTCTTGTTAAAGACTGTTCGAAAGTAGGTTTGAGATAACAATTTTGCAAAATATACCATGCTCACAAGTATTATAAATATATTTTCTTACTGGGTATGCCAAAATTTAGGGAACTTTTATAATGACTTTATTGGTGAGTAGCATAAACTGCTCAGACACCAGAGAATCACCCACCATTGTCTGAAAAAATCTACCAAAAGCTGCCTGATCTGCCAATGCGTATGTTTGAAATTTCTAGGATCAACTGAAATCGCAGATTTACCATAATTAGATGAACCATGCTGGATAATAAAGATTTTTGTTTAACGCAAGACTTGAGCTGATCTTTGTCCTCATTTTTGTGGCTTTTCGAAAAACTTTGGATTTTTGTTTTCTAATATTACTTGGCTTGATTTTTATAACTGGCTTTGCTAATTTTGAAAACTATGGAGATGAATGAAGGAGTAGCTCCGGACAGGAAACAGGATGATCAAAATGAGTACCATGGTCAGTTAGATCACGAGGATCAAAATTCAACAAAACAGTCCCTAATTTCATCTTACAAGAAGCACCTGCACCCTTTGCTGGAGGCAGAAATTCGCCAAAGCACGCGGGACCCTAATTCTATTTCAGGACCATCAGCCTCCAGAGGTTTTTATTTTTTATTTTTTATTTTCTTATTTTTAAAGCTTCTTTCTAGTTTCACAGGATTGAAATATATATTGCTTTTTTTATTTTGGTGCATAAATATATAGTGCTTAGTGGTCTGCCATTAAGAGTTCTGTTTCGTGCATGATGCAGGTAGTGAGGGGCAATGGACCACAAGTTGGTGGGTGCAATTCAAGGTGTTGCTCAGAAGGGGCTTGCAGGAAAGGAAACATGAATCCTTTTCAGGGTTGAGAATTTTTCAGGTCATGTCAGTTTCATTTCTTTCAGGACTTTTATGGTGGCATTCTGACACTTCCCACGTCCAAGATCAGGTATATAAACCCAAATCTATTTTAGTACTATTGTCCCAACTAGCGGGAAACCATTAATTAAAGTTGCCATCAGAATAATTCCACCTGATATTTTTTGTAACAAAAATCTTCCTCCCCAACCTTTTCTTTCCCTAAGCATTGAGAAGGATTGGTCTGATTCATATTGGGCCGGATCAAGTTGGCCCAGGTCATGCTTAAATTCAGTTAAAACTTCTTACTCTTTTAAGACGGTCATATTTCGTCTTGTGATGATCAGGTGGGACTTCTTTTCTTTTTCTCAATATTCTGGGGTTTCTTCCCTCTATTTTCTGCCGTATTCACATTCCCTCAAGAGCGACCGATGCTGATAAGAGAACGCTCCTCTGGCATGTACCGGCTCTCATCCTACTACTTTGCCCGAATGGCAGGTGACTTGCCTATGGAACTAGTCCTCCCAACAATCTTCGTGACCGTGACATATTGGATGGGAGGCCTAAAGCCGTCACTCACCACATTTGTGCTAACCCTCTTGATCATTCTCTTCAACGTGCTAGTCTCCCAAGGACTAGGACTAGCACTGGGTGCTATACTAATGGACATAAAGCAAGCCACGACCTTAGCCTCCGTGACAATGTTAGTGTTTTTACTGGCAGGTGGATACTACATTCAGCATATTCCACAGTTCATAGCTTGGTTGAAGTATGTCTCATTTAGTCACTATTGTTACAAGCTTCTTGTGGAGGTCCAGTTCTTGAAAAATGAGGTTTATGACTGTGGACAAGTTGTGCAGTGCAGAATTATGGATTTTCCGGGTATCAGTGTTCTACATCTTGGTCATGTGGGGTGGGATGTTGGTGCTTTGGCTATTATGTTTGTGGGATATCGGCTTTTGGCCTATGTAGCTCTGAGGTCGGGACAACTTCATTGATCTAACGGATTAGGAATTTAATCCTAGGTTGTATTAATGAAGGTGAGGAATCTGATGTAAAAGTTACGAAATTTGATGTAATGTTAGTGAGCCCTATTCCAAAAACTTGATAATGAGCTCACTTAGTCATGATCTATGTTCCAATAGCTGATGTATTAACGCAGGGTTAGGGTATGGTTACTTGAACAAAGCCTCACAATCTGTACTTCTACAAGTATCTATAAAGATGCCAGCCTTGTCCAAAATGAAAATATCTGTAGAATATGACCTTTAACTTTGCACCGTAGAATATGGCCTAACTTTGCCAATGGCAAGTTGCACAGCTTCGGACTGAGACATTTAATGTTGGATTGTGGACAGATGGTGATGATGACCGAGTGAGCATCGAATCGTCCCCTATGTTTGATTCGAGTCCTTCAAGAGTACTATTCCAGATGGGGCCTTGGGACCTTTTTCTTATCGCTTAATTATAGCATATAACTGAAAACCTAATAAATAATCAAAAGAACTTTTTTTTTTTTTTTTTGAAACTTTTGTTTATATTATAAATCCCGAATTTATGTGTCCCAAGGGTTTCGGTTTAAATGGTCACCAGAAACATTTTAGAATGGTGATTTGTGGCAAGGTTAGGATAGGAGTCAGTCTTACTATTCCAAAAATATTGTTTTTTGTGTGAAATGAATCAGGGTAGACAATAAGAACTATTTCAAGTCCTTTATAAAGGACAAAAGATCGTAATGAAAAAGTTCTCTCTAGCAAAACTAAATTCCTTTTCGAAAGGACAATTAAACTTGGATACCTTAAAATTGTGGGACAAAAGAAAGAAAGATTTCAAATAAGAAAGATCGGGGGAGATAGATATTATTGTAAAAAGTTGGTAAAATGATCCTCAATAATGTCGAATAGTGTACACGCAAGGCATCAAATAGATAGGGCATCTATAAAAGGCTTTCCTAGTCATAATTATTCTTATTCCTTTATGTGAAATCATCTTCAAATGACAATGTCACGCACTTCACTTAGGCATGACAGCTTGCTATAAATGGTGGTGCTCTTGAGAAGGCATTACTTGAGGCCTGCAAATTTGAAAATTTTCTAGTCGGTCGTGTAGGGAAGAAATTGGAAAGAGAAAAATGGCATCAATGAAAGCTGAAAAGCCTGTTGGTACTCAAGTGCCTTCACAGATCAAGAAGCCTAAGGAGACCGCACCCAAAGATCCAGCCTCCAAGCCTGCCCCTAAGCCCGCCGAGCAGAAGACTGCGGCCACTCCCAAGAAGAAGGTCTAATTCTTTTCCTCATTTCTTACAATTTTATTGTAACCTATCTTGATAAGTATGTTCACATACGTTATTTCCACTTGATATAATACCAGAGAAAAAATAAACTAAATTTCTGTATTTTCTATACCAGAGAGCACAGATGGAGTTAAAAATGAAAAATTTGATATTTTTTTCTAACTTTGCCCCTCACGCATCTTTAAAATTTTTCATCGAACTCTTTCTATCCTATCTTATCTGTTGCATCTTATATTTCAAATCAAACACTATCTTAAAAACTTATAAATCAGAAAATTATGTATAAATTGAACATTGTTATTGTATCCATATCTTATGATGTCTTGTCTCCACATGTTTACCATAAAGATAGTATCAAGATACCATGGAACTTTTGGCCCAGTGGTTATGGTCCCACGTGGGAATTCGACCTCGGCCCAAAGTTCGATTTATGATACCAACACACCCACACACAACCAAGATAGTATCAAGATTAATATTTAAGGACTGTACACCAACTTACGCAGTTTTGCTTGTAATTTTATATTTTGAGTCTGATACTTTTTATTTATAATAAACTACAATGGACAAGTGATGTCATGTATGTAATCGAAGCTTCATCCTTACAGGTCATTAGCGGTGCCAAGCCAGCAACAAAGAATTAAGGGTACTCAGGGGCAACAAAGCACGAATGGACTAGAGTCCACCAACTATGTAGGTCGCCTGGACCAGCCTTTATTTTCTATGTAGTATAAAAAACTGGGTTCCTATGTACCCTTTTTAGGTTTGTCCTAATAAGAACATATTAACTTATCTACAGCTTAGCATTTTTATTTTATTTTATTTATAGTCTTTGCATTCCGTTGGATTGTTCCTTACAGAAAATTTGGAAAAGGACATGAACTTGTGTGATAGGAACCTGAGACCCTCTATCGAAATCTTACTTTCCAATTATTTGGGAATGAAAGAGTGAATTATTGTGAAAATGTTTCTCCACACAGATGGGAGAGAAACCAAAATTTAATAAAGGCAAAATATATCTTGTGATTATAATTTTAAGGTGCCAAGGTTATAATTTTTAAGGGGTAATAATATTTAAAATTGTAATTTTTAAAATGATATAAATTTTTCTTAAAAAAAATTAGTGGGAGCAATTATCCCTCTCTTTGCCTCGTTTGTAAAATTGAGAACAAATAATGCAACTCAAAAAAAAAAAAAAAATGGTTGTGTTTATTTTCTTAACTCCATTAACATGATTTTGACTAATTTAATGAAAAGGACTGGTCAACTTTTTGTGCTAGGCAAAAAATTTGAAAAGAGGTGACAAAACTATCTTTAAGAATAAATTGATCATTATAAATTCACCAAAATGTTAAACAATCAAAATACATTCGCGCTGGAGATCCATATCCCAGGATAACTCATGCTCCCGTTATCAAGGCAAAATTTGCTTTGGATGTGGAATGTATGGCCATCAGAAGAATGCTTGTGGAAAGTCTTCTACAGGACGGAAGAGCAATGATGAGATCTTAGCTGTAGAAAAGGTGTCTGAAGAGAAGGGAACTCAGAGGTCCATGGATGGTGGTTCAGAGGCTGACCGGGGTTAGTGCAAAGGGAGGCAAACCTCGGTCTGGGGCCTCTACTAGTGGGGCAGACACTCCTAATAAGAATGGGCCTAGAGTTGTGGAAATACGAGGAGAGGAGTAGACTCCCACTGGGCCTGGAGCAAAGAAGCCTCCTAAACGCTCTACAACTCTGGGTTTGAGCTCTCTTGTAAAAGCGTACGGTGAAGGCTTCGCTTTAACTACTAAACCGAACCGAATTAAACCGTTGATACCCTAGTCTGAAGAGAGAATAAGCAGCATGAAAAATCACTGTTTTTATATTTTATTTTTAATAACAAATCACCACCATCAGTATTCAATTTAGACCTGACTAAATTTAATTCGAATCAAATTGAATTTTTTTTTAAAATACAAAACTCCTCTAGCTAGGGGTGAGCACTATTCAGTTAAAATCCACAAAAACCGTTTTAGCCAAATCGTTTATTCATATTTTGGGTGATTTATTAGATATTTAGTTTGTTTTTGAGTAGAAAATAATTTTAATTTGATTTATTTGAATAGTTATCGGTTTTAATAATTTATATTATATATATATTTGGATAATTTTTATTCATATAAATATTATAATATCATAAATAAAATTTAAAAGAGAAAAAATCTAAAAATTAAAATTAATACAGTGAATAATGCATAATTAATGAGAGATTTTTAGCTTTTACATTTCTAGTTCTGAATTTTTAATATTCAATCCATTTTATGGCTCTTCTACTCTCAAAATTAACTCACACTGACATTCACACTCATGCCTCGCCCTCTTCCTCTCCTATTTCACTTCCAAAATTTAGTTTATCTGAAATGTAAAATTTTTAAAATAATATTTGATGAATTTTGAATTTTAAAATTACAGTTTATAATCACAAATTTATATATGAGTGATATTTATTACATTTACATAAATATGAATAGAAAGCGATGTTATTTAAAAGTTTTTTATAACAAGAGATTTCAATAATTCGATTAATTTGGATAATCGAAATGAATTAATCGCCTATTTTGATTAAACAAATTTTTGATTTTTAGTTTTTTTGGTTAAGTTATGGTTATGAAAATTGTTTAATGGAATTAAATCGGTTATATCAATTTTGATCATTTTGATTACGATTTAACCGAATATTTCCCTCTACCAACGCTTGTAACGTGAACCCAAGACGAGAGACGAATACGTATGGTATGGGGGGTAAGTTTTCTTTGCCTAATCCGTCTTCTCTCTCTGTGCTTTCCATCCAGACCAATAATTCTATTGTCCTTGCTCAAAATAAATTCAAAGCTGAAGAAGAAGAAACTGAGGGCGATTGTTGACAATAAGTGAGAATAACACCATGGAGTTAATCAAGTCTCAGGATAGACCTTCACCTGTGCGTTCCTCTTGGCACCAAAACGGACCACCAATAGAAATAAGAAAAAGTGTTCCGGGATCCATAGACATAACCCCCCCTGTAATTCTGTCGCCAAACTAAAAGCAATTGGACTTCAGATTGACCGTGTCCTACCTGAAGGGGTAGTATCGTTCTTGATCAGACTCCTTTGAACTCTGTGAATGAAAATCCAGAAAAGGGCCACAGTTAAAGTAATGAGACATGGCAATCCGAATATGGGGACTCTTCCAATAGGGATAGAATTCAGTGTTAAAGAGTCCTATTGCTCTTCTCCTTTACTTTCATGCCGATGAATAATTTCTCAGTTATTGCCTGGAATGTCCATGGCTTGGGAAACACAGAAGCTTTGAGGCATTTGACTGCTTTCTGTAATTCTTATAAACCGGCTTTGGTCTTTGTGCTGAAAACTCGAGTCGCTATCTCGTGTCTGGAAGAGTTGGAGACTGCTTGGGTTTGACAAGTACATGGCTAAGGATCTAGTGGATTATGAAGGGGCATTTGGGTCTTGTGGAACTCAGCTGGGGTAGACATTTCTGAGATTATGACCAAGTCAACAAATATGTCATTGTTGTAGGAGTTTATCCGCCTATCCATCAGATATAGACCTTAAATGCATTGCTGCACAAGTGTTGAGAGGTGGGATCTACAAAGATTGAATGAAATGATACGTAAACAAGTAAATCCGTTAACCGTTAAATTGTCTCCAAGGAGATTAGTAGGTTAAGAGTCTCTGTCCGTGACAGTGAGATTAAAGGCTAGTCCTCAAAGGGCTGTTTCGCCATGCACCACAGACTCTTTTGTTTCTTTTAGTTATTTCAATCCTGTGTTTATGAGACAGTCTAGCTTGATCAATCTCCTGCAGATCGCAGTGAACAGTGTGACAGTGTCTTAAATTAATTTGGCATTGCTTGTTTAACACCAAAATTGATTTTTCTTTTTTTCCTTTTTTTTTGGTGCTACATGTAACAAAAAACTTTTTTATCTTAAATAAATATCTTTAATTCGGTATCCATAAATTTAAACATTGGTTGACAGAATAAAGTGAAAAAGTTAAAATTAAAGAAAATGATTTTTATTTTGACACCTCAAGCTTGTTAGATTAGAACTCGTCTGGTACAGTTTGCACGGGTTTAAAACTACCTGGCTTGTTCTTAGACTGGTTATGTAACCACAGTTATCATCGAGGACCCGTCAGGTGATCAGTTCTCAGTTTTTGTGTCTGACGAGCCGTTCTGGTTTTCTGAACCTCTCTCTCTCTCTCTGTGCCTGCTTTTGGTTTTCGGTAACAAGGACAAGGCCAAGTAGTGCAAATAATATGAAGGGAGAATCGTGCACATGTGGATGTGACACAGCGTGAGCATGACCAGGGTTGTTTTCCATGGGAGAAAAATTCTACAAATTCCCCCAATAACTTGGGAATCAATCCAAGCATCTGATACACATGAATCCTCTCACTTCATTTGTTCCATTTGGCTAAGATGCCATTAATCAGTCACTCCTAGTTGCTAGTTATACCATCTAGAATTCACTTCAAAACATCCATAAAACGGTGGTGCTCTTCGCACAATTTCTCTCAGGCCATCTAAGCAGACAAGTTCCTAACTAGTTAACTGTTAAGTGTAGACCACACATAACATCTTAAGATAAAGATGGCCTCAATGAAAATGGAGAAACCTCTTGGCTCTGTGCCTGTGCAGGTGAAAAAAGAGGCCGGACCTGTCAAACCCGCCCCTAAGGCCTCTGAGCCCAAGCCCCGTGCTGCTCCAAAGAAGAAGGTATGCTAAAATTCCTTTTTTTTTCCTTATTGGTTTCTTTTTTCTTCTTAGCAATGGAGAGGCGAAGAAGTCTCCAACGTATGCTTCGTATGCTCCTAAATTAGCCAATTGACTGTTGAATTTTTTGGTCTCTAATGAAGGTAGCAAATAGCAAGCCAGCAGCAAAGAACTAAGAAGACGGGCTGGCGTAAAATGGCCTCTATGCCAGAGTCCATGAAGATGTTTCATCTTAGTTTTTACTTTTGTTGCTACGAAAGCACTGGCTATGGATGGCATGTTACTCATGTCGTGTTACCCTTTTTTATTTTCTTTTTTTGTTTATCTATGTCAGTCCTTGGTCAAATTTAAATAAAGTACATATTTTACTAATTTCATTTTTTTTCCAATTAAATTGGGATGGTTTTTCTACTCTACTCATTTGCATTGTTTTGAGACCTAGACCGAAATGGTTGGTTGGACCGGTCATATCGGGAGCCAAACCCGCGTTCGTTCCGATTTATATGGCAAACCCGGATTGTTAAAAAACCAGTCAAAATCAATCAACAACCGAGTTGAATCGAAAACCGGACCGACCTGGCTAACCTGGGTTTTATTCTATTTCTCACTTTTTTGTGCAAAAAAGCTGACATTGTGTTGTGACTCAAACTCAAGAGTTGATAGAGCATTTGACTTATGCTGACCGCTGGACCAAAATGGCTTTGTGGTCTCTTCTTCGGACACGCTTTGTCACGCCCCGATCCTCAGATCGACCACGCGACAACCGCCGCGTCGTCTCGGTACATGGGTAAAGCCTCCCCATCCACCGGGACTCCGCAAGGCTATCAAATTCACCATAATTCAACAACAAGAAATCATAAAATCATTCCACATGCAAAGAGCCCATCCGGCTCATTCCTGGATGTACAACCACACGCATTAACACACATCGGGGAGTGGGATCCTGTACATGCACTCATACATTAGCATACATCGGAGAGTGGGAACCTGTACATGCACGGGTACACAGCAACACACAACGGGGAGCGGGGACCTGTACATGCAGGCATGCAACGTGACCATCCTGGCCACTTTGAAAGCATTTAACAAACAAGAAGTCCCAAAACATAGCCGTAGGATTTTACCAACACGTACCCGAGGAAAACAAGCCGGTATCGGTAAAATCCTAACGGTATGAGTTGTACAGAACTTCACAAAATCAAAGAAAAAGCATTGAAATTAGAATTTACGGTCCAAATGTCCCAGTACAGATATAAACAGTTTTCCAAAACTAGAGAAATCAAAATAAATCAAAATAAATCAAAAATCGTAGGATTTTATCAATACTTGTCAACAACTCGACCAGTATTAATAAAATCCACACGACATGGGATGTCTGACTTCCCTTTCCATGGTTGGAGAACTATCAATCCCCAAAAGTAGCCCTGTCTGCCAAATACCTATACAATCCGCAAAAATACTTCGTAAGCTCCGTCGAGTAGGCTCCCAACTAAGTCTCCTCTGAAAAATGGGGGGAGAGAGGGGTGAGTATAGGGGTATACTCAGTGAGTGGAGTGCAATGGTGCATTTGTGCTAATAAATAAGGTGTGAATGTGGGGCAGTCAAAGCATAACTCATAAATCATCTCATATCCATAAAATCATTTCAATAAATCACATTTCACAAATATGCATCCATATCAATCATTTTTTTTTTTTTATAAAAATCCTGGGGTTCCATCGAAATATGCTTCCGTCTCAGGGCGGCCAAACCCAGACGAAAATCCGCCAAGGGTTTTACTATCCAATATCTCAAAACAAACCCCCTTCCTTGGCGTTGGCTCGTGCCTCACCGGGGTGCACCAGATATAGCACGACTTTTGCAGAGGGAGGGACGTCTACTCCCCCGCACATCTAAACCTCAAACCACGTCACCCCGTCGGGTCGCTCCGTGGTAGGTATATGACTATAGTCATCTGCGGCACCCTCCATTTCTCATTCAATCCATTTCTCAACAATGTGCCATAATTTCAACCAATAATCCACAATTTCATGCCAAAGCAGCTCATAGAGCAATATCAAATATCACATGGCACAAAAGCATTTATAAATACAATGGATGCATTCGTATTTCACAATTCGTTCAGACAGCCCACAATCACAAAACAATTTATATAAAACGTATAACAATCTTTCAAAATCATTTTCAAAGCAATTTTAAACAGGTTTCTCATTTACGAACACAATGAACCGTCCACTCACCTCTAGAGAGGGTATTCACTCTCTATTTCCGAAATCAACTCATAACGACTCTTCTCGAGTCTCCAAAGGTCAACCTAGACCAATCAAGACGAATAAAGATCAATTAAAGCTCTATTGAAGGGTTTTCAAATTCCCTTTTTATGTACAATAGCTTTAACTTGCATAATTACGTTCCAAAACTTTCGTTTCCTCAAACTAGTATCATTTCAAATCACTAACGACTTTAAATTTACAATATTCCTCAATTTTACCCATTTTCTCCCGAATTCCTTAATATTAATTTCATTCATGCCGATTTCTATTCAAATCAACTCAACATGATTCTATCATCCGGAACATTCTCTTTCCATATCAGACAATCTAATTTCTGTAACATTCTATACTTAACTTTAATAATCCAATATAAATTGTCAGAAAATGTATTCTAATCAAATATAACGTATATTCTAAACATACACAGATCTTTCCACCCTAAATTTCATTCACTTTATCCAAAGGGTACGAATTTCCTCACCTAAGGTATTCGCAGTTCACGGACTTAGCCTCCCTATGTCATTCATTTCAGTCCAAACCTGCAAAGCTTCCAATTTGAAGCGAACTCCATCAATTAGTCCAAATTACCGAAGGAAATCAAACTCTAGAGCTACTGTTCAAAAGAATAGCTCTTACCGCGTAGAGGATGAAGCATCGTCACGGCCTTAGGGTTTCGAAGATCACCTACTATGCCGCCAGAGGTTGCAGCAAGTCTGCGCACGCGAAAAAAGCTATCGCGCGCCGGAGCGCGGGGAGCTATCGCGCGAGCGCCGGGCGGTCCTCGTGCGGGGGGGGGCGGTCTCGCGGCCCGGCGTGCGCAGGAGGTAGGTGCGGTCGCGCAAGGAACAACGCGGCGCGCGGGGAAGGCCAGGCCGGAAGCAAACGAAGGAGCGGCGCGCGAGCCGCGCCGGCAGCAGCTGCCGGCGCAGCGGCGCGGAGCAGGAAAGAGAGGCGGCGACCCGTGGTGGGTCGCGATGGCTGCGGGTGGTCGTGAGTCGGCGGTGGAGAACCGCGGTGGCTCGCGGTGGTGGAGCATCCGCGAGAGGGAGTGGTGGCGAACGATCGCAAGAGAGGGAGAGCGACGGAGAGAGATCGCGAGAGAGACGAGAGAGTGGAGAGATGAAGGAGAGATTAGGGTTAACCCTAATCTTTCTATTTGGGGAGATGCTTGCGTTTCACTCCGAAACGCAGCACCTTCTCCTCCTCTCTTCTTTTTTTTTTTTTTTTTTTTTTTTTTTAACTAACTATATATAACTAACTATATAATATATATATATATATATATATATATATATATATATTTGTTTTTCTCATCCCATTGGAAGTTTTAAATTTACCATAAATAAAATCATGTGAATTTGTAACACAGCATTTCAAATATACCAAAAATGTAAAATTAAAACCCCAAAATCGAAAATCAATAAAATTCTAAATTTTTCTATTTTGTTATAGAAATGTTTACAAAATATTCGACATCAAGTTTTCGGTATTACAACTCTTAACCCCCTAAAAACAAATTTCGTCCTCGAAATTTATAACGATAAAGTTTATACATCAAACAAATAGGGTATTGTTTTTGCTTTAGTTTCTTCAGTCTCCCAAATTTCCTAAAATTTAGTTTGTGATAAGTTTCTTAGGAATTCACTTTCGTCTCAATTGTACAAGTACTTGATTGTCCTTTCGAAATTTCCTAGATATCTTATTTTGATTTGTTCAACCCTCCAAGCAATATATCTGTAAGCGCCTAAGCCTATTCTTATTCTCATTTACAGCTATGTAATTGCTTACTCGCAAATCATGATATCTGAATGCATCGTATATATGTATGCACGCTTATCACCTACACTCACCACCATATTGATAACAAAGTCTCCAATCCACCAATTTCAAACTACAAATACATTATCATACTCTATAGTATCTCCCAAAGTATTGATAGCAAAACTTGTCTTATTCCAATATGAGTATTTGGTAGGTGGTATTCATTGAGATTGAGATTCCTTTAATTTCCTTTTTCACATTACAGCAATTAAAGCATAAAACTCAATAGTCTCTGAATCACCTTGTTTGTTCTAAAACCTTGAAACCTTGGATATAAAAGGAGTAACACTTTCTCGATTAACGCATTCCTCAACAACAATTGGAATAGGCCGCCACCTTGTATCTGCTACAAAGCATTGTAAAAGATCAAAACTGAAATCTTTAATACACAACACAATTATCTGAAAATACTATCATTGAAATCGACCAATTCAATATACCTCAAAATTTCATTTACAGACTTTCTTACTCCTAAACGGTGCTCAAGTAACCATGCATAAGCATTTTTTTGCCTAGATGCTTATAAGATTCACCATTTCAATATTGTAAAAGCTAGAAGGGTCCATATTACCTCATATTTCCATTTGAAGGATGAATCTATCCCAAATTAAAGTTTATCTTAATAACTCTAAACAACTATAGCAGACTGAAACACCAGAGAAATCTCACTACAATATATAAATCCCACAAAGGCTCATCATATTAGTTTCTCCAAAGTGACTGCATCAAGCAATTAGGAAACTTGTCACTGATTTTCCATATTCTCAAATGTTCACACTAGACAACAAAACTTCTTATTATCAAGATCACTTAAGATTAAAATTCTTTTCTAAGATGTTGTTCATCCAATAAAAGCAATGTCCATTACGAATATTATTTTTTTTTTTTTTTAACCATCGAAACAAAAAGCTTTCCCCCATATTTATCGAAAGCATAAAATGACAATTACTTGAAAGAAACATTCAATGCTTACTGAGACCATTCATCGTATGGTGTCACCCAATACTTATAACAGCTCTTTTTAAGTACTTGTCTTTCTTGGATGATCATCAATAAAAATAACAATATAATTAAATGCCAAACTATGAATAAAAGTATACCAGAATTATAAGTGGAGGCTTTAGAATCATAAATTTTGGGTAATACTCCATAGAGTTCCACAAGATGTTTCAATACATATTATTTTCTTGATTTCAAGTCATTTGAAGTGAGTTATGTTTGGGCTGCTCAGCCGTAATTGAAATTGTCTTATTCTACCTTGACCTTTAATGTACACAGAAACTCCATGGTGCTTAACATACTGGTAACATCTCTTTAAGTCCTACAGCTATCATCACAACATACAGCGCCCTCATTCTACAAAATATGTCCCAAAGCAGATTCAGTTAACTTGATTTCCTCATTTAAACCCTTATCAACTACCACCTCCATCATTCATGTTCCCTAATTTTCTCCAAGAACAAATTGTCATCAGACTCCATAAGACTCGGAAGAGATCTTCCTCATGGTTCCTACCTATTCGATCATCAGATTCCTCAAAATTTTGCATACAACCCACGGTCGAACATCTGTTTTACCCATACATTTTTTTTTTCCATTATATTTCACACTCTCGTCCTGCGAGAAAGCCTTAAGAACCTCTCTCAAAACATACAATCCTCTATTCTTTTATTCTTCTCACCATTGGGTAAACAAACTACCTCCCTCGAAAATAAACTCCAAGAATAGACCTCCATTGTTATGACTCCTACTCACCTAGAGGGCACGAGTGTGCTCCCTAAATGCCTTCACCCAAGACTGATTATTCAATTGGTCATAAATTCTATCCAAAAGACCACTCATCAATCTAGTACAATAAAAGTCCCGGAAACAAGGCCAATGCATCTTCCCTTATCTTCCACCAATTGGCAAAAATCTAAATTATTACCAATTAAGCAAACCTCAAAAACCTTTATTTTGACTTCGAAAATTGACATTTGGTCACAATCAAAGATCATAATAACTAGCAATAATAATCACTTGCTGAACCTATTAGCATTATCAGAAAACCAAAGGAATAAAATTCACACTTCCTAATCAAAGCATCAAAGTGAAACCATTCCTTTGCCTCCCACCGTTAGTAACTCAATGGTAAAACCTCCTATTACAATCCCTTACTTACAGAAGAATGTTGGAGCATATGCTTGAGAAGTATGGAATAACATTCACAGTCTATCAAAATTAGGATGTGACATTTGCACAGAAAGCATATTCAGTTGAGAACCAAGCATGTTAAATTTGACAGCATTTTCTTAGGAAGAAATCTACACGAAAGTTCTTTTCCACCACAATATCCAATTTAAAGATCAACATCCTCATTTGTTCATCAGAATATCGCAAAACTTTATCTATCACAAAATTGCTCTACCACTCTAACTATTCTTTAAGTTCCTTGTGAGATAGCCATATGTTTCTTAAACTTGAAAGCAAATCAGATTGAAGTGATGTAATAAAAATTTCGAATGGATGGGAAATGATGAGAAGCATTTCAAATGCGAAGGTCATACTTAAATTTAGGGAATTAAGACTCCCAGTTGTTTAAAGCAAAGAAAATAATCAATGCAAGACGCTACAGTTCTGTCTTCTCACATAGCCCAAATTACTTCACTCTTACACAAGAGAATGTCTTACAACCCGTCATCCCAAATCAAAGAGTCATACTAGTCATACTATTAGTACCGCTAACCCCATTTAGTTTTTCAAAAGAAAATCTTACCACACTAAAGTCCCATACATGATATACACCTCTATGAGTTTCTGAAGGCTCCACAATTATACATATACACCAAACTTCTAATATCAAGATATAAGTCCGAGGGCCAAAACCAATACTAAGGTCCCCAATATTTGACCAAACAAGCCACAGGAGGTCTTGAGTCACAATTAAGTCACCAAATATTTCATTTGGGATTCCTTATTCATCATCCAAAAATAAAGTTCTACAAAGAGGTTCTGAACTTAGCAATGTAAAATATGAACTCATCCAAGTGCTTAACCCCCTAAAAACAATATTCCTAATTCCTTAGGAAACCATGGAAAGTCTGTACATCCTCCGAAGACCTTTTGAAAAGATGTAAACCTTTTCCAAACTAAACAAAACATTTTAAAATCTTTAGAAAACTTTTGGGACATTTGGAAACATTTCAAGTTATTTCAAAACCATCAAACTTTTAAAATCGTAAACCTGTGCTCTGATACCAATAAAGTTGTCACGCCCCGATCCTCAGATCGACCACGCGACAACCGCCGCGTCGTCTCGGTACATGGGTAAAGCCTCCCCATCCACCGGGACTCCGCAAGGCTATCAAATTCACCATAATTCAACAACAAGAAATCATAAAATCATTCCACATGCAAAGAGCCCATCCGGCTCATTCCTGGATGTACAACCACACGCATTAACACACATCGGGGAGTGGGATCCTGTACATGCACTCATACATTAGCATACATCGGAGAGTGGGAACCTGTACATGCACGGGTACACAGCAACACACAACGGGGAGCGGGGACCTGTACATGCAGGCATGCAACGTGACCATCCTGGCCACTTTGAAAGCATTTAACAAACAAGAAGTCCCAAAACATAGCCGTAGGATTTTACCAACACGTACCGAGGAAAACAAGCCGGTATCGGTAAAATCCTAACGGTATGAGTTGTACGAACTTCACAAAATCAAAGAAAAAGCATTGAAATTAGAATTTACGGTCCAAATGTCCCAGAGATGATATAAACAGTTTTCCAAAACTAGAGAAATCAAAATAAATCAAAATAAATCAAAAATCGTCGGATTTTATCAATACTTGTCAACAACTCGACCAAGATCAATAAAATCCGCACGACATGGGATGTACTGACTTCCCTTTCCATGGTTGGAGAACTATCAATCCCCAAAAGTAGCCCCCGCTTTTGCCAAATACCTATACAATCCGCAAAAATACTTCGTAAGCTCCGTCGAGTAGGCTCCCAACTAAGTCTCCTCCGAAAAATGGGGGGAGAGAGGGGTGAGTATAGGGGTATACTCGATGAGTGGAGTGCAATGGTGCATTTGTGCTAATAAATAAGGTGTGAATGTGGGGCGGTCAAAGCATAACTCATAAATCATCTCATATCCATAAAATCATTTCAATAAATCACATTTCACAAATATGCATCCATATCAATCATTTTTTTTTTTATAAAAATCCTGGGGTTCCATCGAAATATGCTTCCGTCTCAGGGCGGCCAAACCCAGACGAAAATCCGCCAAGGGTTTTACTATCCAATATCTCAAAACAAACACCCCTTCCTTGGCGTTGGCTCGTGCCTCATCGGGGTGCACCGGATATAGCACGACTTTTGCGAGAGGGAGGGACGTCTACTCCCCCGCACATCTAAACCTCAAACCACGTCACCCCGTCGGGTCGCTCCGTGGTAGGTATATGACTATAGTCATCTGCGGCACCCTCCATTTCTCATTCAATCCATTTCTCAACAATGTGCCATAATTTCAACCAATAATCCACAATTTCATGCCAAAGCAGCTCATAGAGCAATATCAAATATCACATGGCACAAAAGCATTTATAAATACAATGGATGCATTCGTATTTCACAATTCAGTTCGAACTGAGCCCACAATCACAAAACAATTTATATAAAACGTATAACAATCTTTCAAAATCATTTTCAAAGCAATTTTAAACAGGTTTTTCATTTACGAACACAATGAACCGTCCACTCACCTCTAGAGAGGGTATTCACTCTCTATTTCCGAAATCAACTCATAACGACTCTTCTCGAGTCTCCAAAGGTCAACCTAGACCAATCAAGACGAATAAAGATCAATTAAAGCTCTATTGAAGGGTTTTCAAATTCCCTTTTTATGTACAATAGCTTTAACTTGCATAATTACGTTCCAAAACTTTCGTTTCCTCAAACTAGTATCATTTCAAATCACTAACGACTTTAAATTTACAATATTCCTCAATTTTACCCATTTTCTCCCGAATTCCTTAATATTAATTTCATTCATGCCGATTTCCATTCAAATCAACTCAACATGATTCTATCATCCGGAACATTCTCTTTCCATATCAGACAATCTAATTTCTGTAACATTCTATACTTAACTTTAATAATCCAATATAAATTGTCAGAAAATGTATTCTAATCAAATATAACGTATATTCTAAACATACACAGATCTTTCCACCCTAAATTTCATTCACTTTATCCAAAGGGTACGAATTTCCTCACCTAAGGTATTCGCAGTTCACGGACTTAGCCTCCCTATGTCATTCATTTCAGTCCAAACCTGCAAAGCTTCCAATTTGAAGCCGAACTCCATCGGTTAGTCCAAATTACCGAAGGAAATCAAACTCTAGAGCTCTTGTTCAAAAGAATAGCTCTTACTGCGTAGAGGATGAAGCATCGTCACGGCCTAGGGTTTCGAAGATCACCTACTATGCTGCGAGAGGTTGCGGCAAGTCTGCGCACGAAAAAAAAAGCTATCGCGCGCCTGGAGCGCAGAGCTATCCGCGCGGCCCCGGGGGCAGTCTCGTGCAGGAGGGGGCAGTCTCGCGCTGGCGTGCGCAGGAGGTAGGTGCAGTCGCGCAAGGAACAACGCGCAGTCGCGCGAGCAGCAGCGCTGGAAGCAGCACGAAGGAGCAGCGCGCAGCCGCGCGAGGCCAGCGCGGCGGCCCAGCGGCGCTGCCAGCGCGGGCGCGCGCGAAAGCGAGAAAGAGAGGCGGCGACCCGTGGTGGGTCGCGATGGCTGCGGGTGGTCGTGAGTCGGCGGTGGAGAACCGCGGTGGCTCGCGGTGGTGGAGCATCCGCGAGAGGGAGTGGTGGCGAACGATCGCAAGAGAGGGAGAGCGACGGAGAGAGATCGCGAGAGAGACGAGAGAGTGGAGAGATGAAGGAGAGATTAGGGTTAACCCTAATCTTTCTATTTGGGGAGATGCTTTGCGTTTCACTCGAAACGCAGCACCTTCTCCTCTCTCTCTCTTTTTTTGTTTTTTTTTTTTTTTTTTAACTAACTATATATAACTAACTATATAATATATATATATATATATATATATATATATATATATATATATATTTGTTTTTCTCATCCCATTGGAAGTTTTAAATTTACCATAAATAAAATACTGTGAATTTGTAACACAGCATTTCAAATATACCAAAAATGTAAAATTAAAACCCCAAAATCGAAAATCAATAAAATTCTAAATTTTTCTATTTTGTTATAGAAATGTTTACAAAATATTCGACATCAAGTTTTCGGTATTACACGCTTCGACCCATGAATTGAGCACGCGACAATCACCGCGTTATTTCGGTATATGGGCAGAATCTTCCCATATACCGAAACAGCGCAAGGTATTTAACTTGTTCAATCATGTTTTCAAAATAATTTAATATTAATTAAGAACCAACCCGATCCATCTAGTCTCAATGGCATGCATAAAGCCAACCCGATCGTTTTAACTCCAACGAGCGCACATGGCCAACACGGTCAACACATAATTCTTAATAATGCATTTACAAATTCAAAATATTTCAAAATTTACCAATAAAGTCTAAATGTCCCATATAAACAATAAGTTTTTGCAAACAGTAAAATTTAAACAAAAATTTATAAAGTTCAATTGAAGATTTCATCAATACTTGCCCGCCCACCAAAATGAAAATAAAACAAGTATTGATTAAATCCAAACCAAAATAAAGATTATAAAGCCTCGTTCCACGGATCTTACCACACCAACTCAAAAATGACATTTAAGTCATCATACCTATAGCAATTCAGCAAAAATATGCTCAACTGGCTCCAATAACGTCTCCCATCTAAGCTTCCTCCAATAACGTCTCTCATCTAAGCTTCCTCTGAAAAATATAGAAGAGAGGGGTGAGTATGAAAATATTCAGCGAGTGGAGTGTAATGGTATAATTGTGCAATAAATGAGAGGTGAGTGTGGGGAAGTCAAAACATATGTTATAAACAACTCATTAAAAATAAAATAATTTCTAACAAATCAAAATAATTTTAAACAAACATGCATCCATAAAATTTAGACTTTTCAAAAAACATGGGGTCTCCCTAAGAAATCACTCCCGTCTCAGGTTTGGTCGAATCCAGATGAAAGCCCGTCAAGGGATTTTTAATCCATATATTTCGAAATATTAAATCCTTATTCCTTTGCGTTGACTCGTACCTCACCGGGGTGTCTAGATATAGCACGACTTTGTCAGAGGGAGTCACGTCTATCTCCCTTGCTCATCCAATCCCAACCACGTCATCCCGTCGGGTCACTCTGTGAAGGGAATTACTATAACTATTTAACACACGCACCATTTCTTTCACAAATATCTAATTCACAATTCATATGCCATAATTTCAACAAACCATTATCAAATCGTTTATAAATCAAATAATCAACAATATCTGGCACACATTTATTTATAAATATAATGAATGTATTCGTAATTCAAACTTCTATTTCAGACATCCCACAATTACAAAAATTTAAATAAAATATATAAAAATCATTCAAAATTATTTATAAAGAATTTAAAACAATTTTACTCATTTATAGTACAACGGACCATTCACTCACCTAGAGGGTATTCACTCTCTATATATTATCAGTTCCAAAGAAATCTCTTTTCAAACTCCAATTGATTGTTCTAAACCAACAATAACAATTTTTGAATCATTTCTCCTCAAATTCAATGGTTTACAAATTTTTTCCAAATTAACATAATCCTAATTCCTCATTTTATCATTTTACATGTGATTGAACCACTATAATACTTTCATTTAAAATTTTCCTAAATTTTTCCCAATTTCAAACAAGTTTTCAACACTAGGGTTTTAATTCCTAACCAACTTCTGCATAAGAGTCTCTTAATTCAAAAACAAGAGTATCAAAAATTAAATTTTGAATTTTCTCCATATTTCTCTAATTTTCTTTTCTTAACATAGCCTAGGTTACGATTCTCAACTTAATTCCTTCAAACCCTAATAACAAAATTATATCTTCCAATGAAAAGATCATATACAAATTTAGGGAGAAAGAATTATCTCTATTCCTTAATTGATTTGAGTCATAAGTGTCGGATTACCTAAAATCCCAAAATCTCCTCTTCAGTAGAAAACCCTTTATTTTTCCCAATTTTACTATTCACAGACTAGGGTTTTTTGATCTTCCTACGAAATTTTACAAAATCTCATCAATACAAATATATTCAATATTAAAGAGACGATTCAGAGAAAGAAATTACCTTGATTTTGGATTCGGATCGGGTTTTGGGTTTGGATTTAAAAACCATAATTTTTCTCTTTTGAACAATGAAGCTTAGACTTTTCCTGGAATCTTCCTTGCTTGAAGTGTTCGAGTTGGTTGGAGTGATTCACTGAAGATATTTGATTTCTAGAGAGAGAAATCAAGAGTCTGGGAGCAAGAGAGTGCAGAGAGGGAAAAGAGGGAATATCACAGAGTAGTGAGTGTTCGAGAGAAGTCGAGGCACTCAGACATAAAATTTGGATTTAATTGAGTGGGATTGAGAAATTATTACTTTGCCTTTTCCATGGTCCAATTTTCATTAAGACTTGAGGACATTTTGGTCATTTCGAGTTAAAAGCCACTCGGTTCCACTGCGAAGGCTTCGCGGTTCCACCGCGCATGTGTATGTCTATTACAACTTGAGACCCAAAAAGTGGATTAAAGCAAAGCAGCCGTTGCCTTCAAGGAATATCCAGAAAATAGAGCATGGTGGAAAGGAAACAAAGCATGCTGGTTACTGCACAACAGCAAGCTAGAGGAGGTAAGAATGGTATAAATCAGATGATGAATGAGGAGAGAAGAGGAAGAGTATAAGGTTGAACAAATTAGGAAGAGGAAGAGAAGCTGGGGTTAGAGAGAGAGAGAGGGTAAACCAAGAGAGAGAGAGAGAAAAAACAAATGAGTACATACATTTCCATACCTCTGTAATTCGTTTTACAGGTGTTTATACAAGTTTTAGCAAATCCTTAACTGTTCTAACAGCTCAACCATCTACAGTTAGGATTAGTTATTGAATCTTGAATATCCTACTAACTAAATTTAGGTACGTTACAATTTTCCCCCCTCAAAAAAACATCCTTGTTCTCAAGAATGAGACACTGGAAATTGAACTCCATCAACTTTTATCATTCTTCTATTTCTTCATCAGTCATTTCACCCCCTTCCTGTTTCTTAGCAGCTAATATGACGTTTAAATGTCTGAGTTTGCATCTGTGTCCTGAACTGAATTTTTCACCACACTTAAAGCAAAGATTGTTATCTCTTCGATATTGTACTTCTTGGGATGTCAGCTTCTGCCAATGATTTCCAGAGAAACTATCTCCTTGTGTGTTATTATTTACTCCCATTGTGTGAAGAACCGTAGAGTCAAGACCCCTTGAATTTTTGCCTCCTGCATTCCCCTCTCCAATATTCCACTCTTTGCAAAACTGCTATCTCAAATGCTTGAAAGAGGGATTTTGGCTTCATTATCCTTAGCATAGGTTTAATTTCTTCCTTTACCCCACTTATAAAGCTAGAGATGAAATATGAATCAATTAGCTTAGGGTTTTTGTGAAGCATCAACGACCAGAGTTCCTCAAATTTCTCCTGATATTCAACTATAGAACCATGTTGCAGTAATTTGTTAAACTCCTCAATCTCATCCTGTATTCCTTTGATCTCAAATCTTTGACATAACAAACTTGTGAATTCTTCCCATTCCAATTCTTTTTTTGCTTGTTTGAGTCCTTGATACCAAATCTCCACTTTGCCATCTAGGTGCATTTCTACTGTTTCAACTTTCAGATGGTTGTGTATTTGATCTACTGTAAAAAATTTATTGCATTTTCTTAGCCACGTTCGAGGATTTTCACCTGAGAAAAAAGAGGGAGCTCCACTTTGGGTGGGCTTGGCATCATTCCTTGTGGATGATGGTCTCTCTTGTGATTGTAAATGTCTCCATTTGTGCGTTATCTTCCATCACTAGGCGTGGGTAAGATTGGAGAGTTTATACTTCTTTTTGTGCCATTTTCTTCATTCCTTTCTTGTTGTGCCATATTCAGAAAAGCACTAAAACGAGTTTCAAGATTTGCAAAGAAGATATCCATCCTCTTGTTTTGTTCTTCGAATCTTTTATCCAGCCGCAGTTCATCAATTTTGGCTTCTTGCTTCTTGTATTGTTTTTCTTGAGTTTTTTGTCTAGTTCCTTCTGCCATTTGATCCTTTGGTCCAAGAATCGATTGCTCTGATACTACTTTGTTACAACTTGAGACCCAAGAAGTGGATTAAAGCAAAGCAGCCGTTGCTTTCAACGAATATCTAGAAAACAGAGCATGGTGGAAGGGAAATAGAGCATGCTGGTTATTGCACAACAGCAAGCTAGATGAGATAAGAATGGTGTAAATTAGATGATGAATGAGCAGAGAAGAGAAAGAGTATAAGGTTGGACAGATTAGGAAGAGGAAGAGAAGCTCGGGTTAGAGAGAGAGAGAGGGTAAACCAAGAGAGAGAGAGAAAAAGCAAATGAGTACATATATTTCCAGGCCTCTGCAATTCGTTTTACAGGTATTTATACAAGTTTTAGCAAATCCTTAACTATTCTAATAGCTTAGGATTAGTTATTGAATCCAGAACATCCTACTAACTAAATTCATGTACGTTACAATGTCCATGCCCACATTCGCCCACCGCCTGAGCAGTGCACCACTCGCGATTCAATTGCGTTGCATTGCACAGCTTGTCATGCCCAAAGTGTGCACACTGCTCACTGTACATATGCACACCCTCCCTCACGGTGGAGCCGTGAGGTGCATTGTTGGCTTTTTTATTTTTATTTTTTTTTATCTATATATTTTTATTTTTTTATTATTATTATTTTATATTTTTTTTCACTCACGGTGGAACTTGGTTCCACCGTCCCCTCACAATGTACAAATTCTTCTTTTTGTTTTTTCTTTTTTTTAATAAATCAATTTCTCTCTCTCTCTCTCCAATTTGGCTTTAGCTTGACACACACAGCACTCACTCCCGTTTCCACGGCCGGCAACCCTCACGGTGGAACCGTGAGGTACATTGTTGGTTCCTTTTTTTTTTTTTTTTTATCTATATATTTTCATTTTATTATTATTATTATTATTATATATTATTTTTTTTGCCCCCTCACAATGTACAAATTCTTCTTTTTTTTTTTTAATAAATCAATCTCTCTCTCTCTCTCTCTCTCTCTCTCTCTCCAATTTGGCTTTAGCTTGACACACAGCACTCACTCCCGGTTCCACAGCCTCTCACAAGTACATGTATATTTTATTTTATTTTATTTTATTTTATTTTCCATAAATCACACGGCTTACAAATGGGGATTTGAACCACCGCCTCTCACGGGCAAATGTATATTTTATTTTATTTTATTTCCATAAATCACATGGCTTGCAAATGGGGATAAAGCCCCAATGACTCACCATCAAGCCACTTAACAATTTTTATTTAGGTACCTCAATTTAATTATAAATTCATTTCTCATCTTATAATTGCAAATTTAAAATTTTCTCGGTGATACGTTCAAGTCCAAAAGTCAATTTCAATCCTATTTTCTCTATCTTTAATAATAAATTCCATAAAAATTTCTTAATATCGAATTTTTGATATTACGTCTTACAACTTTTTTTATTCGAATTTTTTTATTATTTAAATTAAATTTTAATATATTTAACCCTATTTGTTGAACTAAGTTTTGATACATTCGAATCATATTTAATATTAAATGATATGTGATATTTAAATGAATGAATTATATTTTATTAATATTTTATATTTTGAACATGATTTGATAAATATATATGATTAGATATATAAATTTCTAAATTATTAATATATTATAATTTAAATTTATTTATAATGTTATGATGACGTCATCCTGTTTTTTCGTTCTAGTTTTTCGTTCCGGTTTGATTCAGTGATCCATTAACCCCTTAGCATGACCGGTTTGTACTCCTCTCTGGGTTTTAAAACACTACTCATTTGTCTTATGTGCAGGCAAACATTTGGTTTGAATAGAGATCCGATGCTTACAATTTTTTTACCTAGTAATAACGAACACAACATAACTAAAATATAAACTTTCTAAGAGTCGAAATTACTTGAAATACTCCTAAGGTAGATGTGTGTGTCTATATATATTTTTATGAAAACAAAGTACCCCCATAATTTTTTTGATAAAAAAAATACAAGCGAGTTTGAATTGGAAAAGTACCCCCACATTGAGAGAGAGAGCCCCACATTGAGAGAGAGAGAAAGAGGGAAATTTTCTCCTATTTTCTTGTATTTTGATTAAATGTATAAACAAAATGGGTCAATTTTTTGGGGCATTTCTGGGCGTACGTGATGGTGGTGTTATTCTCTGTTTAAGTATCATGCTATTCTTGACCGATACAAAATTCGCCATTTTTCACGGTCGGAAAACAATAGGATAGGATTATGAGAAATGGAAATCTATTATCTTAAGATATTGTGTGAGAGAGACGACCCAGGCTCCCCGCTGAAAAACCAAGCGAAAAGTCATCGCAGTGGAACTCACCTCTCTCTCTCCCTTCATTCAACTTCCTCTTATAAGAACTGTCTCTCAAATCTTTCTCTCTTTCTCTTCATTCCACTTCCGTAGATAAGAACTCAAGTCTCTCAAAATGACGTGTACAGTGATTTTTTTTTAATAAATTATTGATATTCAATAATAATTGATAATCATTTTATATCCAATTAAATTTGACTTAAATTAGATTAAATTTTAAATAAAAAAATTGTTTTAAAACCTTTTTTTTTCACAAGTAAGATTTGAATCTCTAAAATTTTATTTAAAGGCTATTATTGTCGGATGATTAAAATAACTTGGCATCTGGACTTCCAATTTTGTGTCTACGCAGGAAAAACAACTTTCTTTGGCTGACTTTCTGGATATGGTCTACGGTTCATAAAGCAGAATTTTATAAAATTTTTTACACAAACTGACTATAAAAACAATGTAAAAATATAAAAATCCAACAACCAATATCTTTAATTAAATTATTACAATAAATTAGTTTATACAGAAAATCCATTATTATAAATATATAAACAAAAAAATAAAAAAGTTCAATATTATTAAAATCAAATTAATTACTAATTTATTGACATATGTAAATTATCCAACAAAAACAAAAATAAAAAATAAGATTTGAATTGTGGGATGGAAAATATTGTAAGTAACAGAAGAACAGAAACATTTGGGGAGGACACCATAGCGGCCGAAATGAGTTAGGTTCAAGTTAGATTAAAACATTAACAAGCGTTCCCAAGACGACAGTTTAGTGATTATAATCCTCTTTTCCTCCCCCAATCCGATAATTCCAGATTTAAATTTTAATGTAACCAAAAGAAAAAAAAAACATTAACAAGCCTGCAGGTATACTATAAAAATTTTTAATTCTACGGGTTAAGTTTAAAATATATTTTGTATATAATTAATTATATGGGTTGGCCGTTTAACTAAACAGATTATTATTATTATTATTATTTTAACTTAAATCTGGTTCAATTCTACGTGAGGACAGGAGTGACCCAACTTATTTCCCACACTACATAAATGTGCATGTGTTTTGGGAGGGACGGCACCTAATATTTATGAAAAATATATACAGTATACTAATATTAAATAACTACAAATATGCAAAGCTTCCTTACAACACCTTGATAATTTCTTTTGAGCAAAATCTACGCGTGCATGTACTTACCAATTTTCCTACGCTTTCTATATAGACTTTTTTTTTTTTTTTTTTTTTTTTTTGTGCACTGAAATTGGTCTACCGCTTAATATTCAAAATTTCGCTCCTACTAATATAGGTCGAGCCGCTGTTGGGTCCTCATTTGGAAAGAATTCTCCTAATATCGTTTTTACTATTATCAAGACTCGAACTCAACCATTTGGTATGGGGTTCTAATATGCTTCCCACTAGAACAATGAAACGTTGGTTCTATTTAGACTTTTAAGACACTTTATTTATACTCTCTCTAATTCCCATTAATTCTGTTTACATGAACCGATGCTTCTGAATTTTTCACGCAACTTTATGACTAAAATGCATAAATATTAATTTTTGAATTAATTATAACATGCAGGAATTCTTAATCATACATGTTCGCGTGTTCCTAAATTTAATAAGACAATTTTGTTATTAGAATTTGGGACTTTTGCTAATGCATATAAACTTTGACTAATCCCCATCAAACTTTCCCAGCCGGTCGGATTTCTTAGAAGTTGCGCATATCTTATCCAACGTTGAATTTGTCAATTATCAAAATTCAGGGTTCCTGCTAATGCATATAAATATTGTCTAATCCCATCCGAACTTCCCAAGTGCGGGTTCTTAAAGTTTGCAAAAAATGAGTTTCGTTTTATCCGATGAAATGTTGGGTACTTTTGTCCCAATTTTGATTTATTGGTTGTATTCTGGCATTTATGTTTTGTTAGAACGTTTTGAGAATTATCGGTTCCATACCAGGAAAGAAGAGGAGGAGAAGAATTTGGTTTCAAAGAAAACTGTTGTTAAAGGTGTTCTTCTTCAACAGTTTACTCAAGCTGTTGTGTCTATTATCTTATTCAACGTAAGTATTTTAAACTAGGAATATATAGTATGTTTAAGATTAATCGTGATTATTTCGAAGCATATGTAAAATTTATTTTTTTAGTTGTTGCCCAAATATAAAATTAGGTCATTTTGTTATGAAAAATACGTAAAATTGGTTTAAAGTTGCGCATTATTTAATTTATGATCATAGATATTAATATTCACGAGTATCAATACTAGCAATACTTATAAAGATTGTTAAAACATTTATAATTGACCAGTCATGCACCAAAAATATTTTTGTGTAGACTTATGATTAAGATTGGCTTTTTCATAGGTCACCGGAGATGCTAGTGGAGCTGCAACAGATTCGAATGCTTCCCTCATTGTTCTTGCTCGGCAATTTATAACTGCAATGGTGGCTTTAGATACATGGCAATACTTCATGCATAGGTACCTCCACTACAACAAGTTCTTATACAAGCATATCCATTCTCAACATCACCGGCTTGTTGTCCCCTATGCTTATGGGGCTCTCTATAACCATCCATTGGAGGGCCTTCTCATCGACACTGTCGGGGGCGCCTTGTCATTCCTTCTTTCTGGGATGTCACCTCGAACATCCATCTACTTCTTTTCCTTTGCGATCATCAAGGCAGTTGACGACCACTGTGGGCTCTGGCTCCCTGGGAACCTCTTTCAGGTGTTTTTCAATAACAACACTGCCTATCATGATGTTCATCATCAACTCCATGGCAACAAGTACAATTTCTCGCAGCCATTTTTTGTTGTGTGGGATAAAATTCTCGGGACTTATATGCCCTACACACTTGAAAAGAGAGAAGGTGGGGGCTTTGAAGCACGGCCGATCAAAAATTACATGAACAATAAGGATAATTAATTAATTAGTGCCATACATTTTATATGATTCCTTGCCATATAGTGTACTAAAAACATAATAAAATTAATGTATTCATGTTTCTTTTCATATGCTAAATTATCATATGGATTGTTGTTTGTGGCTATGTTGATTTACAAACGTTAATAATGAGTACTTCAGAATCCAATACATCTCTATAAATCTTGCACTTGATTTTGGTTGCTTCAGTTTCTTGGCTCGTAAGTGCTCTCACTTTAAGCCTTTTGAGGAGTTTGGGTTGTTTTCGTGTACGTGAAAGTTCGAAGATCAACAAAATCATGTTTCTTGTATAAAAATTAAAATATATAACATTCGGATTTATATTATATATTAATTATTCAATTGGATATAAATCAATCAAAATGAGAGATTATTGATAGAACAAATTTGATAGAGTGATATATAGAAATATTAAAATATTTCCTAATGACTTATGTGTCATCATTTTTTTTCCCAAAATACATAATAATAAGTTATAATACATTAAATACTAGTTTATATATGTACATACTATTAGGATTTTTTTTTCTTTTGTTTTGATATATCAGAGAGTCTCAAAACCAAAATCTGTTAAAGGAAAGAAATTGTGTTGGTGGAGTCATAGCTCATTCACTATATCAATAGGTATTGGCTTAAGATGCCCACAAGGGGCTTAAGATGCCCACGAGGGGTATTTTAAACATTTAGGTAGGGTTAGTGGGGTAACTCCCACTTATCCGTACCTCCCTTAATTCTCTCTTATGTAGAATTATATTCGTATGAGGAGATTAACATCTCCATCTTATAGAGAATTCTGTGAAATCTAAAAAGGTCATGAGAGAGGCTTGTAAAAGCTTGAGAGAAAATTATTCTCTAAATAGAGAATAAAATGAGGGTTTGAGAAAAATTTTGCATAGAGAATTTTTTTCCGTCACAATAATTACCGGATTGAGGGTTGCGGCATCGTGGTATTACGGTGGTGGTTCGATTAACATCGTGATCACCATCCCGATCGTGAGATCTGATCGAGGGAGATACGGATTGATTGTTTTGGAAACTTTACACTTAAGATAATACTATACCCGATCTATTTTATTTTTTTAAAAATTATTATATATGCTTCTGCTGTGATTGAATCACTTAAATATCCAACAATAGGAATCGCGAGCATTAGTTGGGGAGTATAAACTAGGAGTGGAGAGAAGATTCTCACTCGTGATATTACAAATTAAAATTGCAAATTTCTTTTATAAAATTATTAGACAAGTCGTTGCTTGTTTGCTTTCTAGAGTGACTGGACCTTAGATTAATTTTACTAAATAATTTCTCTATATAATTAATTCTTCTTATAAAATTAGTACATGACAAACGAGGAATTTATGTAATATATTTTATTTAGTTATTGTCTTTTCTATGTGACATAATGTCTAACAATTGACCAACATACTAAGATTAACCTTTTATAATATAAATATAAATATAATTATAAATATACATACATACATGCATACATACATACATACATACACACATACATACATACATACATACATACATACATACATACATACATACATATTGTTCGGCAGTCAATTGCTTGCCTTGATTTGCTTGATTTATGACCCGTTAAGCCGCATTTGGATGTCCCTTCTCTTCTGTTGGCTTCTTCTTTACTACAAATCTTGTTAGTATTATATCCATTTATAAAAATCTTTACAATTTTTCTTTAGACTGAAAAGAATGTTAACACAATAAATTTTGCAAAATAGCCAAAATGAACTTAGTAGGAAAAAATTTTACAAATTAGTCGAGTTGGGCTTAATAGGATAATTGAGGTAAAAGTAGACTATTTTTCTTTAAATTAAAAATATTGTTAATACACCCACCAACCTAAGGGACAACGTGGTACAGAAATTTTGAGATATTATATTATTTCATCATTATTTTTATCTGGTTTATGTTAAATTTTATCCTTCAATCCGAATACCCCAGCCTTAGTGACTTGAGATAACCCTTGAATCCCTCTCTCTCTCCCTACACTCCTTTTCCCTAACCACCTAGTTTTGTGCCGATGATTATTGTGTTGTGTAGATTATGGTTAGGAAGGTGGTGGTGGCCTTCTCTCTCCCTCTTTTTCTCACTCTCCTCTTCCCTTTTGTCAATGGTGGAGGGACATGCATCGCCGTTTGCCGGTCACCACTGTGCCCTTATAGGGAAACTTAATATATTCAATTCTTATTTTTTAAACTATAATTTTGTGATTATGACTCGTATATATGGTAGTTGCTCTTATTTTTTTTTGATGATCCATTATAATAAAACTGAAATATATAAAATTGACTGAGAATTAAGAAAGAAAGTAGATAAAATTAATAAGTAGTGTGTTTGGTTCAAGATACCTTTAATTCTCCCCATAAATCCTATTTATAAATGAAAAATTACTTCTAAATCTGTTTCAACTAATTTGCAAAATTTTTCATGTTAACTCTAATATTTTATTTTAAAAAATTTTAAATGATTAGAATTGATTCTAATTACTATCTAATGGTTAACATCTCGCAAATATCAACCCTCACCATTAATAGAATAATCCTTGAGCATGGCACCCAGAAATAAAGTTACGTGTAAAAATTTTGTGTGTATGCGTTAGCATATGCTATCAAGATTTGGCTCGATTTTATTTCAATGAATTATAAGCAAAGCATCGGATCCCAGATCATCTTCAACAAGTGCTTAACCATGTCACAGTTATTCTATTCGCTAAGCCCACCATCCTCGTAATTCACTACCCGGAACTTGTAAATTTGGTGAATCCAAATCAGATCTCTCTCTTTTTTCGGTTACATGAGGATTTGAACCCTGATTATAAGATTGAAGGAGGGGGATTGTGGCAACTTAGGTTGTTCCCTTGGACAATCAGATTTCTCTCTCTCTCTCTCCATTGCACTTCCAAATGAGATCTCAAGTCTCTCAGAGAACTGCGAACCACGACATCTGTGTCCAAACAACAATAACAATCATCTTCTGACTTCTTCAAAATTAAATACTTTCTGGACTTATGGTCTAATGTCTATCAAGAAGTGTTTATAAAAGAGAAGGGAAAAAAGGGAGAAATAGGGTCTGAATTAGTCAATTATTAGAATTTTGAAATCTTGTAATGCATATAAATTTTATCTAATCCTATCCAAACTTTCTCACGTGTCCATGTTTCTTAAAAGCTGCAAAAAAATGAGTTTTGTGTTAACGGAAAATATGTTGGGTACTTTTTTCCCAATTTTGATTTACTGGTTGTATTCTGGTGCTTATGTCTCAGTCTTGGTAAATGCATTTTGAGTATTATCGGTTCCATACTAGGAAAGAAGAGGATGAGAAAAAATTGGTTTCAAAGAACACTGTTGTAAAAGGCGTTCTTTTTCAACAGTTTATATTTCAGGCTATTGTTTCCATTATCTTGTTCTATGTAAGTATTCAAACTTAAGCAAATGCTATTCATTATCTGTAATATAATCTGATTCCGTTAAGGTTAATCCACAAATACAAAATTAGATCACTTTATTCCACAATAAATAAGAATTAATTACACGCATCATCGTCTTTTCAATGAATCGGAACCATTTTTTGTCATAAAAAACCAGTATTTTTCTCAAACTGTTATTGTCTCTAAGACCATCTTCATTTCTTTATTTTATTTTATGATGCTAACCTGATATATTTTAATTTGAATTTAAGATTGTGTTTGGTTCAAGAAGTGACAAAGGAGAATAAGCAATACATGATGGTTCAAATAAATAATGTGTCAAATCCGCAGTCCAAATAACTATTTCTTATTAAAATTATAAATATATTTTAACAAATTTAAATAAACATTTAATTAAAAATTAGTTAAAATACAATAATATAAATTATTAGATAAAATTTACCTTTTTATCAATAGAAATTAGTTAAAATATATTAATAAGAAATAAATCATAAAACCCAAACATCTAAAACCACGAAGGATCCATAAAAAGCTATTTGAAAACATAAAAATGGATCAACTGATATTCGGCCTAGGGAATCAAATGTCAAATCTCTTAATCAAGTATGGAGTTTGAAATTTGAGAATAAAAAAGAATACATTAGGAGAATCATAAGATCCCATAGATATTTAAACTAAATTAGTCAGAGTATAATTCTGAATATACGTAGTAGGAAAAAAAAGAAAAACATAAAAATGGAACTGAAGGGAAACCAAACTGAAATTGAAATGGAATTAGAACCGTTGGGAGTGCTTGATTCTGGAACCAAATTAGAATCATGATCTAAATTTAAATTCTAATTCTTTTTTCCATCAAATCAGAACAGCCCGCAATCTTTAAGTATTTCTACATGTAAGTGGTCTCTATACCTTTTGAGGGGACTAGGTCGTTTTCATGTGTAAATGTTCTCAATTTAACAAAATTATTATTTTTTTTCGGTATAGAAGTCTAAATAATGGTTAAGATTTTAAGTAAATTAAAATAAAAGATTACTCAATAGGGCAAACTTGATCGTCCTTACTTGTGATAAAGTGATAATAGTTGTATACTTAATATATTTCAAAATATTTTTCTAATGGTTATAGGGGATTTAGTAATCATTTGTGAAATTGGAGGGGTTTTCCCCCTAAAATATGTTATCCAAATTGGCAAAAAAATAAAAAAAAAATTATGTGCATTTATAAAAGATTAAAAAGAAAAGGCTCTTTAGGGAGCATGTTGCCATACAACAGGAAATAATTTGATCTCTTACAACATTGCATTTTGATGGTTCAAATAAATTATAAATAAGACGGTTTATATTAAATATAATGGCATTATATTTTAATAATAATAATTAATAAAAATATATTGATATAAGATATTACATAAAGTTTGAAGTATTTAATTTATAATTTATTTGATCCATCTAAGAATTACGTCACCTAAAAAGGAAATTATATGCTAAATTTTTGCGCCTATGTGTAGGATATGCTTTCATGATTTGGCTGCATTTCTTGTCTGTGAATTATAAGCAAAGCATCAGATACTGAGTTGGGTTCATCAAGATCTTAACCATGTCACCACAGTTATTCTATTCCCTAAGCCCACTATCCTCATAGCTCTCTACCCCTAACTTGTAATTATTTGGTGAATCCAATTCCTCTACGATCTAATTGGTTGAGCTTGAGTATAAATAGACCATTGTTTGGAGGACAAACTAGAATTGAGGCACCTACGAAACCAATACACAGAGAGTATTTTTTTTTTGTGTATTTCTTCAAGTGTTAAGAAAAAATGGCATCATTGAAGGCTGAGAAACCTGTGGGGTCCCAACTTTTTGGGCAGGCCAAGAAGGAGCCTGCCAAGGCCGGTGATCCTGCCAAAGGGTCCTCTGCCAAGACTGCTCCCAAGAAGTCGGCACAAAAGTCTGGGGAATCTAAGAAGAAGGCAAGTCATGCTTCCCATCTGTCCATTTCTTTTTACTTCTATCTACATTTATTACATCAAAACTAAAATTTTCTAGGAATCACGACTTTGGATTTAAAAATTTTTATATACAGCCAATCAAAATGCTTTGTGTGCCCACTTATGAGAAAATCTAGCAAAACGTGTTTCGAAAATTCCAGAAAAGTTCGGATTAGCATTAGCATTAATCAATCATATGCTTTATATTACTTTTGATTGAAAATTTTAAGGATTGTTTTATAGGGAAAAGGTGGGAAATCGGCCGGAAAGCAGTGACAATATAACTCAAATCAAGACCCTATATCAAGTCCATAAGTGAAGCCATGTGACATTTTAACTCTGTTTTTCTTTTTTCCTTTTCTTTAATATGATGGGCTGCTTGGGTGTTTCTTATTTTGTGTTAGAATCGGTGTGTGAGGGCAAACCGGGTACGGCATATGTAACTTGGTTTGCCAAGCTTTATCTATTAAAATAAAATGGCGTAATTGACAAAGGAATTCCATATATTTTTTATTTTCCTTGCTTATATGGGGAAGGCAATTAAACAATCTTATGTTAATATTAATACAGTTAATAATACATTTTTCTATAAATTTAAACTTTTAAAATAGCGATTCAGCAGAAGGTTCTAAATTTAAATCATTTAAGAAGATCTCACCTCCATCTATAAATTTGAACTTTAGATAAGCAAGTTTGGGCCGGTCGAATCCTGGTCCCGGCTCAGCCTCCAGTTATTCAATAATATAATATGAAAACTGTAGTATAGAAATACAACTTAAAAATATTTATACTTCAATATGAAATTTAGTTTCATCAGCAGTTACAAAATCATTACATATGCATCATCAACCATAAATACTATATTTAGTTTCAAAGCTGCCACCGTTAAGAGCCTCCTTCCTTCTCATGGGATATTGGTAATGCTGCATCGCTCATTTGGCTTGCAATTGCGGTTTAGGCTTCCAAGACAGAAAATTTATTAATCTTAATATTTAAATTTAGTGAAAGAATAATTATATATTATCCAAGAAAGCTGCTAAATATTATAACAAAAACACTTGAGTGATTGCATAGATTTGATTCGATCAAATCTTAAATACCATTACTTTAAATACATACGAACATTCAGCATTAGACTGACTCATAAGATTCGAGGTAACCCTAGTTCTGGTAAAAGTATGTGATGATCAATCTTGGCATCTTCAAAGATTGAATCTATACGTATAATTGTCCAAATCCTCAAACATTGGGTTTTCAGAGACTTTCAATAGATATTTAAAAAAAAAAAAGAAAAAGAAAAATTCTCAAACTTAGCTGCCATAGCACTTCGGGCATATACGGGTGAAGCCCGATTAAGCTGATGGGCCTAAAAACTAATTTTTCTGGCTTCCAGGTTATCCAACCTATCCTCAGACATGGGGGCAAAATACTAATAAAATTGAGACAAATTATTGGAGAAATATTACACATGACTCACTTTATTTAACAAAATTAAATTAGGAATAAATTGTTTTTCACAAGATAAAACAGGCTTGCTATTAAAAAAAAAAGAATATTAATAAATAAGTGTTTTGAGACGACTTGATTATTCTGCCTTCGGCTGTTTGGTATGCATGCCGCATAATTTGGACGATCACAAACAGTAGCTTTACTGGTTGCGGTTGTAGAAGTGCTTGGGTGGCTGTGGGTTGCCATGTGAGCGTGTTGGCCAGTTTACTGAGAAGCCGTGCTTGAGGGATCTCTGTTAGTGAATGAACTTAATTGTCATGAGTATAGGAATACAAAAGGCCGCTCAAGCAATTTGTGCCAAAATGACCTTTCATCTATCCTACTTGGTGCTTAATTAATGTAATAAAAGTAGGAGTAAATGTCTATCATTAGTATGTTTTAAATGTGTGTTTAAATGTGTCTTAAGTGTGTTTTGATATTAGAGTATTTTAGACAAGTTAATGAATGAGTGTATATAATGAGTAGACCTTTGAGTTTCCAGTCTTCTCTTATAAATAGGGTTGTTATCCATTATTTGTAATCAAATATTTGAGTAATAGAAATTTAGGAGTTCTTTAATCTCTCTAAATACCCAACATCCTTATTGTCATATTATTTTATCTATTTCATTGTGGTATCAGAGCTATGTCTTTCAATAGCCTTTTACAACCCATTTTTTTTCGTCTCACCAAAACCAATTATAAAAAATTAGAGTATACAAATGAAGTGACTTCTTAGATCCCAAGATATTTAGGATATTGTAGAAGGTGGCCATGAAGAGCTCCAAGAAGGTACAACTCTCTCTAATCAACAAAGAGAGGTTTTAAAAGAAACTCATAAGAAGGATAAGAAGGATTTGTTTTTCATCTATCAAGCCATTGATGAATCTGATTTTGAGAAAATTGCAGCAGCAACCTCCTCTAAGCAAGTCTGGGATATACTTCAAAATACTCACAAAGGAGTAGAAAAGGTGAAGAAAGCTCGTCTTCAAGCCTTTCGTAGAGATTTTGAAACTTTACAAATGAAAGAGTTCGAATGTGTTTGGAACTACTTCACAAGAGTGTTTGCCGTTGTCAATCAACTAAAAAAAATGGTGAGCAAATTAATGACACTATAGTGGTAGAGAAAATTCTATACTCTCTAGATGTCAAATTTGACTATATTGTTGTAGCAATTGAAGTGTCTAAAGACTAGGAGACAATGACAATAGATGAACTTATGGGTTCCTTACAAGCCCATGAACAACGACTCACAAGAAGAAATAAATAATCCTTGGTGCAAGCTCTTCAAGCCAAGGTTTCACTCAAAGAAGTAAAAGGAAATTCAAGTGGTGATCGAGTATGAGCCTGAGGCCAAGGTCGAGGTAGAGGAGGGGGCCGTGGATATGGTCGTGGACAAGGAGGTTCCTTAGAGGAGGAGAGAAGTCAAAGTCCAAAAAAAAACAAGGAGAATCATTAATAAGCCAAAAGCATGACAAATCAAAAATTCGTTGCTATAATTGTAAAAAGCTTAGTCATTATTCTTCTGAACGTTGGTTTAATAGTTCTAATCAAATACACACAAATACATGTTCATCGCGTTGGATGAATCGGTGAAAGGAGAGGTTTCATTTGGTGATTCCTCCAAATTATTTGTGAAGGATAAAGGTAATATTCTTATCCAATTAAAAGATAGTAGCCAACAGTTCATTTCTAATGTGCAAAATGTTCCGGGCATGACAAGTAATATATTGAGTTTGTGCCAACTTTTGGAGAAAAGTTTTTATATTCAAATGAAAGATAAAAGTCTCTATTTAACAGAAGAGATGAGTGATAGGGTATAAATCGGTGTAATAATTATAGTTTATTTTATTCTATTTTTGAATGAATATTACACTAATTATTTTGTTTTGTGGTCATTGATATAATAGGAATGATTGAGGGGACTTTTGAAGAAAAATGAAGAAAGGAGCCTAATTTGGAAACATGGGAGACTTTGAAAATATTATTTTATTCATAATATTGAGAAATATAAATTTTGAAGAAATCTAATTTTTGAAATCTTCTATTTTAGTTAGATTATCTATTTAATAAGTCAACTAGATTATTTCACTATTAGAAAAATGACTTTCAACGACGGAAAAATCCGTCGCTGATATCCAAATTTTCGTCACTGAAAGTCACCTCGCTAATTTTAACGAAAGATCAGCGACGGATTTTTAAGCGACGGAAAATTTCCGTCACTAAATCCATCGCTGAAGTGAGTGATAGCAAAAAAAGTGGACGATCCCGGACGCCCGCCCGCCCGGCCACTACTGTTAAATTGTCGACAAAATGCTCCTGCCTACGCTTGCCAATTTCGAACCTGAGTGTGACAGAAAAATCTGAGTCTTATCCATCATGTCACTATCACATTTGTATTGTTAGTTTATTTTTATTCTATTTCTATACTTTTTTTATAACTCTCAATATTAAAAATACAATACCCTAATTTAATAAAAATATAAAATTTTATTTAATAAAAATATAAAATTATATTTAAAAAATATAAAATTATATTTAATAAAAACACAAAATAATATTTAATAAAAACAAAAAATTATATTTAACAAAAATACAAAATTATATTTAATAAAAACAAAAAATTATATTTAATAAAAATACAAAATTATATTTAATAACAACACAAAATTATATTTAATAAAAACAAAAAAAAAATATATTTAATAAAAACAAAAAATTATATTTAATAAAAACATAAAATTATATTTAATAAAAATACAAAATTATATTTAATAAAAAAAAATTATATTTAATAAAAATATAAAATTATATTTAATAAAAATACAAAATTATATTTAATAAAAAGATAAAATTATATTTAATAAAAAGATAAAATTGTAATTAATAAATTAAATTTAATAAAAACAAAAAATTATATTTAACAAAAAAAAATTCACAATTTAGCGATGGAAAATTAGTGACGAATTTTTCCGTCGCTAAATCTGTCGTTAATATCCACAAAATTTTTAGCGTCGGATTTAGTGACGGAAAAATTAGCAACGAATTTAGTGACGGATTAATTAGCAACGGATTTTTCCATCGCTAAATTCGTCGCTAATTTTTTCGTCATTAATCTGTCGCTAATAGCGATGGATTTTTATCCGTCGGTAATTTTCGTCGGTGAAAACTCATTTTCTGGTTGTGTTTGCCATTAGAATATTTTTTTTATTTGGTAGTTATAAAAAATTTAGAAAGACTTTCTCTTAGAAAATTAGACAACTCATTCATATATATATAGGACATTACATATTGAAGAGGAGATGAGCCCTAGAGGGGGCAGCCGCCCATTCACCCTTTTCCCAGCAACATACACATTAAGAGCCTTTTTTTTTTAGCTTTTCCTCCTCACATGTTCTTTGGCAATTTGTTCCCTCTCATGGCGGCTGCACAATATTCTCAAAAGGGACGGATGCCTTTTTCCCGTTGTTCCAGCATTTTTCAGTAATAAAACTTTTATTTTGTGAGTTTCTTTTAATTTTATTTTCTTTTTAATTTTATTCTTTAGTTTAATGGTTATTGAAAACTTGATTTTTAATAATTATGAGATTTAATTGAGTTTATTAAATCAATATCTCATAGATATTTATTTGATTTCTACACTTCATGGATCATGATTTTCTAAGATTTATTAAATAGTGGCCAATGTTTAATAGTTCTAGAATAATCTAAAACTAATTAAAACGATAAATCCGTAATTGTTTGTTAGTTTTAATAAAGTGGTAAATGACATTCATATCATGGGATTGAATAATCTAATTTAAATGAAACTGTTGTGTGTTTGTTAATTAGAATTGGTTCTTTCTAAATCTTAATACTGTTGAGACTTTCAATTCTAAGAGTTTCTTTATAGTTGACTCTCGATTAGAAAAATAATTAACGAATTTCTCTTAATTATCGACGAAACAAGGAGAGATTGGTCGTTGGATGTTTGTCAACGACTATAACCAATTTATTTATGAGTGTTAAAATTTTTTTAGATGGATCGATAATCAATCACATGAAATCAAGGTGGATATAATTCATTTGATTATAAAAATTTATTTTCCATTAGTTTTTATTTTTTTTCGAATTCTTTATTTTTATTTAATTAGTTTAGTTAGTTTTCCAAATTTACATATCTTTATTTTTATTTTTATTTTCTTAAAAGAAGTAAATCCACCGTTCCCTGTGGAGATGACCCTATTCATTCTATACTAGTATTTAGTAAAATAGGTTAATTTATTTTTGGTTGTTTGACGACACATCAAATTTTGATGCTGTTGCTAGGGAACGGTGTTAAGTGATTTATTTCTTTTAATTTTTTTCTTAATTTTTGAAACTAATATTTGCAGTGAACTTACTGGAAGTTTGTCAACGACATAGAAAAGAAAGATTTTAAATACTTGGACTTGGCCAGTCAAAAGACTTTAAGAGAATTGTTCTTTCCTGATTTTAATGAACATATCTTTATAGTGATTTTCCTAATATTGAGAATTCTCGACAATTTGGAATATGGCAAAATGTTTCAAAGACGGTCAATGAGGTAAGTAAGTGTTTCATTGATAAAAAATTAGATGCACTAACTTCTCTTATGGAAAAATTTGTTGTAGAACAAAGGCGACCGGTACAAACTTGTGAAATTTGTTCAGAGATGGATCATCCAACCGATAAGTGTCTCAATTTTTATGATGATCCATATTCGAACATCTATAACCAATGGTGATGTAATCAACCAAACTTCAGTTATGGAAATTGACAACAAGAGTTCCCACAATAACTACAATGCCGACCACAATTTCAATTTCAGCAATCCACTTTGAGTCAAGATACGTCTTTAGAATAGATTGTCAAAAGTTTGACTAACCACACTCTATTAATTCAACAAGAAAGCTAACAATTTCAACAATAGACAAGAGCCAGCATCTAGAATTTGAAAAATCAGGTGTCACAATTGTTGGCAACTGTGAATCGATTGGAAAAATCATCAAAAGAAGTGCAAAACAATTCATAAAAAATAGAAAAAGATAGGGAAACTGAGCAACAAGATAAATCATTGAAATTAAACGATTCACTCATGGACTTAAATCAAGAACCCAAAACTTCTAGATCTAAAATAGTGATTCTACCATCCTTTCCTGGCAAATTTGCACAATCAAAGAAAGAGGAGGAAGAAAAAGAGATTTTCAAAACTTTGCCAAAAGTAGAGACCAACATTCCTCTATTGGAAGTAATAAATCAAGTGGCAAAACCATTCATAAATGCATTCAAGACAAATATTGATGCAAATTTGGGTACTTTAACTCTTGATTTTGATGGTAAAATTATTATTTTTAATATTTTTGACATCATGAAGTATTCAAATGATTTTAAATCTATTTTTCATGATAGCAAGGTGGATTTCATTGTTAGTGATAATTTTATGCAAAATAAATTGGATTTTATATTTAAGGAAAACGTGACAAATGAGGTTGCACAATGGAATAAATTTATTGATGATAAACTCTCACATTGGAAACAATCCATGGTAGGCCATAAAGTCCTTCACTTCAATTCAAAATTGAAATTCATGCCAGATAAGTTGAAATCTAAATGGATCGAACCAGTTTTTGAACGAGGTTGAAATGAGAAAACAATGTCGAGTCAAAGACATTAAACAAGGTGCTTGTTGGGAGGCAATCAAATATTTTCTTTTATGATTTTTATTCCATATTTATTTGGTTTGATTTAGATTTAATTTTGATTTCTTTTAGGTGAATAAATGCTAGAAAATTTTATAACTAGAAGTGCTCTGTCATTAAGGCGTGCCCACGCCTTAACAAGTATTCATTTCTGTCCAATTTTGTCAATATTTATAAGTATCAGAATTACACATGAGTTAGGGCATGCCCACGCTCTAAGAAGGGGTTCATTGCTGCCATCATAATTTTTTCTTCAAGACTTGTTGAATTTGACCCTCCACTCATCAATCCACCCTAGACAACTCTTGTTCTCACTTTATCGTTTAATTTTTGTTTTTATTTGAGATGATGATTATTTATTTTTATTTTTATTTTTATTTTTTCTCTCAGTTAGCATACATTGAGGACAATGTATGATTTAGGTGTGGGGGGATATTTTATGTTTTTGTTTTTGGTAGTTTGCTTATTATTATTATTTTTTATAATAAATTAAGTTTTGTTTCATTTTATTTAATTAAAGAAAGATAAAAAAAAGAGAAAAATAAAAGAATTTTAAACTTTTTAAATTGATATGTATTATTTGGTTGGCTAGAAATTTATGAAAAAATAGATCGTATTAATGGTTTTTGCACTTGTAATAACTATTCATGTCTTTAATAGTTTTATTTGAATGATAGTATGTAAGATTTGACACAAACCTTATTTAAAAGTGAGACTTTGAGGGTAAAACGAGCAAATTCATTCTTTGTACTCGAAATTTCTTTTCTTGATGAGTGATATCATACTTGGATTGAATATTCTATAATTTACAATATTATGCATTTCGAGATTACATCTAGGGTTTCATGCATTGAAATGATAAAGGCACTTAGAATTTACCTTTTTTGGTTTGCGTAAAAATCCATACTCTACTTTTATGATCCTCGTAGTGAACCAAGTTGAGTTTGAGACTTTTTCTTTCTTCATAACCCTCATTACAACACTTTCCATTTTATTTTGGCCTTTGTTTCAAACCATTGTACCAAAAATATATATAATTGATTGCATGATATTGATTATATGATTGACTCAAAAGACATGTATTAATTAGAGTCTTAATGTTGACATTTGCTACATATAAAGGATGAAGAGATTTGATGACTCAGAAAGGAAAGAAAAAGTTTAATTTTGTTTATTTTTTGTGTTGCGATATTTTTCATGAAAAAAAAAAGAGAAAGAACAAAAGACAAAACAAAAAAGAGAAAAAAGCAGCAGCGAAAAAAAAAGAAAAAAAGAGAGAAAAAAAATGTTGTATCTCTGAAAATTTCATTTCAGTCATGGATCGTAGAGAAAAAAAATCTAATATTTTCGTATGCTTTTGACTATTGTTAATGTTAAGCACATGAGAGTAACACGATCATTTATTTTGGGGTGCTATTTGTATGGGGCAAAGATGTTCATGGTAGAGAATTAGTGTAGTTAGTTGCATATTCTCTTTGATACATTTTAAACGCTTGATATACTCTTTTATCCTACTCTTAACCTTAACCCCGTTACAACCAAATGAAAGACCTTTAGATTAATGTATGAAATTCAAATTATAAAGTGGTAGAAATTTGATATATTTGCAAACATATGATAATGTCAATTTCAATATATTGATTTGAGAGATATATAAATTCTACACCCTATTTTGAGTGAATTTGAGTAAACCCTTGGAGAGAATGATTGAATTTTGCTGTTTTGATTTTATAAAAATTGTTGAAATTTGTAATGGTTGTTCTCGTACGAAATACTGTGAAATATTTGTTGTTTTGATTATTTTTCTAGTTCATTTTTTATGATACATATTGGCTTAGTAGTTCGAAAGAAAAATATGTTGATTTTAGTAGTTTTAGTTTTATTTGAGTTAGGAATGTTTGAGGACAAATATCATCAAAGTGTGGGAGAATTTGATAGGGCATAAATTGATATAATAATTATGGTTTATTTTGTTCTATTTTTAAATGAATATTATACTAATTATTTTATTTTGTGGTCATTGATATAATAGAAATGATGGAGGAGAATTTTGAAGAAAAATGAAGGAAGAAGCCTAATTTGGAAATATGAAAGACTTTGAAGATATTATTTTATTCCTAATATTTTATAAATTTTGAAGAAATCTAATTTTTGTAATTTTCTATTTTAATTAAGTTATCTATTTGATAAGTCAACTAGATTATTTGTAATTAGAAAATTCTTTTTTTTATTTGGTAGTTGTCAAAAATTTAGAAAGATTTTTTTTAAAAAAAAATAGGTAACTCATTCCTATATATATGAGACATTACACATTGAAGAAGAGAGGAGCCCTAAAGGGGGCAGCCGACCCCTCACCCTTTTTCAGCAACATACACATTAAGAGCCTTTTTTTTAGCTTTTCCTCCTCCTGGGGCTGCACATGTTTTTTAGCAATTTGTTCCCTCTCATAGCGGCTGCACATTCTTGGCAAAAGGGACGGATGCCTTTCTTCCATTGTTCTAGCATTTTTCAGTAATAAAACTTTTATTTTGTGAGTTTCTTTCAATTGTATTTTCTTTTAAATTTTATTATTTAGTTTAAGTGTTATTGAAACCTTGATTTTCTATGATTGTGAAATATAATTGAGTTTATTAAATCAATATCTCATAGATATTTATTTGATTCTTACACTTCATGGATCATGATTTTCTAGAGTTTATTAAATAGTGACTAATATTTAATAGTCCTAAATAATCTACAATTAATTAAAATGGTAAATTCGTAATTGTTTTTTAATTTTAATAAAGTAGTAAATGACATTCATGTCATAGAATTGAATAATCTAATTTAAATGAATCCGCTATGTGTTTGTTAATTAGAATTGGATCTCTCTAAATTTCAATACTGTTGAGACTTTCAATTCTAAGAGATTTTCTAGGGTAGACTCTCAATTAGGAAAATAATTAGCGTGTTTTTCTTAATTATTGACGAAATAATGAGAGATTGATCGTTGGACGTTTTTCGATGACTATAATCAATTTATTTATGAGTGTTAAAATTTTTTTAGATAGATCGATGATCAATCATATGAAATCAAGGTGAATATAAATCTTTTGACTAGAAAAATTTATTTTTCATTAGTTTATATTTATTTTGAATTCTTTATTTTTATTTAATTAGTTTTGTTAGTTTTCAAAACCCTCATATCTTTATTTTTATTTTTATTTCCTTAAATGAAGTAAATCCACCGTTTTCTGTGGACATGACTCTATTCACTCTATATTAGTATTTAGTGAAGTAGGTTAATTTATTTTTGATTGTTTGACAGCACACCAATCAGAATGGTGTCTTGCTTGGCCATGTCAAAATGAGTAACAATAGGATGTTTGTGTTGAATATTAATCATGTTGGTGCAAAATGTCTAAAAGCTTGTGAGGAAGATGTTTGTTTCATGGCTATGGCACTTAAGGTTTAGATACCTTCATTTTGATGGTCTTAATCTAATTTCCAGCAAAAGGATGGTGAATGGGTTGCCTTACATCAATTGTCCTAACCAATTTTGTGAGGGGTGTGTTCTTAGCAAACAGTCAAGGGAAAGCTTCCCTAAGAAGTCAACATTTCATGCAAGCGAGTCTCTTGATCTAGTCCATACCGACATATGCGGACCAATCTCACCGATATCTCTTGGAGGTAATCGATATTTTTTAACATTTATTGATGAGATGTATTTTCTAAAGGAGAAGTCTGAAACTTTTGACACTTTCAAAAAATTTAAGACAATGGTGGAAAATCAAAGTGGCTATTACATCAAAGAGCTTCAATCCGATCGAGGAGGCGAGTACACATCAAAAGCTTTTGAAAGCTATTGTGAGCAACATGGCATCCGAAGATCCTTTACAGCTCCATACTCTCCACAACAAAATGGCGTAGCGGAAAGAAAGAACTAGACTATTCTTGACATGGTTCGTAGCATGCTTAAAGGGAAGAATTTACTCAAAGACTTTTGTGCCGAAGCGGTGGATCGTGCATTGTATTTGCTCAACAGATGTCCAACAAAGAGATTGAAGAATGTCACTCCATAAGAAGCATGGAGCGGAAGGAAGCCAAACGTTTCTCACTTGAGAGTGTTTGGTTGTCTCGCTTTTGCACACATTGAGGACCAAAGAAGAACGAAGCTAGACGACAAGAGTGGTAAATATATTTTCATCGGCTATGATGCAAGGTCAAAATCCTACAAATTTTTTGACCCAAACACCAAAAGGACGCATGTAAGCTGAGATGTGAAATTCAATGAAAAAGGGTCTTGGAATTGACATGTAATAAAAGGAGTACAAATCCATAAAGAAGAAGAAAAAGGGCAAGAAGGAATGAACATTAAATTTACCACACCACCGTCATCTCCATCATCACCATCACAAACAACATCACCAATAACATCATCATCAACACCGCCAACACCGCCATCATCGTCATCATCCTCTTCAACAGTTAGCCCCATACGAAAGACAAGGAACATACAAGAACTCTATAAAGTAACGAATGAAATTAATTTCATTTGTTTTCTTGTTAATTAAGAATCAATATCCTTTGAAGAAGCAAGAGAAGATCAAAGATGGAGAGATGCAACGGACGAGATCAAAGCGATAGAAAAGAATGATACATGGGAGTTTGTTGAACTTCCCAAAGGCCATACACCCATCTAAGTGAAATGAGTTTTTAAAATAAAAAAGAATGCCCATGGTACGGTGGAGAAATACAAAGCAAGATTGGTAGTAAAGTGATACAAGCGACAAACTGGAATTGACTTTGATGAGGTATTTGCTCCAGCATTGAAACTATTAGATTACTTATTTCTATTGTGGCACAATTTCAATGGCGTATCTATCAAATGGATGTCAAATCTGCTTTTCTAGATGGCTTTCCTGAAAAAGAGGTGTATGTGCAACAATCTATGAGTTCTATGAAAAAGGGAGATGAATAAGAGGTCTTAAAATTAAAGAAGGTGCTCTATGGGTTGAAACAAGCACCAAGAGCATAGAATAGACGGATTAATACTTATTTCAAGGCCAATGGTTTTGTACAATATCCTTATGAACATGCTTTATACATGAAAAAGGAAAATAGAGATATCATGTTTGTTGCTTTGTATGTAGATGATCTCATTTTCTTAGGTAGCAATCCTCACATGTTCATGGATTTCAAGTTAGCCATGACTCGGGAGTTCGAGATGATTGACATGGGGCTGATGAGCTACTTCCTTCGTTTGAAAGTCAAGCATTCAAAGGAAGGAATTTTTGTGTCACAAGAAGTTTATGCAGTGGATGTTCTCAAAAGATTCAAGATGGAAGATTGTAACCCCATAAGCACCCCCGTCGATTGTGGAATAAAGCTAACAAAGCATGAAAAAGAAAAAATAGTGGATGCTTCTCTCTACAAAACTTAGTTGGAAGCCTAAGATATTTAACATGTACAAGACCGGACATCCTCTATGGAGTTGGGTTGATAAGTTGATACATGGAAAAGCCCAAAGCAACATATTGGAAGGCGGCCAAAAGAATTCTTCGCTACATTCGAGACACAATATCTCATGGGCTAATGTATTCTCCTTTTAAAAATTTTCAACTTTGTGGTTTTTTAGACAGTGATTGGGGAGGAGATTTGGATGAAAGAAAGAGTACAACTGGATTTGTCTTTTACATGGGTGAGACGGTATTCACTTGGTACTCAAAAAAGCAATAAATTGTTACTCTTTTTACTTGTGAAACTGAATATGTTGCTACATCATCTTGTGTATGTCATGCTATTTGGTTAAGGAGTCTTCTCAAGGAACTACATTTTTCTCAACTTAAAGTAATAAAAATTGGAATTGATAGCAGATCAACAATTGCGTTAGCCAAGAACTCAGTTAATCATGAAAGGAGCAAGCATATAGATATCCGGTATCACTTCATCCGAGAGCATGTGAAAAAGAAACATGTGAACCTACTCTATGTTACATCACAGATCAAATTATTGAAATCTTTATCAAACCGCTTGCAGTCAACTCGTTTAACAAATTCAAGATACTTCTTAGAATGGTTGATAGAAGACAATTAAGTTCAAAGGGGGTTGTTAGTGAATGAACTTAATTGTCACAAGTGTAGGAATACGAAAGGCCGCCCAAGCAATTAGCGTCAAAGTGGCCTTTCATCTACCCTACTGGGTGCTTAATTAATGTAATAAAGGTAGACCTATTATTAGTGTGTTTTAAAAATATGTTTAAGTGTGTTTTAAGTGTATTTTAGTGCTAGAAAGATAAGTTAGTGAATGGATATGTAATGAGTAGACCTTTGAGTTTTCAGTCATTTCCTATATATAGGGCTGTTCTCCATCATTTGTAATCAGATATTTGAATAATAGAAATTCAAAAAATTTTTAGTCTCTCCAAATACCCAATATCCTCGTTGTCATGTTATTTTATCTCTTTCAATCTCTTCTAGAGAGAGAGAGTAACCACCGCCCAATCGTCTTGAAGCTGTTGCAAAGGTGGCGAGGAGGAGGCAAATTACAATGAAATAGCAAGTGATGGCTGGAGAATAATTTCTAATCATTTTTTCAACATAAAACAAGTTTTCTCAACTGCAAAAACTTGGAAACTATGAGCTAGTAATAATCTAAGACAACAACCAACTCAAATTTTCTCTCACCGAAATCGATAGAATAATACTTGGGTATAATACATCAATTATAGAATCATGGTTATTTAGTGAATCACGCAGACTAGTTCAACCAAAAGTTCCTTTCTTTTTGACCCCCATTATCCTTACTTTATACAATTTTTCTTGGAAATTGCATTTCAGTTCCCTTTTTCCTGTTGTTGGTGCCTGATTGCATCCAAGGACATTGAGATGGACCTTCGTTCATACCGCTTTTTATTTATTTATTTATTTTATGCCGTATGCAAATGTTTGGTTGTTGTTCTTATTTTGTTTACACACCACGAACACCATAAATTGTATGCATGGAGGGATTATTCAATGGTTTCGATTAATGTATATTTTTCATATTTTTGTTTATTAATGATAGTACAATTTAAAATTTTGTATATCGGATTGTTTATTTATATTTAATGAGAATGAAAATTGCTGCACTGGCATTAACAATATGTTGTATATAGCATAATTTTCAATGATGTTTTGTACAATTCGAACACAAAAATTTTTATATTCTTGTTTTAACATTATTCGCACTTTATACTTGGAAGAATTGAAATTTTATGTTTTACAAATCTTTTGTTTTTATTATTTTTGGGTGAATTTAATAGGGTTTCCCATCTATTTAATAATTAACAGAACCTACATTATAAGTTTCTAGGGTTATAATGGGGACTTTATTTTTGAGCTATGTCATTATATTTCAATTTAAATATATTGCAAAGTAGTTAAGTCGGTTTACTTTATTTTTTGCATTATGAAAAATAAAAGAAAAGGGGGAAAAAAAAAAGTTAGCTACTTTAGGCATAAGTGTCGGTCCGAGCATTTTCAGACACATCAAAAGTAACCATTAGTATTGACGGTTTCACATCCCACCAAAGGTGTTGAACGCTTCTAAAGAAATTTATGTAACAATCTAAAATAATTGTTATATTGTTGATAAAAATTTTATATTAGTTGTTAATTTATCATAAATCTCTTCTTTTACTTAGATTTGAAATTGACAATATTAAAAAAGACACAAACAGAATTGTAACAATCTAAAATAAGAAATTGTAAATAAAAAATTTAAATTTTTAATATTTATCTTAAACTTTATAAATGTTTTTCTTTTAGTTTACGTTAAGAAAGTATCTTGATAAAATATTATTTCTTGGAAGTGCTCCGTGACCAAAAATGAGATCACTGAAGTTGGTGAATTGAAAGAAGAAAGACAAAATGGTAGAGATTTTAAGATTTACTGAAAAGAGTGAGGGAAAAAAAAAAAACCCTTTTTTATTTGAAGACTTGGTTAAAAAACATTCAAATTCAATAAAAGAATTTAAATGTGCTCTTATAGATTAATAAAAAAAAAAGAATTTTGAAATTTATTGAAATTATTGAAATTTAGAGTGGAACTAGTTGATTCAGGTTTGCCATGTCCGCAAATGTATCTTTCCCAATTCGGATTCTCTGTTGGTTTACATTTGCTTTCACTCAAAGCACATAGTGACCCACACCAGGCCAAGGTTGAGAATTTTGTTACAACATGACCCGAGATAAGGAAGATTGAAGCGATTATATCCATTAAATTCAAAAGAATCAGAAAACAGAGTGTGCCGGGAACAGTGGAGGGATGAATGCCGATTCCAATAAGAGATGATAGATGTACGGATTCTGGTGTTATTCGATAGAATAGATCTTCCCAATTAGATTCTTCTGGATTTCGATAGAATAGATCCATCCAATTAGATTTTTCTGGACTGAGATTGATCCATTTGACAAATATTTAAGTTTTTGGTTTGGAATTCCTCCATATTAACCTTTTCTTCAGTGTTGCTTTAGGTTCCACAATTGCACGTTTGTCTGAGCCCAATAGAGGTAGAGTCGACATCCCGATCTCCGAACACGAGGTCTCAAGTTCGAATCTTATTATGTACGAAAAAAAAAAAAAAAAAGAGGTAGAGTCTACATGGCAAATTGGTTGGGACCCAGCTTTCTTTTCAATAATGAAAAATGAAACACCGGATAAATTTTGGATTCAGGAAACAACTATAATTTGTAAACTACCTTTCCAACCCTTGCTATCATAGGGAAAGGCCCATAAAATTTGAAGAGAGCTTATACTGTTTTCGTGACTCCACTAACTGACCACATCTCTCCCTTAGAACTCTCTCTCTTTATTTATATATTTATTTATTTTTCATGATTATGGTTTGCATATAACTTTATCCGCTTTTGAGTCTTAGCCAAATGATCTTGGAGGATCTGAATTATGTCTTGTTTGATTCTGATAGAAGTCCCTACAGTAGGAGTAATGGTGTCCATATAGGGACTCATAGGAATATGTCTTTGGTTAATATCCATGTAGGGCTTAAAAAGGAGTCATTTGGATACTGCTATAGAAGTTGGTGTTATACCACCATTTTGCTATGCTCAACCACTTCTTCCAGAGTGCAGGTCTATTTGAAGTCATGTATCTGAAATAGCATTCTGGGCATTGGTTTATCCTCCCACTTTGTCAAAATAAGCTAGTAAACACTTTTATTTATCTCAGAAATGATTGAATCAGGGAGCCTATATAGTTGAATACGTTTTCCACCAACAATTCTGCGACTTTTGCGACAAAGTAAGGGCATGTAAGATCATAAAGTGAGTAAACTTAATAAGTCTATCAATGACTTAAGATATTATTATGCTCTTGAGAATTTGGTAATCCTTTTATGAAATCCATACTTATGACCAAGTTTGAGTGGGAATATGTAGAGGTTGTAACAGTCTAGGATGGGAAACATTCTCATATTTGTTTTTTAACAGACATCACACTCCAGTACAAATTTAATCATAGTATTCTTCATGGAAGTCCAATAGAATGTAAACTTAATCCCTTTTAAAGTTTCTAACCGTCCAGAGTGCCTTCCAAAACTATGCATTTGATGTATGATCTTTTAATTGGGCCTTAAAAAGCCAAATTTCTTTTCAATAATATTTGATTTGGTCAAGTCAAAAAAACACTAAAGAAAACATTCAGTATTGAATTGAATAGCATTAGCATTAATCAACCATATGCTTTATACCACTTTTGATGGAAAATTTTAAGGATTGTTTTATTGGGAAAAGGTGGAAAATCGGCCGAAAGCAAGTCCATAAGCGAAGCCATGTGACATTTTAACCCTGTATTTTTTTTCCCTTTCTTTAATATGATGTGCTGCTTGGGTGTTTCTTATTTTGTTTAGAATCTGTGTGTGAGGGCATACTGGGTATGGCTTATGTAACCTGGTTTGCCTGGCTTTGTCTATTAAGAAAAATGGCGTAATTGACAAAGGAATTCCATAATTTTTTTTTTCTTTGCTTACATGGTGAAGGCAATAAACAAACTTCTGTTAATATTAATACAATTAATTATATATTTCTCTATAAATTTAAACTTTTAAAATAGTGATTCAGCAGAAGATTCTAAATTAATTTCATTTAAGAAGGATCTCACCTCCATCTATAAATTTGAACTTTAGATAAACAAGTTTGGGCCGACAAGTTTGGGCCGGTCTAAGTCGGGCCCCGGCTCAGCCTACAATTATTCAATAATATAATATGAAAAGTGTAGTATAGAAATCCAACTTAAAAATATCACAAAAATATTTATACTTCAATATAAATTTAGTTTCATCAGCAGTTACAAAATCATTACATATGCATCATCAACCAAAAATACTATATTAAGTTTCAAAGCTGCCACCGTTAAGAGCCTCCTTCCTTCTCATGGGATATTGGTAATGCTGCATCGCTCATTTGGCTTGCAATTGCGGTTTAGGCTTCCAAGACAGAAAATTTATTAATGTTAATATTTAAATTTAGTGAAAGAATAATTACATATTATTCAAGAAAGCTGCCAAATATTATAACAACAACACTTGAGTGATTGCATAGATTTTATTCGATCAAATCTTAAATAACATTACTTTAAATAGATACTAACATTCGGCATTAGACTGATCTCTTAAGATTTCAGGTAAACCCACTTCTAGTAAAAAATATGTGATGATCAATCTTGGCTTCTTCAAAGATTGAATCTATAGGTATAATTGTGCAAATCCTCAAACATTGGGTTGTCAGAGATTTTCAATGTATGTGTGTGTGTGTGTGTATATATATATATAGACACACACGCATATAAAACCAAAAATTCTCAAACTTAGAGACCATTGCACTTCGGGCATAAGCGGGTGAAGCCCGATTAAGCTCGAGGGCCCCAAAACTAATTTTGCAAAAAAAAAAAACACACAAAATTGACACAAATTATTGGAGAAAAATTATACATTACTCACTTTATTTAACGAGCTTAATTAAATTACCAATAAATTGTTTTTCACAAGATAAAACAGGTTTGCTATCCCAAAAAAAAAGGAATATTGACAGAGACGACTTGATTATTCTACCTTCCGTTGTCTGGTAAGCATGCCGCATACTTTGCAACACGACCACAATCAACGGTTTGACTTGCCCTGGTTGCAGCTGTGACCGAAGAAATGCTTTGAGCGCCGCCGGTTGGCTTGTGAGCGTGTTGACCAATTGCCTGAGGAGCCGTGCTTGAGGGATGTCCTCTCACCGCACTTTTTCCTTGGCCACTTTCACCTGCAACAAAAATGAAAGGAGTCAGAGAGAGAGAGAGAGAGAGAGAGAGAGAGAGATAGTAACCATCCCCCAATCGTCTTGAAGCTGTTGTAAAGTTGGCGAGGAGGAAGCAAATGACAATTAAGTAGCAAGTGATGGCAGGAGAATAATTTCTAATCATTTTTTTAACATAAAACAAGTTTTCTCAACTGCAAAAACTTGGAAACTATGAGCTAGTAATAATCTAAGACAACAACCAATTCAAATTTTCTTATACTTGGGTATGATACATCAATTATAGAAATCATGGTTATATAGTGTACCACGAAGACGCGTTCAACCTAAAGTTTCTTTCTTGTGGCCCCCATTATCCATACTTAATATAATTTTTCTTCGAAATTGCATATCATTTCCCTTTTTTCTGTTGCTGGTGCTTGATTGCATCCAAGTACATAGAGATGGACCTTCGTTCATACCGCTTTTTATTTGTTTATATATTTTATGCCGTATGGAAATGTTTGGTTGTTGTTCTTATTTTGTTTACACACCATGAACACCATAAATTGTATGCATGGAGGGATTATTTATTGGTTTTGATTAATGTATATTTTTCCATATTTTTGTTTAATAATGATACTACAATTTATAATTTTGTATATATTATGAGCTGTTTATTTATATTTAATGTGAATGAAAAATATTGCACCGACACTAACAGTATGCTGTATATACCATGATTTTCAATGATGTTTTGTACAATTCAAACCCAAAAATTTATATATTCTTGTTTTAACATGATTCACCACATACGCACTTTATACTTGGAAGAATTGAAATTTTTTGTTATACCAATCTTTTTTTTTATTATTATTTTTGTTTGAATTTAATAGGGCTTCCCATCTATTTAATAAAACAGAGAATCTACATTATAAGTTTCTAGGGTTATAATGGGGAATTTATTTTTGAGCTATGTAATCATATTTCAATTTAAATATATTGCAAAATAGGTAACTCCGTTTACTTAATTTTTTGCAATATGAAAAACTAAAGAAAAGAAAAGAAAAAAAAAAAAGTTATCTACTTTAGGCACAAGTGACTAGAAAAGGTTGAGGTCCGAGCTTTTTCAGACGCATCAAAAGCAACCATTAGCATTGTCGGTTTCACATCCCACCAAAGTTGTTGAACCCTTCTAAAGAAATTTATGTAACAATCTAAAATAATTGTTATATTGTTGATAAAAATTTTATAATAGTTGTCGATTCATCGTAAATCTTTTCTTCTACCTGGATTTAAAAGCGAGAGTATTAAACAAACACATGTAACAATTTAAAATAAGATATTGTAAATAAAAAATTTAAATTTTTAATATTTATTTTAAGCTTTATATTTTTTTTCCTTTTATTTTAGACGTATCTCGATAAAAGAATATTTCTTGGGAGTGCTCGGTGACCAAAAAAGAGATCACTGAAGTCTGAACTTGGGGGTAAATTGAAAGAAGAAAGACAAAATGGTAGAGATTTTAGGATTTAGTCAAAAATCAAAAAAAAAAAAAAAAAAAAATCAGTTTAGAGAGAGCGAGAAAAAATCCTTTTTTTTTTTGAAGACTTGGTTAAAAAACATTCAAATTCAATAAAAGAATTTAAATGTGCTCTTATAGATTAATAAAACAAAAAAAAAATTGAAATTTATTGCAATGATTGAAATTTAGAGTGGAATTAGTCGATTCAGGTATGCCATGTCTGCAAATGTATCTTTCCCAATTTGGATTCTCTGTTGGTTTACATTTGTGTTCAGTCGAAGCACATAGTGACCCACACCAAGCCAAGTTTGACTTGAGAATTTTGTAACCTGACCCGAGATAAGGAAGATTGAAGCGATTATAGCCGTTAAATTCAAAAGATCAGAAAACAGAGTGTGCTGGGAACGGTGAAGGGATGAATGGCGATTCCAATAGGAGATGATAGATGTAGGGATTCTGGTGTTGTTCGATAGAATAGATACTAAGGATAATAATAGGAGGGTAATTAAGAGAGAATTGAGTAGTGAGAGAGAGAGAACAATGTTAGGGAGAGAGAGAGAGGAGATAGAATAGAAACCGAGGGAAGGAGAAAAGAATCATCCAGCCAAAACTTCCAGATTAATAGAAAGGAAGCTTAATCGGAATGAATCAGAATTTTTCTTCTATGAACGATCGGTATAAACATCAATAACTCCGAATTAGATTACTTTCTCCTCAACAAATAAGTGTTTGAGCCAATAAAACCCTACTTAGGCTAAATACATTAAAAAAGGACAAATCTTAGCGGATGGTGCCGCTACAGTTGGTGGTGAACTCGCTTTGGGGAAAAACGTATTAGTAGCTTATATGCCATGGGAGGGAAGGAGAAGAGAGTCATGCAGCCAAATTTTGTCATTCAATTCTTACAAGTATTTGAAGATTGTTGTCTAACAATCTTCTGACTGGTTCAACAGCTTCATTTAATCAATTTTACAACAACCCAAACTAACTAATCATTGAAAGTAATGGAATTAGGTTTTCATGTGCAGCGAAAAACAATAATTTTTAGAAAAATAAAATAGATCGGGTATAAAATTAATTACTTTAATATGTAGAGTCTCTAAAAATCGATCGAACCGTATGACATATCCCTCGATCGGATCTTGCGGCCGAAATGGTGATCACGAGATTAATCGAATTACCACCGAACTCCACCATGCCTTAACTCTCAGTCCGATGATAGTAACGATGAGAAAAATTTCTTGACGTGAAAATTTGCGGTTCCATTAGTCAAATTCTCACTCTAGAGAATTTTTCTCTCAAGCTTGTGCAATTCTCTCAAGATTGCTTTAATGGCGTCTCTACCAAAAGAATGCAAGAATTGAGAGGTTAGTCTCCTTTCCTTAAAATGTGTTCAACCATAATAGAGAGAATCAAGGGAGATTAAATGGGTATTATGGGTAAGTGGGAGTTATCTCACTAACCCCATATAATTACCTGAAATGCCCCTCTAGGGCATATCAAGAAATATTATTACCAATGGAGAAGAGAGAACAAAGGTAGAAATCACAAAGGTGAAAAGAAAAATCAAAAAGATGATGAATGAGTTGCCACTACCACAACTGTTGATGATCTTATTGTTGTTTGTGAAGCAGAAATATTGTGAACTTCACTTGTGATGAGACTAGTTGGGTGGTAGATACTACTGCAACACGCCATGTTACATGTCATAGAGAATTTTTTACTTCTTACACATTTGGTGATTTTGGTATTTTGAAGATAGGTAATGATTTTGAATCCCATGTTATAGGTATCGGAGATGTGTGCTTAGAGACTAGTAGGGGAGCACAGTTGACGATGAAGGATGTTAGGCATGCACCAAACATTCGCTTGAACTTGATCTCAGTTAGACGATTTGATGATGATGGATAGTACAATGGTTTTGGAGGAGGTAAACTCACCACAGACTCCCTGGTTTTGGCTAATGCTTTTATGTAGGATAATTTTTTGTCGTTAATTTTTTGTCGTTGTTACTCTATTTTCTTATAGTATAGTTTGGAGGATTTTATTGGTGGAGTAAAATATACATTAACTAATGTTTTTATAATAATGAACTACTGACTAATTAACAATTTTGTTAACTAATTTTTTTATTATTAATTATACTAACTTTATATTTCTTTTCCACCGAAATAGATACATCTGTTATAGAAATCATGGTTATACGGTGAACCCCGAAAACGCGTTAAACCTGAAGTTTCTTCCTTTTCTTTTTTGACCCCCCTCCCCCATTATCCTTACTTTATACAATTTTTCTTGGAAATTGCATTTCAGTTCCCTTTTTCCTATTGTTGGTGCTTGATTGCATCCAAGGATATTGAGATGGACCTTCGTTCACACTGCTTTTTTATTTATTTATTTATTTTGTGTCGTATGCAAATGTTTGGTTGTTGTTCTTATTATTTTTTACACACAATGAAAACCATAAATGGTACGCATGGAGGGATTATTTAGTGGTTTTGATTATTGTATATTTTTTTCATAGTTTTGTTTGATAATAATAGTATAGTTCATAATTTTGTATATAGTACAGATTGTTTATTTATATTTAATGTGAATGAAAATTACTGTATTGGCACTAACATAACAATATGTTGTATATACCTTGATTTTCAATGATGTTTTTCACAATCCAAACACAAAAAGCTTTTATATTCTTGTTTTAACATGATTCTCCACATGAGCACTTTATATTTGTAAGGATTTAAATTTTATGTGATGAATTTAGTTGATGAGATGATTTTAAATAGAAATAAGTGGTGTAGAAGAATTCGTACAAACTAAATCTTTTTTTTTATTTTAATATTTATCTTTCATATATCCGACCTCAAATTTGAGATAAACAGTGTAGGTGGTTGTTGTTGTTGTATAAATCTTTTGTTTTTATTATATTTGGGTGAATTTAATTGGGGTTTCCATCTATTTTATAGTAAACAGAATCCACATTGCGCTATATAATCATATTTCAATTTAAATATATTGCGTAGTAGTTAAGTCGGTTTACTTAATTTTTTTCATTATGAAAAACAAAAAGAAAAAAAAAAAAAAAAGTTAACTTCTTTAGGCACAAGTGTCTAAAAAAGGTTCAGGTCCAAGCCTTTTCGGACAGATCAAAAAGACCCGCACCAGGCCAGTTAAAGCTTGACTTGAGAACATACAGACATTGACCTTGACTCATCGGCAACCATGAAACTCGTAGACCCACACCAGGGCAAGCTTGACCTGAGAACATACAGACTCTGACTTTGACTCATCAGCAACCAGGAAACACGTAGAGACTTTTCTTTTCTTCATTAATCTTCTTTCTTCGATTTCTATGGCGTGCTTACTCTTCTGTTCTGGATTTCTTTTTCTTTTTAAAGAAAATAATAATGAAGAAGAAAAAGAGAAAAGGGGGCCAGAGAATCATTGGTACGAGATTATCCACAATTCATAAGCCACTTAGGCTGTGGAATATTGTATGATTTGTACGATAAATAAATATTCAAAACTCAATATTATTATTTGTTCACCAGAAAATTTGTCCATTTATTTTATTCTGTCACATATTTCATAGAGCTTTACATGATTCTCATTTACTTTATTTAAAGCGAAAGCAAAGGAAAAACAGATGGTGGTGGAGTCAAAGAGACTTTCGAGGGGGCCAATGGCACCCCTAAGTTTGAAAATTTTGATTGATAACATGCCATTAATATCCTCATATGTATTATTGTTATTGTTTTTTTTTTTTTGCATACCGAGGCTAGAATATGATTATTATAAGGGAGAAGGGGAGGTGTCACTAAGGCTCATTGGCACCCACATATGCATTATTACTAACTCAAAGTCTTGCTGTTTTATTTGTACCCTATTAAAGAAGTTCTCTTTCTATTTCAACCCCTCTAGAACGCTTGTCTAGATCCACCATTTATTTGATTTGAAGGTTATGGAGTACACTCTTTTGCTAGCAATTATTATGGTTGAATTCAAATTCAAAAGGTAAAAAATTAAAAATTATATATGGGCATTACAATTATCTAGTGCCCTGATGGGCCATTCACTAAATTGTTCATGAACCCAAAAATGGAAATAGAAACTCTATTGACAGATATATGTATTTTCGTTATTTATTTTTATCTAAATAAAATGATGTCTGGTGCCACAACAAGCCATCCTGCCAATTTAACTGGTCATGCCTAAAGTTAGCCTTGTCAAAAGTATAAAGCCGAGCAAGTAGAGTCGAGTTGTATCCCATTAAAATCCCACCAAACTCTTAAATTATTTCGATATATCATATATATCACAAAAATTAATACTAAGTGAATTAGAAAAATCATAATTTGAACAGCGGCGTACCATAAGAGCTCATCTCTCTCCAATTTCTCCACCCGTCATTTCCCTCAATTTCTCTCCCGACTCTCTAAGCATTCCTTCATCCAGAGGCGATTTTCACTCTTTAATGGCTGATTTCAATTCCGAGCAATTGACTTCAACTTCAATCTTAGTTTTAAAAAAGTGATCGATTTCTCTGAATTTGTTATTGATTTCTCCAGATGCTCAATGGGGGGGGGGGGAGAGAGAACCAAACTTCTTTGGATTAAATAGTGGGGCACTTTATAGTCTTAACTAGATGTCTCAAGTTCAATTCCTAGGAATAGAGAAAAATATTAATTTTAGGGACAATGAACAATTGAAAAAAAAAAATCAAAGAAACCCATCATTCCCTTGATCCAGAACTTGCAAATTATTATGGACTCAAAACCTAACAAAATCATAATAAGTTTAAAATTATTAAGTTTGAAGAAACCAATCAAACCATTAAACGAATTGAGCAAATGTTGATAAGAGTTATGAATCGATTCGATAATCGACCGATTCAAAAATCAATTGAATCACAAAGAAAAATTGAAAAATAATTGGGAATAAATAGAAATAGTTACTAATTGGAGTTGGCTATAATAGCATGAAAGTAATTTGGAGGATTTTATGTGTGGAGTAAAATATACATTAACTAATGTTTTTATAATAATGAACTACTGACTAATTAACAATTTTGTTGACCAATTATTTATTATTAATTAAATAAATTATTAATTATACTAAGTTTATATTTCTTTCCCACAGATAACGATGGAATAATGCATGAGTACGATACATCAATTATAGAAATCATGGTTATATAAAGTACCACGAGCACGCGTTTAACCTAAAGTTTCTTTTCTTTTTTGACCCCTCCATTATCCTTACTATACACAATATTTCTTGGAAATTGCATTTCAGCTCCCTTTTTCCTGTTGTTGGCGCTTGATATGCATCCAAGGATATTAAGATGAACCTTCGTTCATACTGCTCTATATTTATTTATTTTATGCTGAATGCAAATGTTTGGTTGTCGTTCTTATTATTGTTTTCACACCTTGAACACCACAAATTGTATGCATGGAGGGATTATTTTGTGGTTTTGATTAATGTATATTTTTTCATACTTTTGCTTAATAATGATAGTATAATTTATGATTTTGTATATATTATGGACTGTTTATTTATATTTAATGTGAGTGAAAATTACATCACTGGCATTAATAATATATTGTATATACCATGATTCTCAATGATGTTTTGCACAATTCAAACACAAAAATTTTTATATTCTTGTTTTAACATGATTCACCACATGAGCACTTTATACTTGTAAGAATTTAAATTTTATGCTATACAAATCTTCTGTTTTTATTATTTTTGTGTGAATTTAATATGGGTTCCGTCTATTTTATAATTAACAGCATCTACATTATAAGTTGTTGAACCCTCATAAAGAAATTTATGTAATAATCCAACGTAAGTGTTATGTGATTGATAAAAGTTTTATACCGACGGTCAATTTATCATAAATTCTGTTTTTATTCAAGATTGTTAAGATTAAAAAAAAAAAAAAAAACACAAACAGAATTGAAACAATCGAAAATAAAAAATTGTATATAAAAAAATTAAATTTTTAATATTTATTTTTAACAATAATAATAATAATAATCTGAGCCTTATTCTTAAATTTTAGAATCGATCATTCGAAAGATAAATATAAATTAATTAAAATAAATAAATAAATAAACTAAAAGAATAAAAATAAGATTTAAAAAAAAAAAACCCTAAAGACTTACAATAATAATATAGGGATGACTTAACTTCTTTTAATTCTCCAACATCACTCGTTACTATATAAAATTATTTTCTTTATTAACTTCTTAACCATCATATCTTTACGGATACATTATATCTAAGTTTTCAACAATCTATCTTATCTTTTTACTAAATCTCTTATATTTAAACTCTCGGTTCTTATGATTGATGCGTTTTTAAATTTTCGTTGTATATGTTCAAGCCATCTCAGACAACACTCACACATTTTGTCTACAATTGAAATCACTCTTAATTTATCACGTATCTCTTTATTTTTAATCCTATATTTCCTAATTTCCCCACACAATCACCTGAGCATTCTCAGCTTAGCCACTACCATTTCTTGTTCTTGTTTTTATTTAATAGCTTAACACTTTGAATCATATAGTAGTACACCTCTTACTGTAATTCTATAAAACTTTCCTTTCAAATGCAGTGGTATTAGGCGATCACAAAGAATTCCAAATCCTCTTTTCCATTTCGTTCAACTCATTTGGATTTTGTGATTCACATTTCCATTTATATTGATAAAGTTTTGAATAAGAGACCTTAAATATTTAAAACGTTCATTTTTCAGTGTATTTTGCTCTTTTAATTTAATTGTTTCTTTATCATTCTAATATTACCACTAAATATACATAATATATATTCAGTTTTTAACCTACTTAATCTAAACTCTCTGGATTCTAGTGTATCTCTCTATAACAATAATTTCGTGTTAATACACCTTCTAGTTTTATCGATCAATGCCGTATTATCTGTAAAAAGCATATACCATAATATTTCATCTTGAATACTCTTTGTTATCTTATTTATTACTATTACAAAAAGGATGAGATTGATAATACACCCTCGCAAGTTTTTACGTTGGTAACAACACTCTCGTATATATTCTTGATAAGATTAATATATCTGACGAAAATTCTCTTTTTTTCATCAATACCTACCACAATACGTTTCTAGAAATTCTATCATATGTTTTTTTCCAGATCAATGAATACCTTATATAAATTTCTTTTTCGTGCTCTAAATATTTCTATCAAATATCGTTGTAAGTGATTTATTTTGGTGATGGATCGATCTGGTATAAATCCAAATTAATTTTGAGTTATACTTATCTCTAATTTCAATCTATACTCAATCACTCTCTCCCATAACTTCATAATATGAGTCATATGTTCAATTTCCTATAATTTGAGTAATCTTGTATGCCTCTTTTAGTCTTATATAGTGGTATAAATATATTCTCTCTTCATATTTTGGAGCGTTTTCTTGATTTAACATATTTTGTTAAAAAAATCTATTAACATTGTTATCTCAATTTCAGCTAAGCATTTTCATACCTCGATAAGAATGTCATCAGATCTTATGGTTTTATTAACTTTCATTCTCTTTTAAACTTCTTTTACTTCATAAGTGCAAATTTTACATTTAAAGTTTCTATTGATTATTTTATAGGTATCGTGGTATTGCCGATATCTCTTATACCCTTTGCGTTAAAAAGATTATCAAAATAATCCTTTCAGTGTTTTCTTATATTCTCGTTTTTTATAAGTATACTATTGTTCTTACTCTCGCCAACATTAATAAGCTGGTAGATGATTTTTCAGGTCACCAACTCTTAAGTTTCATAGATGTCTATTCTGAATATAATCAAATATGCATGGCACCAGAAGATAAAGCGAAGACAAGGTTCATCACTGAGTTTGGCACATACTGCTATCGAGTCATGCTGTTTGACTTGAAAAATGTTGGGCAATCCTCTAACAATTGGTTAATAAGGTATTTAATGATTAGCTCAGCAAAAACGTGGAAGCATATATTGACGATATGCTTGTCAAGAGTACCAGTCTACAAGCCCATGTTTCCAACCTCTAGGAGACTTTTCAGACATCAGAGCGCTACAACATGCTACTGCACCTAGTGAAATGCACTTTCGAAATCATATCTGGAGAGTTCTTGGGTTTGATGATCACCAATCGGGGAATCGAGACAAATCCTAAAAAAAATAGGCCATACTGGACATATCACTGCCACCAACAGTGAAAGAGGTGCAATGCCTCACAGGCAGAATATCAACTCTAAATCGACACATGTCAAAGATGAGGAAAAAGTACAAACTCTTTTTTGATGTTCTGAAGAAATTCCAAAAGTTCGCTTGGAAGACTAAGTGCCAAACAGCCTTCTAGCAACTTAAGGAACATCTTATATCACCCACATTACTCTCTCGTCCCATCCTTGATGAGAAACTATACCTATACCTCTCTATATCTGATCGAACACTTTGTTATGTTCTTGTGAGATAGGAATCTACTATCCAGAAACTCGTTTACTACATTAGCCGAATACTCTAGGAATCCAAAGCTAACCATTAGCGGATAAAAAAAGATAACTTACACTCTAGTCATTTCAGCTAGGCGTCTTCGGCTATACTTTTAGGCACACACTATCGTGGTACTCACAGATCAGCCGCTATAGCAAATCTATCAGAAAATAGACTCCTTTGGTCGTCTCATCAAATGAAGTGTAGAGTTGGGCAAATTTAACATCTAATACCAACTGAGACTTGTAATCAAAGGCTAAGTCCTAGCTGACTTCATTCTCGAATGCACCTTTCTAGATCTAGCCAGGCATGAGCTTACCGGTTGCCGAGAAGAGTGGTCATTACCGGATTGAACACTACATGTTGATGGGTTATCGAACTCCTCAGGGAGTGGTGTCGGGCTCACACTAATAGTCAAACAAAGTATGAAACTCTATTGACGGGACTTTGAATTACAATATCCTTAGGGGCCTGAAGCAGTCGAGTGTTCACTAATAGTCAGCTGGTTATTAAACAAATAGAGAGGGTCTATAAAATTAAGGATCCGATCATGGCCAAGTACTTGAGTAAACTGTGCGAGACGATGAGTAAGCTAGACAAAGTGAACAAACAACAAATTCCTCGATTAGAGAATGTGCGGGTTAATACACTCTCTAAGCTGACCAGTTCAAATTCGATCGTCATTAGTCGAACGATCTATATCAAGAACCTACCATATCCTAGTTTTGATGCACCCGAGAAAATCCTTAGGGTAGACCAAGCTCCAAACTGGAAGGATCCTATAGAAATTTATCTGAAGCATAATTGTTTACCAGACTCGCTATCGAAAGTAGTGAAACTAAAATGAAAGGCTCTCATATTTAGTCCTCTTTCTAATCAATCTGTTTCATCTCTTTCGAAAATCACTTTTTTCTAATTTGAGTATTAGAGTCTCTCTTACCAGAGCACTCTCTAACGATTTTTTATAGGATTCACTTCAACCTATGAAACACTCATTCAAATCAAAAAAGTGGGCATCTATAAAGCTGCTACCCTCCTCCAACAAGTGGGAACTAATTTTCCAACCACTGTCCACAGGTCGGTGTCTAAGCTGCAGCGTTACACTGGGGACATTGGGCAGTCGACATACCAAACTTTTGACAATAAACTTTTAAATTGTATTATTTTATTATCATCTGAATAAAATATATATTCAAAATTTTAAAATTTTCTTTAAAAAGTTATAAAAAATATTATTATAATCCTAAAAATATTATTTAAATTTTTTACAATGCCCTTTTTTTAATTATAACGTCTAACTTCTGCACCCAACATATATCAACTTCATCTTCGCAAAAATAATATTTTGGTTTAGCTTAACCCAAAAGAAAGGGTTACATTTTTTATGTCTATGATAATAGTAGAAAGGTTAATATTAAGTATAATTGCCAATTATCATTGCTTTTTCAATTTAAGGTATTTATATTTTTTTTTATCTGTTTCCAAATTAAACAAAGCTCTTGATTTATATGATGTTATATAATTAAAATAAAATGATAAAACTTCACCTATAATATACAACATGTCCCCAGTGTTAGGTTAATCTCCATTAATTTCCCAATACATCCTGACCACGTTAATCAAATACTAATACCTCCTTTTTTTATTACTTTTTTCCACTAATCGTAATCTCTTCCTGCTAATTCTTAGGTAATTGATGGAAAAGATGCCCGAAATAAAGTAAGTCTTATATTATATTGGGAACGAATTTACCACTATGTCCCTGGCACCGTTAGAAAATTCCTCCTAATACTGCCATTTGCAAAATGATTCAAGCACCCACAAAAATAAAGAGGGAAAAAAGGTTACATTTTTCATATTTTCATCACCGCCGGTGGCGCCACTCGGGGCAAGAAGGGCACCTGCCCCCATTGATAATTTGAAAAAAAAAAAAAAATTACATATACACTTCTAGGGCGTGAACATTTTTAGTGGTATTTAATAAATATTATTAAAAATTACATTAAATACTGGGTATTACAATAGCATATACGCCACAATCACTAAATAAGCGAACCATATGAGGTAAAATTGCAAATCCAATTACATGCACTTCCTAAAATTAATCAGACGATCATATAACCAGATTGCCAGTACAACTCACATCAATGTCGGAGCTTATTTAGATATTTAGGGATTTCCATGGTGCCCTTGGGGTGATGAACTTCCGGACACTCCAACTTTAATGTCGCCAATGTTCAGTTTGCTAGTTCCACCATGATAACCTGGAACTTAAGTAGTCATTTTTTGGAAACTTGGGTAGTTCTGATAGAGATTTATTTGATGATAGGACTGTGTAGCTGTAACTCAAGTTTTAAAAGTTAATTCTTGAAATTCTTATGCAATCTTGTAGCAAATCATTCATTAGATCTGAATTGAAATTAAATTCATCAATACAATAAACTCAAAACTGATGCAAATTAATATTTATGCAATTCACATTCTCACCTTTAGACGACGCATTAACATCATGCACAATAATGGTATGATATCCTGCAACAATAAATAATAATGAATGATAATTTAGATATGAGAGAGAGAAAGAATTAATCGACAATCAGTCTAATAAGAAGAATACTAAATCTCATAATCAAAATTCAGATTCGAATTTTAGAAATAGAAATAATTATGTTGGAAGAGCTCTCTCTATAGAGGATTCTATAGTAATTTGAATTAAATTAGTCGGAATATGATTACGGATATCGATTGATTAAGTATCAAAACGAGAGGGAGAGAACTTACGCTCAACAGGAACATTGGGTATCTTTCGTGCCAGTACCTGGTGATTGACAATAAGGAGAGAGATGCAGAAATAGAAGCATAGTATATGAAGAGAAAATGAAGAAAGGCAACGTGGCTTTTTATTAGAACTCATTTTGGTATGAATTATTTTTCTATCTTTTCTTATATATAATAGGTGTTGGTGTTAATGTAGAAGTCGAGGATTGATAGAGTTGACCAATAGCTTAACAGAGAGACAATCCCACAATTTTATCACCACAATTGACTTCGACGACTACGACTTATGCACCACCCTCCGTGTCTACCCAAATCTCACCCATTTCACACATTGAAATGGAAGGATTTTCGCCTGAGGGAGTAGGTGGCTGATATTCTAAGGAGGCGTTGGAAATTTTTCAATTTGAATTTAATTTATATTTATTTAATTTATAGTATTTTTTTTTAAATAATGTGAAAAATTTTATTAAAAAACATATAATTTTAAAACGTTGTATAAGTTTCGTAAAAAAAGTTTGACCGAAGGTAATTTTTAAATTTAAAAACTCTAAATACCTTATTTATTTTTAGAGTTTATAACTTTTTTAGGAAAAAAATTAATAATATAATTTTATAAATATTATGAATTTTTTGATATTACATAAAATATTTTGAAAATATCAAAATCGGAGTAGGTGTTGGACATCTAATGCCGCGGAACATTCCGGGGCTTTTGGTGTGCGTGGGCGTATAATTTAATCTTGTTCAGACATTGGCGATGGAGAGAGAAATTGAAGAAGTGGGTACAGTGTGTATGCGTACAGACGATTCCGCGTCTTTTTTGGATTGATTAGGATGAAATGCCGGTAATTGAGAATACACGAGTTTGATTGATAACACGTCGTCGTTTTGAGGTTCTTGTAGCTATGCATGCAAGAATGTGTAATGGTTCGATTCGTTGATAATGTGCTCTAAAATTTTTGACCCTACACAATTATTAATTATTATTTTTAGACAGTATGGTTTGTTTTGTGGAATATTATTTGCTGATTTTATTTTATTTCATTTTATGTCTAAAAGACAGTAGTTGATTTTTTTTTTAATGTGATACTACAAAAATAATAAAAATGAAAATTAATTAGCATAAAACCAAAAGGATACTTTGGAATTAAGAAATTCTCATTTTTTGCTCCTGCGAATGAATAACTTTGTTTTAGAAGACAGGCCAATCGTGAGTTGTTTAAATTTTCAGCTAAATTTCGACACGAAAGTGTTAGGATAAATACTACAAACGAATAAATTTTTTGCTCGAGAGATTGGGGGAGGGGTAAATCGTGTAGAGGGGAAGTGTGAAAGTGTTAGGGTTTTAATTCAACATCACCCACTTCCCCATTTTTACTCCATGTATATGATATATATACATGTGTGTGTGTTTGTGGGTTTTGCACCCTATTAGATAATTAAGTCATTCATCCTCTGTGTGGTTAAATGAATGAGAAACCAAACCGCAAGAAAGCCCCGCCATAATCCTAGTTAGTCCAAGAGCCATGTAGTTTCAGCTTGGGCTTAATAATTTTCTGATCTAATAAGAAACTGCCAAAACTGGGCAAATGAGACTCGAGAGAGGTTAAATGGCTCATGAATGGAGGATCTAATTAAAATGTTGTTGTGTTGGCATAATACTTGGTGATGAGTGTTGCTGCTTTTGAACCCCCTCCTTTGAGGGTCCTTAATGAAAGTGTGATGCTTTGTCACTTTGTAAGATTCACCCAACCTTTTTCCTTTTCCCTTTTTTAATAAAACACTTGAGACCATTCCCATGAGGTCGGATGACCTACATGAGATATGTACTAAATACTTCTTGATTGCATTTGCATACACATGCAGAACCAAAGAGATCGAGTTTGTAACCAAAAAAAAAAGAAAAAAAAATTGAGTTTGTACCATTAGGGCTTCGGCTCTGGCCCATCCACCCATCACGGCCTTTCCCCTTGTTTCGATATTTTGGCTTCATAAATATAACTAGACTAAAAAATTAAAGGAAAAATACGGACATTGGCCTCAAATGAAAATGAAGCAGCTTGAATTTGGTTTATAACTATTTGTAATGTACTATTATTATAAGTCATAACTAATGAATTATAGTTTAATTTACACTATTCTTTTTTCTTAAAAGTCTTAAATTCAAATCTTTTCTATATATTAAAAAAAATTATTGTAAAACATATATGTTGAAGTAAATTACAAAATGAGATGAAAATTTGTCCTATATTGAAACTGGAAAAGATCTTACATTGTTTATAAGTATGGATGTTGAGAGGACGAGTAAAAGTTACTACTGTGTACAATGTCTTTTATTCAAAAACACTTGTACAAAATATACATGATAGCCCCTGGAGCGAGCGGTGATGGTTCGACTAAATTAACCATAGAATTTTGTTGCTTTCCCTTCACATCATATAAATCCACCATTGAGCATGGATTTTATTATTATTATTTTTTTAGTACCAATGAGCTAAAATTTATAATTTTCAATGTCCCTTTGCATGTGCATTTGAAATACTTAATGGGGCAGCATATAGTAAAACATGAGAAAGCATTATCTTGCTATAAATTTTGGATCATGAGTTTTAATATAATTATCCTGAAAGACTTCCTAATCTAGAAGTATTTTTTGAAAATTTGGAATTATAGAAATTTAATGAGGTTAATTCATCAATCAAACTATCAATTCTATGAAAGTTTTTGACTAAATCTTTCAATGGTTATAGAGGAAAAAAATTGATGATTAGCCTCTCACTAATCTAATTGATAAATAAATATTTGTCTGATAATTGATGATTCCTGGCACAAATCATATGCAATTGACATGGAGTCATCCCCCAATAATTTACAACTCCGATGGTCAGAGAGAGAGAGAGAGAAAGAGAGAGGCTAACTAATTGCAAATCAAAATCCCATGATCTACCACTCATGAGAAATCAAATCAGGCTTTTTTTTTTCCTTTTTGTTTTAGTTATTCTTTTAATCCCAAGACTATGCTGGACGATAACTTTTGAAATAAGTGAAAGGGTATTGATCAAAACATTATCCACGTAAGCATGAAATAAGCCTTGTTACTGTAAGCCATCTTGTGTTTATTACTATGACTATCAGAAGCACCCCAGCTCCGGGTGATAACATTTGAGGAAAATTTATAATGACATTGGTCTCAAATTAAAAAAAAAAAAAAAAAAGGAAACTTGAATTTGGCTTCTGATTATTTGTAATGAACTTTTGTAAGACATACAAATGTATTCAGCTGATTGCCCCAGGAGGTGAATGTGCTGCTCCCGCGTGCGGTGATGTACTTCCTCCTACTGGTCTCTTGCTGTCTTCAATACCCAAATTTTGGTTTCCAGATTTATTGTAATGATGATTTCCTAAAGTAGTGGTCCGAATATTTTTAATAATCAATCAACATCTATATTTGCACTTACAATATATTTCCATCGTATGTCGTTAAATAAATGAAAATAAAACGAGTGCCAAAATTCATTTAATTTGCAAAATTTGCTCCAAAATCCACTTTTCGGCCATTGTGAGTTTGCAATGTTCAAACACGCGGACGCACGCAAACGCATATAACAATAATAATTAGAATCTTAATCTTAATAATTATGATCAATTTTAAAATAGATATATATATATATACATAATTTTCTCTTACATAGATATTAATATATAAAATAATAATTAAAAAACTTTCTTTTACAATTTTAAATTTTTGAAACACACACAACCTTTTCATAAAATTTAAAATAGCATTAAACTTGAAGGACGGACTATCTCAAATTTATCTGTCCTAATTTAATATTTGAATTTATTAAAAACCCTCTTATAAGTTGTCACTGATCTTGAGTTGATGCTAAATTTTAAAACATCAAGAGCACCTTTGACAATAAATTCAGCAGCCCAATACCTTACTAAGAGTGGAGCGTGAGTTCAATCTAAATCATAAAACAACTTGGGAAAACTATAAAATTATCCTTAAAATATGAGTGTAATTTTAATGTACAAAATTAGTCTTTTATCTTTAAAATAATAAAAAATTAAATATTTTATAATAATGTTAAAACCATATTTTCCTTATCAATTAATATCTTTTTGTTGATATTTCTTCTTTCCCTTCTCTCTCTCTCTCTTTCTTCAATTCACGATTAACGGAGAACACCCCCAGCAGCAGCAACATGACATTTTTCTGGCGACGCTTTGAAGAAATTGATCGTTGTGATGGAAAACTGAGGGTGATATGATGATGAACGCGAGGTTTGTTGAGCGAAATTGCTACGAAAATGGGGGAATTGAAGAGAGAGATTCTTCAGATTCTCCGAAATCAAGCATAGGGAGACCAAAAGCTGTTCAAAGACAAAATTTACCAGCTGCTCGATCTCTACCCCCACCACCACTCTCTCTCTCTCTCTCTCTCTAATTCCCCCAAAATCTAAACTATTTCACTCAATTAACCCGGACTTAATCATCAAATCACCCTCAGTTTCCCATCATCGCAATCAAGTTCTTCAAATCCCGGAAAATGACAATTTGCTGGAGGTGATGGTGGTGTTCATTAATCGAGAATTGAAGAGAGAGAGAGAGAGAGAGATGCATTTTACTCTAACCAAATTTTAGGTCCACGTTCAAATTAATACTTGAATTTTGAAAGTTAATCAGAGAGAGACGCATTTTATACAACAAAGTTTAGAATAATAGTGATTTAGAAGTATGAGTATTATGATAATTCTTATTTAAGGGAGAGAGAAAAAGGACTCTACTCACCATGTGGGGGAGAGAGGTCATATGCAGGAGTTGGAGGCCCCTGAACGTGAGGGATTCTGCCTAAGCTGGGGGCCTCCACGTTTTTGTTTGGTGGGATAGTAGTAAAAAGGATACATATAAAGAACCAACGACAGGAAAATTTATTTCCTACTCAGTTACAAAGTATACTTTCAGGAAAGAAACCTTTCAAAATCAAATCAATAAGTTTTGAAAACACTTCCAAATCAGATTGCTTCCGAGGAAAAGAAATGTTGTCGCCAATTAACAGAGGCGAGCAGGAGATCTCCGTAGAAGAGGAGGATTATTTCCAAAGGAGCAAAAGGAAGGTCAGATCAGAAGAAAGCAGCCCTCAGGAGTTCACATATGTGAAGGTCTCTTTTAAGAAGAAACTGCTAGGTCAATCTGATAGACAAAATGTGTTGATCGAGGACCAAATGGATGAGGGATACTCAGGGGATGAATATGATGCTTCAAAGAACCAGGTGGTGGAGGAGGAAAACTGCCAAATCCCTAAGGTGTCATTTCTGGAAGAGGATCTTAGGGCGTTTTGGCGTCTGTGGAAAAAATCCCTAATTATTAAGCTCCTGGGAAAGACTATAGGATACCATTTGTTACTACTAAAAATTAATCAAATGTGGAGGCCAGAAGGGGGTATGGAGCTCCTAGATCTAGGTGAGGGTTTTTTCTTAGAGAAATTTGATCTGGGCAATGACTACAGTAAAGTTCTGTTAGATGGTCCATGGATGATACACAACCATTATCTTACAGTTTAGAAATGGCATCCATGGTTTTCCCCAGTAACGGCAAAAATACATAGAACGATAGTATGGATTAGGATGCCCCAAATTCCGTATTGAGTTTTTCAACAAGAATGCTCTGTTGGAGATTGCCAAACTATTCGGGAAATCGATTAAAGTAGATACGAACACCGCAAATGCTCTAAATGGGTAAATACGCTAGGGTTTGTGTGGAGATGGACTTAGAGAAACCCTTGATCCCTAACATCAAGATAGACAACAAGATTCAAAGGATGGAGTTGCATGTTATTTGCTTCGACTGTGGGAAAGTGGTCATGCTAAAGAAGATTGTGGTCATCGAAGGGGTAACAGTAATCACCAGGAGCAGGAGGTTATAGGGTAGGGAAGGGAGTAGAGCATTTAACTCACTTGAGAATGGCAGAGGCAAGAGATGGTTTGGGGTTGTGGATGGTTGAGTCCCGGAGACCAAAACTTTCCAAATCAAGCATACCTGGGGGAAAGGAAGGAAAAAATAAGTTTCATCGTAACAGATATGTTGGATTGGATTTGGTCAATGATAGCCCTAGGGATGAGTGTATGCTTTAGGTGATTCAGGAAGGCGTCCTAGAGGAAGTGGCCAAAAAAAAAAAATTAGTGAGAGAATGGAAAGGAGATAGGCTGAAGTTTTGAGGTTGGTGGATGTGAGAGAAAGTCGCAATTAGAGGAAGAGACGAAAGGAAAGAAAAATCCTAGGTCAGAGATAGGGACTGAACAAAAGTTACTCCTGAGTTTAGGTCAGAGAGATGAGGAGAACTCACATGAGATAGGCATGAGAAGGCAGACTAGATGGGTGGGACGTTTATTAAAATGGGCCATCACAGCTCCAAATTTAAGGAAGCTTTGATTGACGGGCCGAGTATTTACAAGCCCATAGAGGGGCAACAGCTCGGATCTTTAAATTCAAGAGTCCTATTGCGTATTGAGGCCCAAGATATGGACCCAGGAGATGAAGATCAAGTTTTCTCCACCCTAGCCCATCTGCTTCTTAAGGGAGGAGAAGATTTAATTAAAATAGTCAGCAGCGGGAGTGCAGGTGAGGAAGAAGAGTCCTTGGCAGACCAAACAGACATGGAGGTGTGATCTTAAAGCTCCCCCCGATTCTTCCTTTTTTCTGTTTTCCCATGAAGACTAAGTTATTAGAATGGAATTACTGAGGTATCGGCAATAGTAGATTTAGGAGGGCATGCAGGGAACTTCTCAAAGAGCATGATCCAAATGCCATTTGCCTTTTGGAAACTAAAGCTAGTAGTAATAATAATTATCCCACATTCCTTAGGAAAATGGGTTGGGAAAGGGAGTTTATAGTCCCTTCAATTGGATTCAAAGGGGGCTTTGGCTTAACTGGAATCCTAATCGTGTGAATTTACCTATAAACCACCATACCGACCAGATGATTCATGCTCTTATCAAGGAAGGTACCAATAGCTAGTTGGTTTCTTTTATGTACATCCAACTAAATGATCAGATGAAAAAGAGTTTCTGGGGCAATCTTGCTGTCCAGGCCTCCAACATCAATTCCTTATAGGTGGTGATGGGGGACCTAAATGACATAGGAGGTCTAGAAGATACTAGCAACCCTAAAGCCCGTAACCGGAGGCGTTGTCAGAGGGTGAGAAGGTGGTGGTGGGCCTATGGTTTGGAGAGCCTTTAGATAGTTGGTTCCAGGTTCACTTGGATCAAAACTATAAATGGTAGAGTAACACTCCAGCAAAAGATTGATAGAGTATTGGTTAATCTCCAAGCTAAGGTTAAGTTCATAGAGATGAAATTGGTGATTTTACCTAGACTGCATGGGGATCATAGTCCTCTCCTATTTTATCCCTATTTGTCTCCCCTCCCTGAGAGGGATAATAGACCTTTTAGATAGGAGGCAGCTTGGCTCACGCATCCGGATTTTGGCAAGGCTCTTGAGAAAGCCTGGGCTCTTAGAGGAGGTGCTCTGATTCAAGCTGTTAAGAAAAGTTGGTAGTGAGATAAAAATTTGGAACAAAAAAAAAAAATTGGCAATATTTTTAAGAGAAAGAAAGGCCTGGAGAGGACAATAAAGGGGATTCAGAATTCTGCTGCCTATAGGTCCTCCGTTTTCTTTCAGGAGTTAGAAAAGAAGCTGTGTCACGCCCCGATCCTCTGATCGACCACGCGACAGCCGCCGCGTAGTCTCGGTACACGGGCAGAACCTCCCCATATACCGGGACTCCGCAAGGCTATCAAATTTACAATAAATCATCGAAAAAAAAAAGAAAACATCACATAACAATACACACGCAAGGACCCATCCGGTCCATCCCTGTACACACGAGCACACATCGGGGAGAGGGAACCTGTACATGCACGAGTACACATCAGCACCCAACGGGGAGTGGGAACCTGTACATGCACGCATCGATGTGGCCATCCTAGCCACCCAAAATTCTCAACAAAAACAATCAAAGGACGCACCGGTCCATTTAACTCAAATCAGCACACACACAAGGCCAACCCGGCCAACCCAAATCACATGCACGCATCCGGCCATCTCGGCCTTTCAAAAATCGAATAAAGTCCAAATGTCCCATTTATACAATAAATTTTTTACCAAAATGAAATTTCAAAGAAAATGAACAAGTCTCTCTTCCATGGATTTCAAATCAAACTAAAATAACCTTACATCGCTCTTATACCTAACAAGCAATGGATGACTCTTCACAAGCTCCAACTGTTGTCACAGACCTGAACTTCCTCTGAAAGGTTTGAAAGAGAGGGGTGAGTATTGGAAAATACTCAGTGAGTGTATAGCATGTTATGATAATAAATGAGTGATGATTGTGGACATGTCAAATATCATTCTCAAAATCATACGGTCACATCAATAAATCTCAATATAAACAAGATCTCAACAAATCATGATAATTAAATCATATGCATCCAGTTATCACATTTTTGTTTTTCAAAATCACGGGGTTGCCAAAATCTTTCCACCAAAGGCTTGGCCCAGACCAATGGTGAAATCGCCAAGGGATTCCTCATCAATGTCAATAAATCATACACAATACCCCCTTCCTTGGCTTTGGCTCGGGCCTACCGGGTGCAACCAGGCTAGTCCGAAGGGAGGGATTCAGAGGCACCTCTCGAGCGCAGCTACCTCGTCATCCAATATAACAGCCCAACCACGTCACCCCGTCGGATCGCTCCGTGGAGGGAATGACTATAGCCATTATCCTTGCACACAGCACCATTTCGCAATCATTAAATCATATACCAAGGTGTGCCAACAGCACCATTTCACAATCATCAAATCACATATCAAAACGTACAATGCTTATTCAAATTCTCAGTACACAAGTTCACATCAATCGCCTTCAACGCAAGTCAATAGACATGGCACATCATTTTTCAAATAACACATGGATGCATTCGGTGATTCAAATCTCCTTTCGGGACATTCCACAATCATAAAATAATTTTAAAACATTCGTAAACTCATTTGAAACATTTTGTAAAATCAGTATAAAGTATTTTCTCACTTAAAATCATAAGCATGTATCCACTCACCTCTTGGGAGGGTGACCACTCCCAATTCCTCGATAAATCCCCAAATGACTCCTTTCGAGTCTCCAAAAGGTCAGCCTAGTCAAATCATCACAATTTGTCATCAAATTTCCAATTATTTTAGGGTTTGTCATTTTCCCTAAGTTTATACAATTCTTAATTCCTCAATTTTTGGATATACTCTAATGTCATCGATTGCATTTCACTTATAAATAAATAATCAATTGAAAATCAAACCCGATTCAACCCTAAAACCAATCAAAGTCGGAATGTACTTAAAATAGATAAATTTCCTACGAAATGGAAAAATCTTTGAAAAATCATACACTTTTCGATTCCTATCCAATTTCCTCAAACCATATGTCATTTTCAAGGTACTGAAGTCTATTTTCATAATATAAAAGTTGTATTTTGATTTCCTATATGCAGGACCACTTAAAATGATAAAGACTGCATTGATCCTTAACTTAAATCCCAAATTCCGACTGTTTTCATGCATTCGTCAAATTAAACTCTAAGAGAAGTTATTCTAATCAAGTCAATACGATTCTATCCTCCGGAACAGTCCAATTCATATAAAATCCTATAATTAACCTAAATAATTACATAAAATCATCAGACAATGCATTCTAATTGAATCTAACATACATCCTACACATATACAACATTTCTTATCCTAATTTACCCTAAATTCATCCAATTAAATCGAATGAGTTAATATTTTACCTCACCTAGGGTTTACTGCAGTCCAAAACCCTAACTTCCGTGCATCCACAACGCTGTCCAAGCCCTGCAATGCTCCTAGACTGAAGTAAAGTTTAACAATTAGTCCTAATTATCAAGAGAAATCGAAACCTAGAGCTAGGGTTAGAATTCAGCTCTTACTTGCGTAGAGAATGAGTTGCAGTCTCGACCTAGGGTAACCTAAACCTACTGCTCCTATCGGTTTGGAGCTCTGCGACGGTCGCACAAGAGGGTTGCAGCAGCAAAGAACACCGTGCGCAAGTGAGCAAGGGAACCAGCAGTCGCGCACGGGAGAAAAGAGGCTCAGCAGTCGCGCGCGAGGGAGGAGGGAGACAGGGGGCTATCGCGCGCGGGAGTGAGCAGAGTGAGAGACAAAGTAGCGATCGTGGCCGTGTGAGGTGGTCGAGGAGCCACTGCGAGCGGCTGATAGAGAGCGACAGATGAGAGGGAGAGAGTGAGACAGCGAGTGTTGAGAGCAGAGAAGGGAGAAACAGATTCGAAGGGGAAAGAGAGAGTGAGATAGAGACAACGGCGGTGGCGAAACCACCGTGAGATGCTGTTCGCGACGGAGAGGGGCGGAGGAGAAGGAGGATTGCGACAGATTCGAAAGAGAGAGTGGGAGAGAGGGACAACAGAGATCGATTAGGGCTTCTGCCCTAATCGATTTGGGGACAATCGGGGACGCGGCGTTTCAAGTTGAAACGCTGCGTCTCCCCCCTTCTTTTGATTTTTTTTTATTTTTTTTATTTTTTTTTATATATATATATATATATTTTTTTTTACAAATTAATTAATTAATTAATAAACAATTATCAATATATATATATATATATATATATTTATACCCTCATTTTATTTAAAACTCTAAATTTATCATCAACACAAAATGTATGTACCTCAAATCGGAACACGGATATATATATATATATATATTTTTTAAATATACCAAAAATTTCAATTTAAAACCCCAAAATCAAAAATCAATAAATTTTAAAATTTAAAATTTTCTTTTGTAATTATCTAGACACTTACAAAATATCTTTAACACCGAATTTTCGGTGTTACAAGCTGATTGAGGATTACCACAAGACTTTATAGTAGGAGGTTGATACCAGAAGTTTAGAGTTGAGTGGTTCGTAAAAGGGGATAAAAACACAAAATTCTTCCGCTTGCAAACTAAATTTAGAAGGAATAAAAATAGAATATCTACTGTTAAGGTGGAAGGCCATTGGTGCACTGACTAGAAGACTCTTTAGCAGATTGCGATTTCTTATTTCACCAATTTGTTTGAGAGTGCTCATGTTTCTCCTTCTAACACCAGCTTCTTAGGATAGCATAAGAAGTTGGGGGATAAAGATCACGTGATGCTGACTAAGACAGCTAGCAAAGACGAGGTTAAAGCTGCTCTTCTATCTATGAAAGGCTTGAAAGCTCCCAACTCAAATGGCCTTCAAGCAATTTTCTTGTAGAAATATTAGAGGATTGTGAAGGATTCTTTTTGTTCTTTCGTGAATGGAGCCTTGAGAGATGGTTTTTATGTTGCCCGACCTAGTTAATGCTTTCATGGTGCTAATCCCCAAGTGAGATAATCCAAAACCATGGATGATTTTAGGCCTATCAGTCTATTAAATTTTTTGTACAAAGTCCTTTCGAAAGTTTTTGTGCAAAGGATTCATCCCTTCCTCCAAAATCTGGTTAGCGACCATCAAAGTAGTTTTCTTCCCAGGAGAGGGACCTTAAATAATATTGTGATTGATCAAGAGGTCATTCACTCTATCACCAAATCCAGAAGCAAAAAGAAAGGCATGGTTATGAAGGTGGATATAAGTAGGACTTACGATAGTGTTAGTTGGAGCTATCTATGTCAAATTCTGCTGGACTTTAATTTTCCTCTTCCTTTGGTTAAGTTCATCATCTTTATAGTTTCTTTTCGGAAGCATCTTTCTCATTTGGAATAGGAAAATCCTCCTCTCCTTTAAAGTAGGGAAGGGCCTTAGGCGGGGGACCCTCTCTCTCTCCCTACTTATTTATCCTTATAATGGAGCGATTGTCGTATACGATTCAATATAAAGTGAGGAAAGGTATTTGGCATCCTATTAAAGTCTACAGACGAGCCCCGTCCATCTCTCACCTGTTTTTCACGGACGGTCTTCTTCTCTTCGCAGAAGCAAATCATTTAAATTTAAGTCATATCATGGATTGTTTAAGGGCCTTCTTGGCTTAGAGTGGTCTCAATATCAACCCTCACAGATTTGGATTACCCCTAACGCCTCTTTTCTTTAGCCATGGCTAGTAAGTTCTGTAAGAACAGGAGGGTGGTTGGCCCATCACCCTCCATACCCTGCAATTCACTTCCACAAGTAAGGGATGCTTCACTCACCAAACAAGTAACCAAGTATGGGTCTCCATAATGGTTGTTGATGGCACAACCATTATAAATAGAGACAACCATTGCAAGGGTCCCTAAGTTCAATTCATTTTAGTCTCACACACCATCTAGAGAGAGAATTGAGAGCTTGGAAGGCTTCTTGCACGTCCGGAGGTGCTGCAAAGCAAGTTACAGTCGCCGGAATCCATGGCTGGAGGTATTCTTGCTTCCGCTTGTTCTTCGGTTAAATTTTGCCCTATAATTCATGTATTAGACTTGCATGAATATGTCAACATTTGGTATCAGAGCCAATAAAGCCTCTGTCTGCATTTCCGGCGAAATTTTCCTTTTTTTTGGGTTCTGAATTTTTAAAAAATTGGCCCAAATTTGAACAAATTTTAAGGTTTTGAGGTTGGAAATGAGTTTGGCATCAAATTTTGGATGATTCTATGTTTTTAGAGAAAAAAAATGGAGTTTTTCGGCACTTTCCGGCGGCATTCCGGCATTCAGACCCGCCGGATCCGGGTCGGGACCCTCGGGGTCCATTCGGGTGAAGAAGACCCGGATGCAGGCCAAAACGACGTCGTTTTGGTCTGTAATTTTTGAAATTACGGATCTGCCAGAAATCTTTCTATAATTACGTAATTGCCCAAAATTTGTTAATCTGTCGCAATCTGGTTCCTATGACTTTTCTGAAACTCTCAAAATTTTAAAACGTTGCACATTGGTCCCCGGTCTTTCTGAAAAACCCGGTAAACCTTGGAATATTACAGATTGACCCCAACACATTTTGAAATATTATATTTTAGTCCTTCGGACTTAAAAAAAAAAAAAATTTGAATAAAAAATTTAGTTTTTAATTTTAAATTCATATTTGGATTATTTTTGAGAATTTGAAATTAAAGTTTTTTTTTTTTTTTAAATTTATGTGTATTATGGTATCACACATAAAAAAATTTGTGTATTTTACACAAATTAATTTTTATATGGTCTTTTACGCATTGATGAACGTGTAAAATAGAGATAAAGACCCGTACAAAATCATAAAATTATTAGAATTTTATAATTTTGTACAAATTGATTTTTGTATGGCTTTTGTATATAAAGATGCATGCAAAATAAAGGTTGAAGCCTACATAAAATTAAAGTAAAATATTCTTGTGGTTCATATGATTTCTGATTGTTAGGGTATAGCCACAGCAGCTCTAATATGAAAGAAATTATATATTGGGATGATTTTGACCACATAAAATAAAGAATATTATTTGTGATTATTTATTTTGTGTGACAAATTTTATCCCACAGGAATTTTTGTCATATTAAAATAATTAATCAGAATTAGATGACAAAACTGGATAACCTAGTTATGTGGATAGTCTACCTGACTTTAGAGTTTTCTCCTACAAGGTTTTTCGAGTTTAGCAGATTGAGTGCATGTCTAGGAAAGTCCTGTCAACAAGACGGGGATAAGTCTAAGGTTGGCTGGTTCTTAAGCGGTCCCATGTGACCCACCACCTACCTTGGGACTTTCTTGGTGTACGAATGATGCTATCTTGTGGACTAGTAGGGAAGTTCTAATTCAGGGAAAGATTTTCTACATAATTTCTCCTAATTAGCCCTCAGGCATTAGGAAATTAAGTAATCTTGTCAGTCTTCTTTTAAAGTATAATAAATCTAATCTGAATTAGAAATTCAGCCCACAGGCAATTTCTGTGTCAGGAGATTTATTTTATATGTTTTACATTGGTAAACATATGTTAAAGCCTCAACTAAAATTTGTAAGCATTTTGTTGCAGCTATACAAACCGTTGATATCGTTGAAGTTCCCATATTAAATGGTGAGAACTACAAGGTGTGGAAGGAGAAGATACTTCTCAATTTGGGATGGCGTGACTTAGATTATGCTATCAGGCATGACGAGCCGCTTAGGATAACGGATGCCAGCTCTATAGCAGACAGAACGCTTTATGAGCGCTGGGAGCGATCTAATCACCTCAGTACGATGTTCATTAAGGACAAAATATCAATTGGCATCCGCGGCTCCGTCAATCAATATAATGATGTCCGTGCTCTTCTTAAGGCAATCGATGAGCAGTTTGAGACATCTGATAAAGCTCTCGCCAGCACCTTGATTATGGAGTTCTCATCGAAAAGACTCACCACTATCCACGGAGTACGCGAGCACATTATGCGTATCCGGGATATAGTGGCCCAACTAAAGACTCTTGAGGTGGAGATGTCCGAATCCTTCCTAGTGCACTATATTCTGAACACTCTTCCACAGCCTTATAGTCCCTTCAAAATTTCCTATAACACACATAAGGCTAAATGGTCCATCAATGAATTGATGACCATGTGTGTACAGGAAGAAGGGAGGTTGCTCATGGAAATGAAAGAGGGAACCAGTAGCGCACATTTGGTCATGAAAGGAAAGGCGAAGGGAAAAGCCAAACTGAAAGGAAAGGCAAAGGGACCTATCCCAATCGTAAAAAAGGAGTCTACGTGTTTTTTCTGTAAAAAGAAAGGACACATGAAAAAGGACTGTGCCAAATTTCAGAAATGGCTTGCTGCCAAAGGTACGGAGATCTCTTTTGTATGTTATGAATCTTTTATGACTGAGACTTCTTATGACACATGGTGGATTGATTCTGGATGCTCAATTCACATTACGAATGTGTTGCAGGGTTTGCAAAACCTACGGAAACCAGTGGGCCGTGAGCAATTCATCTATTCAGGAAACAAGATGAGCTCGCATGTAGAAGCCATTGGAGATCGCAAACTCGTTTTGACTAGTGGACATGTCTTGCAGTTGGAAAGAATTTTTTATGTACCAAGTTTTTCTAGAAATCTAATTTCTGTATCAAAACTTGTACAATTCGGATATTCTTTCCAATTTAATAAAACAATGACATTAGTTTTGCATTCAAATGTCGTTGGTATGGGTCTATTAATTGATGGACTATATGGAATTAATTTGCAAGATAACACATGTTATAACACAATACATGTCGGTGCAAAAAGGTGTGTCATAAATGAAAATTCCTCTATGTTGTGGCACCGGAGATTAGGGCATATTTCTATTGAAAGGGTTAAGAAGTTGGTAAAGGATGGAGTACTTAGTACTCTAGATTTTAGCGACTTTGAAACCTGTGTGGACTGTATTAAGGGTAAGCAGTCCAATAAGTCAAAGAAAGGTGCCAAGAGGAGCTCAGATCTATTAGAGATTATTCATACAGACATATGTTGTCCGGATATGGACTCATATGACCAAAGGTATTTTATCACCTTTATTGATGATTACTCACGTTATATGTATCTCAATCTCCTTCGCCATAAAGATGAGGCGTTAGATGCCTTTAAGGTTTTTAAAGCAGAAGTAGAGAAACAATGCGGTAAGCAAATAAAGATAGTGAGATCAGATAGAGGTGGAGAATACTATGGGAGGTATACTGATAATGGACAGGCACCTGGTCCATTTGCTCGGTTTCTTCAGGAAAATGGGATCATTGCCCAATACACCATGCCTGGGTCTCCAGACCAAAACGGTGTGGCTGAAAGAAGAAATCGGACATTATTGGACATGGTAAGGAGCATGATGTCTAGCTCTAAATTGCCTAAATCCTTGTGGACTGAAGCTCTTAAGACGACTGTGTACATATTAAATCGGGTTCCAACTAAGGCGGTTTCCAAAACCCCATTCGAAATGTTTAAAAGATGGAAACCTAGTTTGCGACATGTACGCGTTTGGGGATGTCCGTCAGAAGTAAGGGTTTATAATCCACAGGAAAGGAAACTGGATCCGAGAACCATAAGTGGGTATTTCGTTGGATATGCCGAAAGGTCCAAGGGATACAGATTTTATTGTCCATCTTATCATACTAGGTTTGTGGAATCGAGAAACGCAAAATTTCTTGAGGATCACTTGATCAGTGGGAGGGATGTCTTTCAAGACTTAGTCTCTGAAAGAAATCTATCAAGTATGCCTTCTACTTCAAGTGAAAGGATGATTGTCATTCAAAGCGTCCCTCCTGTACCTATGGACGTTGACCCGATTACATATGACAATCAAAATATTCCACAATCCGACATCGGAACTGATCAAGTTGGACAGCCCTCTCCTAGAGAGACTGTTGAGCCGACATTAAGGAGATCTGTTAGGATTAAGAGGTCAGCAATATCTAGTGATTATATAGTCTACCTCCAAGAGTCTGACTATAATGTTGGTGCTATGGAAGATCCTGAGTCGTTTTCACAAGCCATAAACTCTAACGATTCAAGTTTGTGGCTAGAAGCCATGAAGGATGAGATGGACTCCATGACAAGTAATGGAGTCTGGGATCTTGTAAAGTTGCCTGATGGGGTAAAACCTATCGGATGTAAGTGGGTTTTTAAGACAAAAACCGACTCATTTGGCAACATTGAGAAATACAAGGCCAGACTTGTTGCTAAGGGGTTCACTCAGAGGGAAGGAATCGATTATTCGGAGACCTTTTCTCCGGTATCTAAGAAAGATTCCCTTCGCATTATTTTGGCGATTGTCGCACATTTTGACTTAGAGTTGCAACAAATGGATGTGAAAACAGCATTTTTGAATGGAGAACTAGAGGAAGAGGTTTACATGTATCAACCTGAAGGATTTTCCTCTAGTGATGGTGAGAATTTGGTTTGCAAACTTAATAAATCTATATATGGATTGAAGCAAGCCTCCCGCCAATGGTATTTGAAATTCCATGAGACAGTTTCTTCATTCGGTTTTGAAGAAAATGTCGTGGATCAGTGTATATACCAGAAGGTTAGTGGGAGTAAAATTTGTTTCCTAGTACTGTATGTGGATGATATCTTACTTGCAACCAATGATAAAGGAATGTTGCATGAAGTGAAACAGTTCCTTTCTAAGAACTTTGCCATGAAAGATTTAGGTGATGCGTCTTATGTCATTGGCATTAAGATACATCGAGATAGATTTAATAAGATTCTCGGACTATCTCAAGAAGCCTATATTAAGAAAGTTCTTAAGAAATACAGAATGCAGGACTGCTCACCGAGTGTAACTCCTATTGTCAAGGGTGACCGGTTCAGTTTGGACCAGTGTCCCAAGACAGAACTGGAAAGGGAACAAATGACCAATATTCCATACACTTCCGTGGTTGGAAGTCTTATGTATGCTCAGGTCTGTACCCGACCTGATATAGCGCATGCAGTTGGAATGTTAGGACGATATCAAAGTGATCCTGGTTTGGAGCATTGGAAGGCTGCAAAGAAGGTGTTACGGTATTTGCAAGGCACCAAGAACTACATGCTTACATATAGGAGAATCGATAATTTTGAGGTGATCGGGTACTCGGACTCGGACTTCGCTGGCTGTGTTGATTCTCGAAAATCAACATCTGGATATATTTTTGTTCTGGCCGGTGGAGCTATATCGTGGAGGAGTGCTAAGCAGACATTGACTGCGACCTCCACTATGGAAGCTGAATTTGTGGCATGTTTTGAGGCTACGTCACAGGCGGTGTGGTTACGAAGTTTCATGGCTGAGTTAAGGATCTTGGACTCCGTACCTAAGCCATTAAGTATATTTTGTGATAATTCGGCTGCGGTATTTCTGGCTAAAAATAATAAAAGTGGTAGTCGAAGTAAGTACATCGACATTAAGTACTTGGCCATAAGGGAAGGTGTTTTGGAAAATAAGGTTGTAATCCAACATATTAGCACCGAATATATGCTTGCTGATCCTCTGACTAAAGGCATGCCTCCAGTTAAATTCAGGGATCATGTTGTAAATATGGGTTTAAATCCCAATCTTAATGGAACTTCGAATTGAATTTTCTCGTATAAAATTATGTGCACATTCCAGTTTTGAGAAAATTTCATGAAAATGGATCCCGAATAAACATAGGGTTTATTCATAAAGACGGTTACCATAAGGATAAGGAGTAGCATACAATGTAATACACAGGAGACAATACTCGTTGAATTAGAGGACTTGTCACTGTGATTCATGTATGTTTTTTTCATTAAGTTTCGGTTTGGATAAAGTCACCAAGTCGGGTGAGTGGACCAAGTGGGAGAATGTAAGAACAGGAGGGTGGTTGGCCCATCACCCTCCATACCCTGCAATTCACTTCCACAAGTAAGGGATGCTTCACTCACCAAACAAGTAACCAAGTATGGGTCTCCATAATGGTTGTTGATGGCACAACCATTATAAATAGAGACAACCATTGCAAGGGTCCCTAAGTTCAATTCATTTTAGTCTCACACACCATCTAGAGAGAGAATTGAGAGCTTGGAAGGCTTCTTGCACGTCCGGAGGTGCTGCAAAGCAAGTTACAGTCGCCGGAATCCATGGCTGGAGGTATTCTTGCTTCCGCTTGTTCTTCGGTTAAATTTTGCCCTATAATTCATGTATTAGACTTGCATGAATATGTCAACAAGTTCAATCTCACCAATGACTTGGGGAAGTATTTAGGTATTCCAATTATCCACAAGAGGGTGGATAAGAACACCTACATCAGGTGGTGGAGAAGGTCCAAGATAGGTTAAAGGGATGGAAGATCAAGCTTTTAAATGCTGTGGGTAGATAAGTCCTCATTCAAGCTGTTATAGCGGCTATCCCCATCTACTCTATGCAAGCGGCTTGGTTACCAAAGAGTATATGTAGTAAGCTAGATCAAATTAGCAGAAATTTCCTTTGGGGATGGACGGGAGATCGCAACAATGTTCATATTGTGGGGTGGGACAAAGATTGCAGACCTAAGAAGGATGAAGGTCTTGGTCTTAGGAAAATGAGAGACATCAACAAGGTTCTTATGTCTAAGTTGGGTTAGAAGGTCTTGAGAGGTGATAATGTGCTTTGGTGTGAGATATTGAGGAGTAAGTATCCTAGGGGCCAGGACTTTATGAGTTGCATTCCCAAGCCCAATACCTCAGGTATCTAGCAAGGGATCCTGAAGTGCAGGGACTGCATAAAGAAGGGGACCAAATGGAAGGTTGGTGATGGCAACAAGATAAACTTTTGGACTGATTTGAGGGTGGGTAGAGATCCTTTAATCAACCACACTTTGTTTCTTATTAACAATAATGGGATAGACTGGAAGGTTAATCATTTCATTAATATAGACATGGATTGAAAAATTGAAGTTTTGAAGAGCATCCTTCACAGAAATAAGATTGATGAAATTAGAAGTGTGAGCATTTCAGAGGGAGACTCTCATTCTGATGATTTTTGTTGGAAAGGAAACGAAGATGGGTCTTTGTCAGCAGCTTCAGCTTACGAAGCATCACGAAGACGAGGATTGGGGGGTCCAGCATCAACTTGGACTGGAATTGGGTGTGGAAAATAGACTACCTAGAGAGGATTAAATTCTTTCTTTGGTTAGTGGTGTCCAACAAAATCATGACTAATGTTGAGAGAAAGAGAAGATACTTTGTTTTAGAAGCGGATTGCCCTTATTGCAGGAGAGAGGAAGAGACCATCGTCATTGTCTAAGGGACTGTCAGATAGCCAAAAAGGTGTGGAGCTTGGTCCTACCAGGGATAGGTAACCATTCAGAATTTTGGAAAATAGAAGTAGTTGACTGGATCAAGTTAGGTAGCAATGGTATGCTTGCAGGTGTTTCTAGGAAAGACAATAGGACGTTTTTGGCCACCATTTAGATAATCTGGAAAAGTAGATATAAGTTGGTTTTTCAAAATTCTATCTCACATCCTATGCAGGTTGCTAGATGGGTCTGTTATTTTGTCATTCAATTTTCCCTGGCCTTTAGAAGGGAGGTATGCAAGAGGGATGGGTCCAACATTTGGGTCGGTTGGAGGCCTCCATCGAAAGGATCTCCAAAGCTGAATACCAATGGTTCAATAGATAGAAGTCTGCGGGGGGTGTTATGAGAGATAGCAGAGGGCAGTGGGTGGTTGGTTTTTCAATCCATATAGGAGTCTCGTCAGCGTTTGTGGCGGTATTGTGGGGTGTTAGAGAGGGTCTTAAGATGGCAAAGAGATCGAATTTGCATGGGTTCGGGCTAGAGGTGGACTCCCTCTTTGTTCTTCAAATCCTGAAAAGAGATGGAGATCCGGATCATCAGCTAAGCATGTTGATTAGGGAGTGTAAAAGGCTCTTACAATAGTTGAATGTTGTAACTATTCTCCACACTCCTAGAGAAGGAAACCGGCGTGCAGAGTGTATGGCATTTTTAGATCACTCCCTCTCTCAGTGTTTTAAAGAGTTTTCTCATCATCCCCCTGCTCTTGTTAGCCTCCTAAAGGAGGACGCCGAGGGAGTTAAGCTTTTAGGGTAAAGCAGAAGGTCTTGTTCGTGCTTTCGCCGTGGTTTGGGCTTGACCATTTAGTGAGCTTGTGTTCTTGTTTCTCTTCTTACCCCAAAAAATAAAAAAATAAAAAAAAAAGAAAAAAAAAAAGGACTAACAACAAACAAACGAGGAGAGAGAAAGAACAACTGATGTTAACCTCCATTTCTCGGGACGGGATGCTTAGGTTGGGAGATTATCACGGACAAAGGTGACCTTTTATAATGGATTATGGGTGCTGTTTTCGTAGCTATATTTCCATTTCTATAAATAGTAACAATATATGTGTACGCACATGGGCCAAGACCCCGGGGAGTCATTTTTTTTCTCAATAAAAAGTTACAAGTCAATAAATAAATATATAAATTGCAAAATAAGTATGTAATTTAATTATATTATCAAAAATTTTGTATATCTTTTAAAAAATTAATAAAAATATTTGTCGCCTTTTTCATATTTTTACTTGACAAGAAATTTCATATATGTTAAATTATTTAGAATTTTCAATAATTATTTTTGGATTTTACTACATCATAGTTTTCTACTTGTCAAACTAATTATAGATTATTAATTTTTATAACCTTACCAAAGTTGTGGTGGATATTTAACAAAGGAAAATTGATATTTTGACCTACTTGGATTTAATTTTTGCCCCTGCAAGAAGTTTATGACTTTGTTCTCGCTTATTAGGGGAAAAAAAATCAACAAAAAATAATAAATTGGGATGGAGTCTCCCTGGAAAATTCAAACTAAGAATTTGATTGCATTGGGTTCTTTTTGAATTCCAAACGCCTACAACAATTGAAGACCAATCAGAAAAATCTCATTGGTGTACTGCACTGCAAAAATTTTAAATCAGGTATTTCCAACTTTGTTAACTATGTACACATGAAAATTATTATTTACACCATATTCCTCTTCCATTGCGTTACTTTCAAATATTACTATTTTCAGTCTATATATATTCCCCGTTGTTATTGTTGTTGTTATAATAATAATAATAATATAATACAAAGAATTGAAAAAAATAGTCTAATTTACATTAAATTAAAAAATATGTAATAATTTATCATGAAATCTTGCTTAAATTTTGCCTTATGTTGAAAGTTATGAAAGGAAGTAAATTTGTAAAAGATTATATAAAAAAATAGAATGATATCAAAAGGTTCATAATTCCGATAGTACGCGTGAAGACCGAGGAGAAGAAACCTCAGAGGTGAAGGGAGTAATTGCCCCCTTAATTTCTAAATATATATATATATATATATATATATATATATATTAGTAAATAAATAATGTAGAATAATTATTTCTATAAATTACAAATTAATTATTTTAGCAAATTATTATGTCGTAAAATTCGTGTGTTTTTTAAATGAATAGTAAAAATATTGTTTTTTGTTGTTGGAGGTGTGTTTAGTCTTCATAGATTCACCTCTTCTAGACTCGATCGGACGATTGATGATGAGACTCAAAATCTACAAAAGACTGCCGCAAGGTGTTCCGACAGAGGAGGTTTCGACGCTTAACAGAAAGAACGCTTTTCGAAAAGAAAAACAGACTAAAAGCGGGGGAGGACGGATCTCCCTCAGTTTTCTGTGTGTCTTGTGTAGAGTCAGAGGACTTACCTAGCCTGACGTCTCCATCGTTCTTATATAAATGTTCTCCTTAGCTCCGTATTGCGGCGGGTTTTACAATCCCTAATTTCCTTATGAAATGATCTGGGAATTTCGGATCTCTAAATATTGAAGATTCGATGTTGCGATTACTTAGGGAACTGAAGCATATGGGGAGATTTTTTTCTTTATCGATTAAATCTTTTAGGTCTCCTTCCTTGTGTAGAAGACACATTTCATACCGAAATAGGGAACTCAATTATCGATAAAAGGAGATAAGGGCGTTCAGTTCCCTCGATTGCTATTAGTTCGAAGAGGGAAGCATTCGACTCTACTAAATACCCTTACGAGTAGGACTGTATAGACTAAGCGATCGTAGAATCTGGTTCTTAAAATAATCTGGGCGACTGAGGTCCATTCGGGGGGTGGATCCCATCAACAAGCTGGGGCGATATAGACCCATTTATATCTAAATAGCCTGAGTGTATCTCTACTAGATGGGCCCACTCTACGTGGTAAGAACTTTTCAAAAAGGGGGTCTGTCATTTGCCCCCGACTCATAGTGTTGTTTAGCGAGAAAGGTGCCATGAGTAGTGGTATTTCCGAAAAGATGCCAAAATCTTTTAGTATAATGTAGGCCTCCTTGACTTTCTTGAACTATCCCTAGTAGTGTTTTGAAAAAGCAACGTGTTTAGGCATATTAGGTACTCGTTTCTTCTTTGCAAGAAAAATTTTATCTGGTGAAGATTTTTGCTAAAGATGTCAAAGGGTTTGTCTTCCTCTCATCAAGGTATTAGTGAAGTTCAGAGTACAATCTCAAGGGAGGAACTAGACGAGGTACGATCAGACATGGCTTTGGGCGATGACTTTGTCTTGATAGAACCCATGGATACAGATAGGGCGAATAGGACACCCGACGGCAATGTTCCCATATACAAGCAAGTAGTAAAGTATGGGGTGAAAATCCCGTATAGGGGCCCATTGGCTGAAGTGATGCATTACTGAAGAGTCTACCCACACTGCTCATTCCCAATGCCTGGCACTTTGTGGTGGTAATAATTTTCCTATTAGGGTTTTGTCGTTTTCTCTTTGACGTGGAGATTCTGGTGATTTTTTTTTTCGTTGACGAGATGTAAAGGATAGGGTTCTACCCATGGCTGGTTTCAATTGCAGACCCGCCCAGATTCTCACCGGAATTTCTATTATAATGATTCGAAAAATAAATTCTAAGCACAAAAGTTCTTCTTTGTAAAGTTTTTAAATAAGGATCTTCTGCCCGTATTACTGGATGCGGAGTAGGAGCCTTTGTTGAGAGGAAAACCCCCGCTTCTTATAACAAGTCTTGAATGCATTTGATCAAATCGCTCTTATAAGATGGAGCGACTAAGGCACATAGAGATATAGATTTCTTCGATTAGATGGGGCGACTGAGGCCCTTCGGGGAGATAGATTAAACGGGGTGACTGAGACCCTTCTGGAAGATAGATCCATTCGATTAGATAAGACGACTGAAGTCCTTCGGGAAGATAGATTCATTCGATTGGACGGGACGACTGAGGCCCTTTGAAGAGATAGATCCTTTTGATTGGACGGGGCAACTGAGACCCTTCGAGAAAATAGATCCTTTCAATTGGACGGTTTTTCTTAAATGTAGATCATAAGTCCTTAAGAAAAGAAGCTAAATGACTTGAGATATACATATGAAAATAGTCGTCTGCTGAAAAGGACATCCATCAAAGGGAAAGATATCAAGGTTTACTCAAAAGAGGATACGGAGAATGCCGGGTCGTAAGCTGGGAAGGCATATGTCGAAACATAGGGCTCATGCAAGAGTCAGGGATCATGAACTTGGAGGATCACCCTGTCTTGTCCGTTTCACAATGATCTATCCATTGTGGAGTCTTTTGGCTCATTTCTTCATAGCGAGTCTTGTCTATCGGGAGAAGGCTTGTCTCTCCTTTCCACGCTAATAAATCTTTGCAATTTTCTGCTCCAAATTAAGAATTCTAGTTCGTCTTTAAGCCGCTTATAATCGTCAGTCGTATGCCCAAAGTCTCGATGGTTGTGGCAGTATTTTGACTTGTCTTTCTTCAGATCATCTTCAATGGTGCATAGTGGCCACCTTACGTATGATTTGTTTATGATTTGAAACCATACCTGGCTAGGGGTCTCATTCAGGGGGTATATGCATTAAATTTTCATTGGCATGGAGGGCTCAAATGGTTCTCCTTGGATGTCGGTTGCTGAGGTAATCGATTGCGTTCTTTTCTGGGTGCTCGGCTTCTCTTTTGGTCAAAGGCCTTAGCGTTTTCGGTGGCGATGTATTTTTTGGCACGAGAATAAAACTCCTGGATAGTAAAGGAAGACTTTTTCGTGATCGAGACTTTCATACCAGAAGGGCGCAACCCAGTGAGTAGTACTGCTAGCGCGATAGCGCGATAGAATGGTTTAAAGATGAGACCTTCATCATTTCTACCTTGAATCTCTTTAGGAAGTCCCTCAGGGACTCGTTCTCCTTTTGATGTAGTGATAGTAAGGAAGTAGATTTTTTCTTGGCTCCCCTACTTATCATAATATTGGTCTCGAACTATTGTCGAAACTGGGAAAAAGTTTTTTGCTCAGCAATGAAAGTGAGTTGAATCATGTCAACACATTCCCCTTAAGAGTGGTAAGAAAGTGTTTGCACATGATTACATCAGTCATGTCCCTTGAGATCATTATGGTTACAAAGTTTGCCATGTGGTCATAAGGGTCGGTTGTCCCATCGTATCTTTCCATAGGAGGCAAAAATACGTCACAAGGCAAAGGTTTCGAGGAGACCTTCGGGTCAAAGGATGAAAGCGTTAGAGTAGAGGGGTCTGATTTTCTCGGGCATTAACTCGCTTGACTTTGTCAGCAACGAGTTGTTCGACCTATCTTCTTAGGTCATTTGGATTATGATGAGAAGTCACTAAGGGCTTGTAGATGAGTGGCGGTGTTCGCCGATGAGGGCGATCACGTTTTGATCCCCCCGAAGAGGAATGGCCTTTGGGCCTCACGGCGTAGCTAAAACTCTCCAGTTGTTTGCTAATGTCTTGGATCTTGGATTCTAATATGTCCATCTAGGGTTGGCTGGCTGGTCCTGGAGGTATTGACGTAGGATAGACGGCTGGGTGTTCTTGGAGCTCAGGCTATAGAACTGGTTCTGACAGAGGAGGTCAGACATGAGCAGCAGAGTTATCGGTCGATTGAATGGGTGCCGTAGAAGGGGCTGTGTTAGTGGAGGTAGCGGCAAGGCTATCCTCCGCAGATACGACTCTTGAAGTCGCTCTAGTTTTTTATTTCGGAGGCATGTCTACTTTGACACTTTCAGATGCTCAATAAAGACTCTCAAGCCTATTTCCCACAGACGGCGTCAATCTATTGGATGTGAGTTTTGTTTCCATAGATCCATCTCTTCCAGACTCGATCAGACGACTGATGTTGAGGTTTGAAACCTGCAAAAGACCGCCGAAGGGTGCTCCAGCGGAGGAGACCCCGACACTTAAGTCAAAAAGAACAGTTTTTGAAAGGAAAAACAGACTGAGAGCGGGGGGAGGACAAATCTCCCTCAGTTTTTCTGTATGTCCTGTGTAGGGTTAGAGGACTTACTTGGCTTGACGCCTCCATCGTTCTTATATAAATGTTCTCCTTAGATCTGTGCTGCGGCGGATTTTACAAACCCAAGTTTCCTTATGAAATGATCCGGGGATTTCAGATCTCTGAACATTGAAGATTCGATGTTGTGATTCCTTAGGGAACTGAAGTATATATGGAGATTTTTTCCCTTATCGATTAGATCTTTTAGGTCTTATTCCTTATGTAGAAGATATATTTCGTGCTGAAACCGAGAACTCAGTTACCGATAGAAGGAGATAAGGGCGCTCAGTTCCCTTGATTGCTATCGTTTAGAAGAGGGAAGCATTCGGTTCTATTGAATACCCTTATGAGTTGGACCGTATAGACTAAGCGATCGTGGAATCTGGTTCTTAAGATAATCGGGGCGATTGAAGGTCATTTGGGGGTGGATCCTATAAAAAAGCCGAGACGACATAGACTCATTTATATCTAAATAGACTAAGTGTATTGCTACTGGATGCGACCCACTCCACGAGTTAAGACCTTTTCAAAAAGGGGGTCCATCAGTTGTGTTTCATATCTTTACTCGAAGCAAAGAAAAAAAATGTATACATTTTACACTACTTTCAATTTGAATAATTATTTCCTAATTCAACATAATATGTCAAATAATAATTATTTACTTCTCATCACTAAAATTTTATAAATTAGTGATTGTTTAATCTTATATCGATATCAAATATATAAGAATCAAGAATTAAATTAATTTTTATCATAATAAAATTAAATTTCAGCCTGCCTGCAGAAAATTAAAAAAAGAATTCTTTGACCCCTTCATGTACGAAAGAACCAACAAAAGTTAGAGCTAAAGTTTCAATCGGGATGGAGACGCCCAGAAAATTAAAACTTTAAGACTTCGTTGAATGGAACTTAGACTTCATTGAATTAGGTTGCTGTGGAAAATTAAATTCCCACAACAATTGAAGGCCAATTATTCTCACAAATATTTTTTGACCAAATATGAATTAAAATTTTCAGAATCCAGTATTTGTAATGTGCAATTGGCCTGTGGGCTTAAAAACGTTCACCCGAATTTTTCATTTCTTTTCATTCTAATTTGTTGTTTAGCTCCACAATTTTTGTTCAATTATTTTATTGTAATCGATACAATAGAAAGAAAGAAAAGAAAAAAAAATCAACAAAAAGATCTATTATATAAGGATCAAACTGCACCATGCTAAGTTCGAAGTAATATTCACAATATTCAATCTGCTACTTCCTGAAATCCTACAATGACCCTTTTGTCAATACACAACAGCCATGCTAAGTTTTAGGAAAATGCTTTTCTTTTTTTTTCTCTATATATATTTTTTTTCCTGGGGCCTTCGGCCCTCCCTCAAATCCTTGGGTTCATTAGGGTTGGAAGTTTCGGGACTTCCACGACACGCTCCGGAGGATGTACTTCCTCAAACTGCATTTTTAGTGTCACCGGAATTCAGTTTGTTATTGTTGGGAGTGTTGATCAAAATCCAACAATAGTTATTTTCATCGCACGTGTGATTCGATGGTCCGTTTGTTGAAGGTATTTGTACCTTTTTCGATTTGGCCTTCATGTTTTTGGCTCTGTGTACAACATGTGGCACAAGTGTGCTAATATTAACATAGGCATGCTGGAGACATATGTCACTTGCATTTGGTTTTTTAATTGCCATAACATGTTGAAAGAGTTGAGAGAGAGAGAGAGAGAGAGAGACGAAAGGGCGGAGGCAAAGAGTTGACCTACATCAAGATACGGAATTAGCTGCCATTTTCGGCTCTCTCGAACACGTGTGGCTGTGATTCGACAACAAAGTGTTTAACACCTCTTTTTCAGACAAGATCAAGATCAAGATCAAACCATATATCCATTAATTCTATTGTTAAATTCAAAGGCCGCACCAATAAAACATGAAAAACCAACATCAAACTATTTATTTATTTATTTATCTATTTTGTGCCAAACTTTACTAATACTATATGGATAGTTAATCTGGTTTCTGTTTCTACCTCTTAATTAACTATACTCGTCGTTTGTGTTTTATCTTTTTTCTTATAGGGGCTGGACCCGATGTACTACCAATAGCTCCACCCTCCGCGCTAAGCCCACGGTCGGCCAATGAAGAAGCTGTGCTCCTGTGACTTCCGTCATCTGCATCATCTCACCATATGAGAGAGAAAGAGAGAGGTAATCTTTTTTTTTTTTTTCCCTTCTTTTTGATGAAAAAGAGAGACGTACGTAACTTACTTGGTGGAGCAGCAGGAGCCCACACTGTTATTAGGAGACTCGAGATTAGGCAAATCAAGAGGAAGTATGGAAGGACGAGTGCAAGAAAAAGGCTTGTTACTGTAAGCCATTTTGTGTTTATGACTATTAGAAGCACCCCAACTCCGGGTGATATATGAGAGGGCTATGTGTTTATGTCCATTACTTCATTGTCACAAAATAAGTGCAAGCCTGCACCAACCCATCGATTTATTTTCGGAGAAAAGTAGAGAGGAAAGGAGACTTTGATTTGAGGTGCCTTGCGAGTAGCCACAAATTTCTTATCTGCTTATCGAATTACCACAAATTTTCGGATCATGAGTTTTAATATAATTATTGTGAGAGACTTCGTGGTCTACAATTATTTCCCAAAAATTTGGAATTATAAAAATTTAATGAGGTAAATTCATTAATCAATTATCAATATTATAAAAGGTACTCACTAAATCTTTCATTGGTTATAGAAAAAATAGATGATCAGCCACTCCGTAATGTAATTGATAAACAAATATTTAACTGATAATTGGAAGTTTTAGGCACAAATAATACACAAATAACATAGAGTCATCCTCAAATTATATGCAATTACAGTTGTCTGAGAGAGAATGAGAGAGAGAGAGACCGACTAATTACAAATCAAAATCCCATGGCCCACCACTCTTGAGATATCAAATCATGCCTTTTTTTTTGGTTACTTTTGATCCCCAAAACTATGCTGGATGATAATTTTTGAAATAAATGGAAGGGTATTGATCAAATATTATCCCAAGTAAACATAAAATGGCATTTTGTAATTTGTAATGTAATAAATAACTGTTACTTATATGCGTCTTTTAAGCAGATTAGATAGGAATTAAGATAATCATTAAATGTTCTCAGTTCACCACTAATAAGTTTGAAATATATAATTAATACTTCCTCAATTTTCCAATTGACGGATGAGGTGAGACAAATATATATATATATATATATATATATATATATATATATATTGACACTTAAAGTTGAACTATAAGGGCCCATCAAATCCCTCCGCTCATCAAGGCCTTCACCAGTATTTGGGCCTCAAAATTTGATTCAGACTAAAAAATTCGAGGAAAATTTATATTGACACTGGTCTCAAATAAAAGTGAAAAAACTTGAATTTGGCTTGTGATCATCTGAAATGAACTATTGTAAGACATATAACAGAAGATGCATTCAGCTGATTGCCCCAGGAGATGAAGGTACAAATGCTGATTTCGCGTGCGGTGATGTGCTTCCTCCTACTGATCTCTTGCTGTCTCCAAGACTCAAATTTTGGTTTCCTAAAGCAGTGATCCGAATATTTTTAATAATCATTCAACAACAATGTTTGCATTTACAATAAATTTCCATCATATATTGTAATATAAATGAAAACAAAACGAATGCCAAGGTTGATTTATTCTACAAAATTTGCTCCAAAGTCCACTTTGTGAGTTTGCAATGTGCAAAATACACACACGCATGCGGGCACACACATATATAATATATGTGTATATAATATATATATATATATATATATATATATATATCATATTGGTTAAGGAGGTGGTGTTAATGTATAAAATAATAATTTATTAAGATATCATAATTTTGATTTTTCTTTTTAAAGATGTCCGGCTTTTTCATAAAATTTAAAATAGTATTAAAGTTGGACGGTAAATTCTATTAAATTTATTAAAAACCCTCTTATAAGTTGTCACTAATCTTCATGTGCTGTGTGCTAAATTTTAAAACATTAGGAAACCTTTAACAATAAGTTCGAAATTTTTGAGTAAAGAATTATCATTTTTTGATTTGAACTCTAGATAATGGGGTTGGAGAGGGAGATATGACCACTAGCCGTCCTCTCTTTGTTTAACAATATTTTATATTAATGTTAAAATTTTTTTGGTGATATTTCTTTTTTCTCTTTTCTCTTCTCTTTTTTTTTTTTTGAGTATATCGAAACACTCGAACTCAAGATCTTTATAAACAGAAGGGAAACGGTACCAGTTAAGCTATAACTCATTAGTTTCTCTCTCTCCCTCCCTCCCCATAGTTCCCCCAAAATCTAAACAATTTAACTCAATTAACCACGACTTCATCATCAAATCACCATCAGTTTCCCATCATCGCAATCAATTTCTTCAAATTCTAGAAAATGACATTTTGCCAGTGGTGGTGTTCTTCATTAATCGTGAATTGAAGAAGAAGAAGGAGGAGGAGGAGGAGGAGGAGGAGGAGGATGAGGAGGAGGAGGAGGAGGGAGGGAGAGAGAGAGAGATGCATTTTACTCTTATGTCCACATTCAGATTAATACTTGAATTTTGAAAGTTAATCAGAGAGAAATGCATTTTATACAACAAAGTTGCAAATAGTGCTCTAGAAGTATGAGTATTATGAGAATTTTTATTTAAGGGAAAGAGAGAGTACTCTACTCACCAAGTGGGGCAAAGAGCTCATATGCAGGAGTTGGAGGCCCCTGAACGTGAGGGATTCTGCCCAGGCTGCGGGCGTCCACGTTTTTGTTTGGTGGGACGGTAGTAAAAAGGATACATATAAAGAACAAACGACAAACGAGGAGAGAGAAAGAACAACTGATGTTAACCTCCATTTTTTCTTTCTCGGGACGGGATGCTGGGAAGGTTATCACGGACAAAGGTGGCCTTTTATACGGATTATGTGTGCTGTTTTCGTAGCTATGTTCCCACATGGGCCAAGACCCCGGGGAGTCAATTTTTTTTTTCTTAAATAAAAAGTTACAAGTCAATAAATAAATATAAAAAATTTCAAAATAAGTATATAATTTAATTATATTATCAAAAATTTTGTATATCTTTTTAAAAAATTAATAAAATTATTTGTCACCTTTTTTATATTTTTACTTGACAAAAAATTTGCTATATATTTAATTATTTAGAATTTTCAATTTTTGGATTTTACTAAATCATAGTTCTACTTGTCAAAACTCACAAATTAATTATAGTTTATTAATTTTTCTAACCTTACACCAAAGTTATGGTGGATATTTAACAAATGAAAATTGATACTTTGACCCACTAGGATTTAATTTTTGCCCCTGCAGGAAGTTGATGACTTTGTTCACGCTAACCGGGAAGGGGGGGGGGGGACAAAAATAATAAATTGGAATGGAGACTCCCTGGAAAATTCAAACTTAGAATTTTATAGCATTGGGTTCTTGTTGAATTCCAGACGCCTACAACAATTGAAACCAATAAGAAAACCCTCAATGGTGCACTGCACTGCCAACATTTTAAATCATGTATTTCCAGCTTTGTTGACTATATTCACATGAAAATTATTATTTACACCATATTCCTTTTTCATTGCGTTATTTTCAAATATTACTATTTTCAGTTTACACGAATTCCCAATTGTTATAATAATAATAATAATAATAATAGTTGTACAATACAAAGAATTGAAAAAAAAATAGTCTAACTTACATTAAATTGAAAAGTATGTAATAATTTACCACAGTTCTCATGAATTCTTGCTTATAATTTGTCTTATGTTGAAAGTCATGAAAGGTGCCTTAAATTTGTAAAAGATTATATAGAAAATAAAATGATATCAAAAGGTTCATAATTCCCATAGTATGCGTAAAGACCGGGGCAAAGAAACCTCAGAGGTGAAGGGAGTAATTGCTCCCTCAATTTCTAAAAATAATTTATTAGCAAATAAATCATGCATAATAATTATTTCCATGAATTACAAATTAATTAATTTAACAAATTATTATATCATAAAAATCGCGTGTTTAATCTTATCAATAAGTATGTGTAATAATAATTTTTTACTTCTCATCACTAAAAATTTATAAATTATTGATTGTTTAATCTTATATCGATATCAGATATATAAGAATCAAGAATTAAAATTTTATCATGATAAAATTAAATTTTAGCCTGCCTGCAGAAAATTAAAAAAGAAATCTGATTTGACCCCTTCGTGTACGAAAGAACCAACAAAAGTTAGAGCTAAATTTTCAATCGGGATGGAGACGCCCAGAAAATTAAAACTTAGACTTCGTTGAATGGAACTTAGACTTCATTGAATTAGGTTGCTGTGGAAAATTAAATGCCCGCAACAATTGAAGAGCAATTATTCTCACAAATATTTTTTTAACCAAATATGAATTAAAATTTTCAGAATCCAGTATTTGTTATGTGCAATTATTCTTAGGCCCACTGATTCCTTGGAACACGGAGCCATGTCATTTGATCTTAGCCGAAAGGCCGAGAAAGGTATGCCATGTCATTTCTTTTCATCCTAATTTATTGTTTAGCTCTACAATTTTTGTTCAATTATTTTGTGTTAATCAATACAATTAGAAAGAGAGAAAGAAAGGGAAAAAAAAAAGAAAAAGAAAAAGGGCAACAAAAGCTCTATTATATAAAGATCAAATTGCACCAGAATAAGAATTTTGAAGTAATATTTGTTGGGAAAAACTGATCGAAAATAAATATTTAATTATATAATTGGAAACTGAATAGAATGAAATCTTAATCTAAACAAAATCTTAAGTTCAGTTTTCGTCGGATCAAAATCCTGGGTACATCCTTCTAGATTAAATATGTCCTCACAAATTCTCTCTATATAATAGGGGTAGTAGGAAAAAGAGTGATACATTGACCCGAAAACCATAACCTTATTTATAGTTGTGGGGTGAGTTTTATCTTCCAAATCTGTATATTCAGTTTATGACAACTGTTCTTAAATTACGTTTAAATATTCTATATTTAATTCATCATAAATAATAAATATCTATTGATACATGTACATTAATTTATTTCTATATCTTTTGAAATATTTAAACTCAAATTACCAAATTTTTCAAATTTACAAGATCACTTTTATACGAGCTTAATTTATAGATTTGACACAGTGAAATAAATAATTATTTGAACATATAAATTCAATGTTAAATTAATAATCCAATAATCTCCCACTTGGGTTGTATGTAAAATTTTATAATTATACTATTGCGAAACGACTGAATGAACTCAACTTTTCTGTCAATATTGAAATATTTTTATAACTAATCCGGTCAATCAATCATATCAACTTAGAATTAAAACGGTTTCTATTACATTTTTTTCATAACTCAACCCTTAATGGTCACGCAAATTGATATAACTGAATAATATAGATCATGATATGGATGCGTAGTATAGAAATATCATACAATATGATTTTTAACATGTCTATTTCCAACTGATCCTCTTTAGTGAGATCAATCATACTCAATATCAGAGTGTGATTCAAAACTGAATTCTTAATTTCATGAAAAATAATCTCAAAATACCTAAAATTGAAATAAGTGAAAATATCTATATTAGATCACTATCTAAAATCACAAACTCTTACTAAAACTGAATATTTTGAAATGATATGACACCCATACGAGTAGTGTACACATGAATCTTTTGGGTGACAATTCCTTAATAGATGGATTCGTAATTTTAAAGTTTATATCAATATATTCTATAGACAACTGTCCACTCTAAATCATTTCCTTAAATATAATATAAGACTGTCGAACTATTGTCATATAATAATCTGAGTGGTTTATTAATGTCATCCACTATCTGTAGTTTTGTGACAAAGTTTTATAATCATATTCCATAATTGGATGTCTCATAATACACTATGAATTCCGTCGCCATGATAGAAGAGGTTATAAAAAACTATTTAACACATTTTCAAAAATGGCTCCTCCTACTATCATGCAGCATGTTGTAACTTTCATGCTAACTTGACATCCTACAAAATTGGAATCAGTATACCGAATGATTTCAAATTGATCTGACTTCCGATATGTGAGCATATGTCCATTTACTCTCTATAAGTATTGCAAAATTCATTTGACTACTTTCCAATACTCTATTCCCGATTTGCTTAAATTTTTACCAAACATTTCCATAATGTACGTAATATCTGAACACGTACATATCTAAACATACATCAGACTCCATACTATTGATACATAAGAAATCTTTTACATTTTTCTATATTTAAGGACATTTTTGAGACACGAGTAGAAACTAAATTTGTCACCCTTACTTTAGGGGTATCTCCTAAATATTTGCTTCCACAGAACTTGTAATATTCATAATTATCAACCAAAATTCATTTCAAAATCCAATGAGGTAAAAACTTAATGAAATTTATGATATCACTATCGGGATGCTTGTATGAATTTTATTTCTTCCTTCACGGCATCGGTTCTAGAAATTGTTGAATTTATTCTTCCGGAATAGAGGGTTATCTAACATTGTTTAATAACTCTTGTGGGAATATCAATATATTTCTCTTAGAATACAATGTCTCTAACCATATCTCCCCCACACAAACTCAATATTCTCAAAGAACCGAACACTTTCCGACTCAAAAAAGATCTTATCTATAAGATCATAAAATTAATACCCCTTAAACTTTTTAGAGTACCCTACTAATCAACTAGCCATTCTGACATCCAAATTTCTTTTATTAAGTCAAATAGACCAAATCTTAGTTGAACAACTTCAAACGTGCAGATATTTTAGACAGAATGTGTGCCGATCCAAAGTTTTTATAGCGTTTCGATAGTTACCTTAGTGGGAAATCATGTTCATAATATATGCTGCAATCTTGATTGAGCCATATCATGAATAATTTTTTATGAACGTGATATAATATCTTTGACCATTTGAAAAACCAAAAAGAATGGTCTATAGATATCTGTATATATCAGTTTTAAGACGTTTGAAATCTCATTGGCTTCAATCTCCTTTTGTTGATTTATTTTTCCTTTATATAATTTACACAAATACCAAAATATGTGAAATTAAGGGTATCAAAAATTTCTTCAGATACAAGTTTCCCTATTCTCCATTTAGAAATATTAACCAATCTCTTGTGCCATAATAAAGAGAAATTCTTGCTGGTTAATTTAAACTATATACTTCAAGTACTATATTGCAGGGATTCATTAATTGAAATAACAGTATCAAAATAATATAGATTATCAAATCTTGAAGGATAACCGAAATCAACATATTTGGATTTAAGAAACCAACTAACTTTTCTATTTTTGAAAAAATAAGTAAAATCTGATTTGTTTAACACAAAAATGGAAATCAAATTTCATCTAAAAGATGGAACAACAAAAGTTTCATTAAAATCTAAATAGAAATAGGTTTTCAATGATAATTTAAACCTTTCTATCACTACAGTTGAAATTTTATTGTCATCGTCCACGTAGATATGTCTTTCACTATCAATTGACGATCGCCAATTTAGGAAACTCTCCATAAACATATTGATGTAAATAGTTGTAGAAGAATCTAACCATCAAGCATGTCCTAATACCGATATTAAATTAACCTCAAAACAAATCAAATTAAAGAATATACATTTTTTATCACGCCAAATATGGTAATTAGTACATTTCCTTTTTCTTGTACTTTTCAACACTATAGAAGAAATAATCATTCTTTTCCGATTCAATCGGTATCTTTTGTTGCTTCTTTTGTGATATTGTATCAACAACATCTTTATTTTGTTTCATTTTCTTTTATTTCCTTTTGTTCTTAGTGGTCAAAAGTTTCTCACCATTATACCGTATAGAGATATGATTTATCAAGAGTGTACCAATAACCATTTAATTCTTGATAGATCATTTCTCAATATCCGTAAGAAAAGATTTAGTTGCTATAACTGACTTACATGTAGCATCTCTGAATGTTTCTGGGATGATCCACTTTATCATCATTAAACACATGCGATTCAATATTTCTCACTTTTTTTTTTTCTTTTTTTCATAGGTACTCTTATTTATAAGTGTTGGGGAGAATTGATTTTTAACGCAAGATTTAAATCCAAATTTGAAATTTTTACCCATTCAATTTAAAAATCAATTTGAGTTGGACATTAATGTTAGTGGGAATAATATGAATCGTCAAATAGAGAACAGTAGTCCATATATACTCAGTGGAACTTTAAAATCAAATAAATTCAAATATGAGTAATTGTCATCACAAGATACCGGTCACTCCATTAATATTTCATATTTTGATAAAATAATTAATTTGTAAGTGATATTTTGGTACAATAATCAAATACTGACAATAAGAACATGTCAACCAATTACCTTCTTTTGGGCTGATAAATTGATCACATGTAAAAATTGTTAAATTGTCACACATTTATTATTATAAAGTGTACATGCAATTCTGTCAAATACAAATCTTCCTTTGAGCAAATCAATATTCACATGAGTTGCATACACACAATCTTTTACATCTTTAAACAAATTAATTTTCGTAAGAGAGGTCACTTTGGCGACATGTTGTTTCAATTAATTTATCTTGAAATATATACAAAACCATAAGTGTAGTAATCAAACGCTGACAATAATAACATGTCAACCAATTACCTTCCTTTAGATCGATAAATTGTCACATGTGAAACCGAAAAATTATCATGTATTTATTACCATATGGTATATATACAATTCTGATAAGTACAACTCTTTCTTCGAGCCGATCGGTACTCACATGAATTACATACACAACATTTTATATCCCAAAATAAATTAATTTTCACAGTAGAGTTCACTTTGGTAACATATTGTTTTAATTAATTTATCTCGAGATATATACGAAATCATATTCATATTTGAATCATATCTGTAATTGAAAAAATTTCAATTTCACCCTGATGGAGCTCAATTTCTTGAAAATTGAGTTATTTAAAATCCAATCTTATTAACTTTTAATTGAGTCTATAAAAACTAAATTTTACCGAATCTGTCTCCTTCATTTTACTTTTCTGTCTCTATACTTTCGTTGTTAGCATAAAACCAAAGTCTCCACCCTTTGTCGATAACTGATCCAAAATTTGGTCAACTCCTATTCTGTAGCAGAGGACACTAGGAAATTTTTCCAGATAGGTGGTGAATTCATTTATAATCACTTAAGAGCCACTCAAACTTAAACTTATCCCCGTTTTGTTGATAGAATTTTTCTAGACATGTCATGTCATTGCAAACTAAAAAAATCGTCAGTCTTGAATATAAAAGGGACAGTGTAGAGTGTTAAGGATAAAAAATTGGTTTAATTGAATTTAATGAGTTTCGATACCTTTACAACCAGTATTGGGTCTGTTTGGACCCAAAATGACCCATAAAGTCCTTTTTTTTGGAAAAAAATATTGATCATTTTGTGACGTGGATTTATAATAAAAGGAAAGTTTTATTCTATTGGAATTTGAAAATTTTTCTTCTGAAATTGAGAAATCAAATCTTAAAAAAAGGAATTAAAATCTAGAAGTTTCTTTTTTTTTTTTTAAAACAAAGAAACGGAAGTTTCTTAATTGTAATTTATTTTCTAAAATTGGGAAGTCGACCTTTAAAAAAAAAAGAAATTGAAATATGGAAGTTTCTTTTTTTTTTGTTTCCAAAAAGTAGAAATTTTATTAAGTGTAATTCTTTTTCTGAAATTATAATATCATTCTTTAAAAACAGAAATTAAAATATGAAAATTTCATTTTTTTGTTTCCCAAAACGAAAAGTTTCCTTAATTATTTTTATTGGAAAACTTTATTCTAAAATTAGGAAGTCAAGCCTTAAAATAAAAAAAAAAAGGAAAAGTTGAAATCTGAAAGTTTTTTTTTTGTTTTCCAAATTTTAAAAGTTTTTTAAAAGAAATTAAATTTCAAAATATTCTTTAAAACCAAAAATTTCTCAAAAATATTTGAATCCGAAAAATTTTTAAAAAAATAAAATTCCAAAAGAATCTTTAAAACCGGAATTTTTTTTAAAATGTGTCATGAAAAAATAAGATCCGAATTATTTCTTTCAAAAAAGAAAAGTAATAAATTTTATATATATATATATATAAATCAACTTTCTTAAAAAATGCCCAAAAAAGAAGGAAAGAAAATATTCCAAAATATCAAGTGTTAATTTTTTTTTTTTTTTAAAACTTGTCATTTTCTTCTCTTTTGCGCAAAATCTTTTTTTTCTTTGTGAAATACCGAAAGTCGACTTTAATAAAATACTTAATGTTGACTTTAATGAAAAACTTCTCAATTATTTCTTTTTAAGATATTGGATGTCGACTTTTAATAAAAAAATTAAAGATCGAGTTCAATAAAAATTTTTCATAACCTTTTCTTTTACTGAAATCCACACTAAAAAAAAAATCTAGAATATATATGTATATATATATATTTATATATATTATATATATATTTTGCCGAAAACCAAAATTTCCACAAAAATTTTTTATAAATATTTTCAAAAATTCACACAATACTAAAATCGTATAAAATCTTAAAATATACAAAAAATTCCGATGATTCAAACATGAAAGGTTCTGATACCACTTGTTGAGAAAAATAACTTTATGCAAAACAATACTAAATATCATATTAAATCATCGGAATTAAAACTTAAAAAATCGAATTTGAAAATTTAGATCGAATCAAAAATATACCTGATTTTATAGTCAGAAACTGAATGGATTGAAATCTTAGTCTGGACAAAATTTTGAGTTCGGCCTTCATCGAGCAAAATTCTGGGTACGGCCTTTTAGGTCAAATGCATACCCACAAATTCTCTCTATATGATGGGAGTATTAAGGAGAAAAGTAATATATTGATCTAGGGACAATAACTCTATTTATAGTTGTAGGGTGACTTTTATCTTCTAAATTTGTTTGTTTAGTTTATGGTAACTATTCTTAAATCACCCTTAAAAATTTCCTATTTAACCAATCATAAATAGTAAATGTCTATTGGTTTCTATATATTAATTTATTTTCATATTTTTTAAGATATTTAAACCCAATAACTGAATTTTCTAAATTTATCGGATTACTTTAATATGCGCTTAATTTATGAATTTAATTATATGCAATAAATAATTATTTAAATATATAAGTCTAATAATGGATTAATGATCCAATAATACTCACCCAATATTCAATCTGCTGCTTCCTGAAATCCAACAACGACCCTTTTGTTAATACACAACAGCCATGATAAGTTTTAGGAAAATGCTATTTTTTTTTCTCTCTATTTTTTGGGCCTTCCTTGGGTCCATTAGGGTTGGAAGTTCAAGGACTTCCATGACACGCTCTAGAGGATGTACTTCCTCAAACTGCACTTTTAGTGTCACCGGAATTCTGTTTGTTATTGTTGGGAGCGTTGATCAAAATCCAACAATAGTTTTTTTCATCGTACGTGTGATTCGATGGTCCGTTTGTTGAAGGTATTTGTTCCTTTTCGATTTGGCCTTCACGTTTTTGGCTCTTTGTGCACAACATGTGGCACAAGTGTGCTAATATTAACATGGGCATGCTGGAGAAATATTTCACTTGCTTTTGGATTTTAAATTGTCATAAATTGTTGAAAGAGTTGAGAGGGAGAGACCAACGTTTTGTTGGTCTAGTGGGAATGATAATAGAATCCTATGTTAAGTGTTCGAGTTTGAATTTTGATAGTGATAAAAATGATATTGGGAGAGATTTCTCTGAATGAGAACCCGACAACTACTTGACATAGATTAGTCGAAATGAAATTTCAGACATCAGAGGTGGATCAAGTCCGAGGTGCCAAAAAAAAAAAAAAAGGGAGAGAGCGAGAGAGAGAGAGAGAGAGAGAGAGAGAGAAGCATAGAAAGTAGAGGAAAGGACGGAGGCAAAGAGTTGACCTACTTCAAGATACGAAATTAGCTACCATTTGCGGCTCTCTCGAACACGTGTGGCTATGATTCGACAATAAGGTGTTTAACACCTCTTTTTTAGACAAGATCAAACCATATATCCATTAATTCTATTGTTAAATTAAAAGGCAGCACCAACAAAACATGAAAAACCAACATCAAACTAATTATTTATTTATTTATCTACGTGCCAAACTTTACTAATATTATATGTAAAGTACACTAGGTTCATCTGGTTTTTGTTTCTACCTCTTAATTAACTATACTCTTCATTTGTGTTTTATCTTTTTTCTTATAGGGGCTGGACCCGACGTACTACCAATAGCTCCTCCCTCTGCGCTAAGCCTACGGCCAGCCAGTGAAGAAGCTGTGCTCATGTGACTTCCAACATTTGCATCATCTTACCATATGAGAGAAAGAGAGTGGTAATCCTTTTTTTTTAATCTTTTTGATGAAAAAGAGAGACGTAACTTACTTGGTGGAGCAGGAGACCACACTGTTATTAGGAGACTCGAGATTAGGCAAATCAAGAGGGAAGTATGGAAATAAGGATGAGTGCAAGGAAAAAGCTTGTTACTGTAAGCCATTTTGTGTTCATGACTATTAGAAGCACCCCAACTCCGAGTAATATATGAGAGGGCTATGTGTTTATGTCCTTTACTTCATTGTCACAAAATAAGTGCAACTCGGCACCCTCCCATCATTTATTTTCGGAGAAAAGTAGAGAGGAACGGAGACTGTTAGGTGGCTCATCCTCTCCCCTCATTATCCCACGTCGGTTGGTAAGGGAAAAGCTCTCTCTCTCATAGCTCAAGACTCCTAAATCCCACATTGGTTTGTAAGTGTAGGCAACCCCCAAAATTCAAGTATATATAGGTAGCCTTGGTTGGGTTTTAAGGCATCGTCACTTTAAGTGAATTAGTAAAAATATATTGTGATCTTTTAAATTTTTTTTTTTTTTTTTGTATGATGATCATTTAGATCTAAAAATATTTTTTTAAAATATTTGTAGTTTTCTTCTTTTATAGTGAAATTTTGTTTCTCCCTCGTCTATGGATGTAGGTCTATTTGATCAAATCACGTAAATTTTATTTCTCTCTTGATTTTATATTCTGTCATTTTATTTTTTCTATTTATTTAATTTGTTATTTTATTATTTGTCTATTGAGTTATCAAAGAGTCTTCTTGTTAACTTTCTATTTGGTCCCGGGTCAGTCCTAACAAATTGGTATCAGAGCTATTTTAACCATTTTAAGGAAGTTTTTGGATAATTACTTTGATAATATGACAATAACAAAAATTGTTGTAAAGAAATTTGATAGGAATATTAACTTCAGTATGTGACAACTTAAAATGGATGCTATTTTGGTTCAGGACGAAGCTGATTTAGCATTACAAAGAGTAAAAATTAAACCAACCAACGTGACAAATTCAAAATTTGCTGTGATAGATAAAAGGGTGAGATTCAGAATTATTTTGAACCGTTCTAATAAAGTTTTGAGGGTGGTTGTTATGGAGACCACGGTTAAGACCATGTGGGATAAGGTTAAGGCTTTATAGATGAAGAAGACAGTTGAGAATAGCCTTTATTTGAAACAAAACTTATATATACTGCATATGACAAAAAGTATATTTATATTCTCATCTTAATAAATTTGATTCTTTTTTCTATGGATTTGGAAACTATAGATTTAAAAATTGGTGATGAGAATAGGACCCTTTTGTTATTGTGTTCTCTTCGTCAATTCTTTAAATATTTTCGTGATACTATGATTTATGATAAAAAAATAATTTCGTATCAGGAAATAAAATCAGATTTAAAATTTAAGGAGCAGATTGATAGAGATATTATTAGGAAAATTAATAGTGGTTAAATTGATTGTTTGGTTGTTAAGGATAGAACTGATAAAACATAATTTGAGAATAGTAGATCTAAATATAAAAATTTGGTGTTCAATTATTTTCACAGATTGGGGTACATTAAGTTCAATTGGTTAAAGTTAAAAAAGAAGTAAAAGAAAAAATTGAGTGAGAAAAATACTAAAATTATCGAGATTAGTATTGTGACAGATGAAGAAAATAGAGATATTTTTCTATATAACTGATGACATGATAAGATTTAAAAATGAATGAATTTTGGATTTGACTTGTTTTTATCACATGTGTCCCAACAAGGTTTTGTTTTCTGCCGATGAATCTGTTAATGGTGGAATTGTTTTTATAAAAAAACAATACTATTTGTGATATTGTTGGTAAGGGTACAATTCGAATTAAAATATGTTATGGTATTGTGAGGACGTTCACTGATGTTAGACATGTTTCTGATTTGAAGAAAAATCTCGAGACTTTTGGGTGCAGATACATAGTTGAAGATGGAGTTATGAAAGTGTTAAATGTTGTTCTTGTTTTTATGAAAATTTGCAGATTTGGTAAATTATATTTTCTGCAAGGATCTACTGTTTTGTTTCAGTTGTAACTTCATCATCAATGTCTGATTTTGATATTTGTTCAGATTTATAGAGATTATCTCGTATTTAGTTTAAAGAAGGTATCAGATATTTGTTAACCTTCATTGATGGTTATTTGAGAAATATATTTGATAGTTGTGTTTTCTTTTGGAAATTAAGTGATGGGTCTTTTATTTATTTGCTATTTTATTTGATAACATATTTATTGTTGTAAAAAATTTGTTAGAAATATTTACTTTGAATTTGCAGTTAAGCAATAAATTTGTTGTGAAAATTTGGAAGTAGTTAAAAAGATTTTTGGTTTGAAAATTAAGAGAGATTGCGGAGTTAGAAAATTATTTTTGACTCAAAATAATTATTTTGAAAGTTTTACCATGAAATATACTAAGTTCGTGACTACTCCGTTTGTTTGCCATTTTAGGATATTTGTTGCTCAGATATCACAGTTGGTTGAAGAGGAAGATTTTATGGCACATGTTTCATATTTTAGTATAGTTGGTAGTATGGTATGTGCAATTATTTGTATAAATCTGGACGATAATTTTACTGTTAAATTTATGAGGCATCATTCAGTTTACAAATTCAACCAGTGCTTGAATTTATTTTGTTTGGTATCCGCTACTGTTGATTAGCTCACTGGGGGTTTTTGTGAAGTAGATGGAGCATATTTGTTATTTGATATTTGTTAATATTGGGATTCGTCATGGTGAAGATTTGTTAGGTGGTTCATCCTCTCCCCTCATTATCCCACGTCTGTTGATAAGAGAAAAGCTCTCTCTCTCATGGCTCAAAGACTCCTAAATCCCACATTGGTTTGCAAGTGTAGTCAACCCCCAAAATTCAAGTATATATAGGTAGCCTTGGTTGGGTTTTAAAGCATCATCAGTTCAAGTAAATTAATAAAAATATGTTACGATATTTTAAAATCTCATTTTTACTATCTCTTTTGTATGATGATTATTTGGGTCTAGAAATACTTTTTTAAGGTATTTATAGTCTTCTTATTTGATAGTAAAATTTTATTTCTCTTTAGCTCGTAAACGTAAGTCTATTTAATCGAATCATGTAAATTTTGTCTTCCTTTTTATTTTATATTCTGTTATTTTATTTTCCTCATTTATTTAACTTGTTATTTTGTTATTTGTGTATGAGATTGTCAAAAAATATTCTCTGATTAACTTCCTATTCCGTACTGGGCGGTCCTAAGAGAGACTTTGATTCGAGGTGCCATGCGAGGAGCCACAAATTTCTTATCTGCTTATGGAATTACCACAAATTTTCGAATCATGAGTTTTAATATAATTATTGTGAGAGACTTTATGGTCTACAAGTATTTTCCAAAAATTTGGAATTATAAAAATTTAATGAGGTTAATACATTAATTAATTATCAATTTTATAAAAGGTATTCACTAAATCTCTCATTGGTTATAGAAAAAATAGATGATCAGCCACTCTGTAATATAGTTGATAAACAAATATTTAACTGATAATTGGAAGTTTTAGGCACAAATAATACACAAATAACATAGAGTCATCCTCAAATTATATACAATTACAATTGTCTGAGAGAGAGTGAGAGTGAGAGTGAGAGAGAGAGACCGACTAATTACAAATCAAAATCCCATGACCCACCACTCTTGAGATATCAAATCATACCTTTTTTTTTTTTTTCTTTTTTTGGTTACTTTTAATCCCAAAACTATGCTGGATGATAATTTTTGAAATAAATAAAAGGGAATTGATCAAATATTATCTCACTTAAACATAAAATGGCATTTTGTAACTTGTAATGTAATATATAACATTTACTTCCTTATATACTTCTTTTAAGCTCATTACATAGCAATTATGATAATCATTAAATGTTCTCAGTTCACCACTAAAAATAGTTGTGATGGACTAAGTTTGAAATATATAATTAATACTTCCTCAATTTTCTAATTGACAGATGAGGTGAACTCAGAAAATACATACATACATACATACATGTATATATATTTTCATAAAACAAAATGATATGTTAGTGAGTTGATTGACGATCTTTGTATAGGACAATATCTTGAGTTGAATGAATACAATATTTATTTGACATGTAAAAATTAATGAAATTATTTTGATATAGTGGGGATAATAGTCTATCTTTCTTTCTATGTGGTTCAGCCATTAGATTGAACTCAATCGAGATTAACTTGGCTAGCTCTTTTTGTTGGCCTGGTAGTACAATGATATATGTTAAAACTTAATTATGTATATTTTTTTCAATTCGAAAGAGAGAATTTAAGAATCAATAATACTGCGATAATTTTTATAGTTTCTTCTAAAGAAAATGGACTATTGACGTTTTAACATTACAACTATAAGGGCTATTGTATTCGTTTTGGCTCAACACTGAGATACTGTCATATTAGATCTTTTATATATTTAATTCATTAATCAGGAAATTTTCTGCAAGCTCTCAAACAAAATCAAGATCTTGTTTAGCCAAATTTTGACATACATACATACATACATACATATATATATATATATATGGGCCCACTAACATGTCATTTTGTACAATTACAGTGACACTTAAAGTTGAACTATAAGGGCGTATCAAGGCATTCACCAGTATTTGGGCCTCCAGGTTTGATTCAGGCTAAAAATTTGAAGAAAATTTATAATGGCATTGTTATCAAATGAAAACGAAAAACCTTGAATTCGGCTTGTTTTATTTGTAAGACATATGACTGATGATGCAATCAGCTGATTGGCCCAGGAGGTGAAGGTGAAAATGCAGCTTTCGCGTGCGGTGATGTACTTCCTCCTACTGAACTCTTGCTGTCTCCAATACCCAAATTTTGGTTTCCTAAAGCAGTGATCCGAATAATTTTAATAATCATTCAACATCTATGTTTGCAGTGAGAATATATTTCCCTCATAGATTGTTAAATAAATGAAAACAAAAAGAATACCAAGGTTCATTTAATCTACAAAATTTGCACCAATGTCCACTTGTGGGTCGTTGTGAGTTTACAATGTGCAAAATACACACACGCATGCGGGTACACACATATATAATATATATGTATAATTTATTAAAATATCATGATCATAATTTTTATTTTTAAAACATATCCGGCTTTTTCATAAAATTTGAGATGGTATTAAAGTTGGATGGTGAATTCTGTTAAATTTATTATAATCTCTCTTATAAGTTATCACTAATCTATATGTGCTTGTGTGCCAAATTTTAAAACATTAAGAACACCTTTAACAATAAGTTTGAAATTTTTGACTAAAGAATTCTCTTACAAAAAATAAAAGGGCAGTTAGTGCTAATTTGGAAGATGTATAGAAGGGATTAATTCAACAACAAGAAAAGGCATGTAAGACTTTGGATCACCTGTAGTAGCACTTATGGGTACCACCCCAAGACCATGACCTGAAACCATTATGACATCATGATCATTAAGAGAGAGAGAGAGAGAGAGAGAGTTAGAGGACGATGATTAGAATAGAATAGATACTCAACTGTTACTCCTTTGTCTTTGGGGCATGTTGGCCAATTTCGTCGCAGCTATACTAGGTATGGCAAGGATGCAGATGAAAAGAAAGAAGCACATCACAAAGGAAGAAGAAAAAGATGCACCCTTGCTTTCCATTTTCCTCTCTCGGCAGCAATTGGCTTCAAAGGGAAATACTTGAGTTCCGTATTCTTATGTATTTCATTTGCACTGTCTTGATCACTTTTTTGTACCTAATTCTGGTTTTTTCCCACTTCAAAGTTGAGATAAAATTTGTAACTGGTAAAATTTGACTATCTAAAAAATATAAAATCAAAAAAGAAAGTTGAGTTTCGGCTTGGTCATGTGTTTACTCACCTTTTTCTTAGTTAACTGCCCGTACAACACTAGTGGAGAAGTGGGAAAATTCATAATCACCCATTATTAACAAAGGTTATTTCCCCTCAACTTTAATAGTTGAAAATGAGATGTGTATTCCATCACCTTCTACCATATGAAGCCTGAGTTTTCTTTTCCCTTAAAATAAAATTACCATATTGTACACCCCCCCCCCCCCAAAAAAAAAAAAAAGAAAGAAAGAAAGAAAAGGGGGGAAAAAACACCATTACTTGGTAGAGCAGTGGTGCACCAAAAATTTCCTTTGTAAGAGATTATACAGATGCGGCACATATAGCACTATGGTATCATTTTTGTCAAACAAAGCATTTGCCTCCTACTAGAAGAAAATGAATAATTTCGGATTATGGAATTCTGAATCTTAGGAATAAATTTCAGTGCCATGATCATATCTAGATCAAGGTTCAGTTCCTTTTCCAGCTATAGGTGATGTACTTCCTCCTACGCCAGACTTTGTGTTAAGAAAGCTCCAATATTTTCCGCCATAACCACCTGCAGAACAGCCAAATTAATTGAGCATGATCATGGAGAGAGAGAGAGAGAGAGAGCCAACGAAATATAGCTCAACCAACACCATTCCCTTTCCCCTTATCAGAGAGAGAGAGAGAGAGAGAGAGAGAGAGAGAGAGAGAGAGAGAGAGAGAGAGAGATCACTTGATAGTAGGATTTTGGCCGCTAATTGTCACAAGGCTAAGCCTGGACGTTGAGGGCACACACTAATATGAAGCAGCAAATAATGAGACAAGTTCTAGATTTCATTTTGGTCCCATCGAACTACATACCTACTGAGCATTTTTGTCACGCACGCTATATATGCACCCACACTATGCAATTTAAGACAATAATTTTTAGTTCCCTGCAAGGTCCTTTGTCATCGTCTAAATTTTCAAATCCTAAAATTTTTTAGACCAAGTCTGGTGTGATTCACGAAGTTGTCAAGCCCCATAATTTAGCACTTGGAGAAATACGATAAGGTCTACAAAATTGAAAAAGTTCATACACATGTCATATATATTAGTAGTCACAAGGAGGGTCCTTTGGGAATTTCCATTCTCATGAAACTATCTTCAGCCTTGTCAAACTCCAGGTCTGAGACTAGTCACAAGTGTTAGGAGAGTCAGAAATGTAAAATAATTTAGTTGAATTTATAGATCACCAATAATCAAAACATCAGAGTAATTAATGTTGGAAATCCGTACTTAGTTGACCAGGTAAATTCAGGTTTGGTCATCTCCCTTGATAAGCCTCTAGAAAAAGAATTTTATCAACCCCATTTGATCTTTAATCATTTTTATACATAATAAAATTTATATCCGCAACTAGTCGCAAGGATAGACCTGGCAAAACATTATGGACACATACTAAGAAAAAGCAGCAGATGATAACAGAAGTATTAGTTTTCTTTTTTTGTTTTTTTTTTTTTGTTGATCTCTTATGATACCCTTTTTCTCATTGAGGAGAGAGAGGAGTGAGGAATTTTCTGTTACTTAACATATAGATTTATATACACACCCACATCAAACTGTATAGGACAATTTCAGATTAAGCTTCTTCTATGATCCTTCTTTCTTCTTCATGGTGTGATTTCACGATTTTCACAAATGTGAGGAGTCTACAACAAGTTGAAATTATGAAAGGCCTTCTAAATTAGAAAATGTTGTCACCTTCCATAGAAAGCCCTACAATATATTTGTACCTTATATGAAAAAAATTTAAAAATTAAAAAAAAAATTAGTGGATTTTTTTTTTTTTAACTCGTAACTTTTTGTTTTGAAATTGACATATGTTTAAAATCACAGCCATTATTTCATCAAAATAAAGCCATTTTCTATTGGAAAATATATTGGATAGAGAGACCCATTAAAGTTATTTCAGAATATTTAATTTCTCTTAATTTTACTCGTTTATTTCCTTTTAATTTTTTTAATAATTTTTGCAGATTATGATGAATTTGTTTTAACAGGCGGGCCACCTATGTAAATAAACTTTTTAAAGGGTGGCGTGGTCAAAATGCTTCTGCTACAAGTAACATGGCTTGACAGCCAGCAAGTCATACAATCATCGTGCATTAATAATTAATTTCCTAATATTAATCCAAGAAATATTGTTTGGCTAGAAGAAATTAATCAGAACATTTTTAAAATGATAAACACGATGTACTAATATATTATATTAAACAATTCATTCACTTAATTTTGCTATTTTTTAATTAAAATACATCCATGAATTGAATTGAATTGAAATCAAAATTGGTCCAATCTCTTATTTAAAGGATTAAGTTGATGAATTTTTTTTCCTTTATTATAAAGGAGGATGTTGTTTTGAGATTGGAGATTCGAATTCGAAATCTCAGAACTAGTATGTTTGGATTTAAGACTTTGATGACTACACAAGATCTTGTTATATATGTTTTGTATAAATACACACTCATCATGATATACAAGATTTAAAAAATCTCTTAGTTGTAAAGGATTTGAAGAACCGTGAGAGAAGAACTTGTCTCCAAGATTGAGTTCATGCCATTAGAAAGCTTTTCTGTTGCATTATAATTATAATATTAATTATTTGTTACAAAAGAAAAAATATTAATAAAATATATTTTTTTTTTCTTTTTTTGCCTTGAACTTTGAAACAGTGAAAGATGTTTAAAAAGGCATTTAGATAAATGCTAATTTTTTTTTTTTTTTTTGCTAAAAATTGTATTAAAGATATTAGTTAAAATAAAATTTGAGACGTCGAGTAGGAGTAGTAAACTAGATAAACCTCGTAATGGTGCCGCTCAAAATGCTTCATGACTTTGACAATGGCAGAGCCATGCCATCATCATGCATTTATCATGCACAAGTGTTTTTATTATTATTATTATTATTATTATTATTATTTATATTTTTGTTCTTAATTTTTATCATACAGAGGTTAGCATTTGACCTGGTAACCATTGCCACGAAGAAAATTCTCACTCGAAAATCCCATAGTCATGGCAGCGATTGACGTCCTCGCCATTTTCCTATTTGTTAAGACTCCTTTGATGAATTTGTGCTTTGAAAATGTATGATACGAGAATAATAATTTAAAAATAAAATTTGAATTTATAAAAATGTTGGTGCCGATTTTGTTATGGCAAGAGAACACTCGGGGTGATTGAAATTCGGGTTCTCGATATTGAGTTCTCAAGATTGTTAGAGAAAGTTCTTTGATACATAGATTTACTACTTGAAGAAGAGACAAAAGAGATGAAAATAGATTCATACATCAGAAGGTAATAGCTGTGGAGATACTCTGGCACATGTGGAGTTATCTGTCTCTCCAGATTTTCACAAATTTATCTCTCTTCTTAATGAGGTGTAGTGTATCCCTTGTTAAAACGAGATACTTGGGATATAATTTCTTTTAAAAGTTAATATTCCCCTCCATCTTGTTAAAAAAAAAAATAAAATGAAGGATTGAAATAGAATATTGTTCTTAAAGCGGAACCTCGGGAAACTGCCGTAGGATGAGAAAGCAACAAATGAATGACAAAAGTTTTTGTGCTTACCATTCTTCCTTTGACTCCCACTTGATTCACATTAATCATGGAGGATAGGATTCCATTATATGAGCAGTTGGGAAGACATTCTGATACTTTCCTCCCCAATTTCCAATTCTTTGTTTTCCTCATATTCCTATTTCTATGTTTTCAATTTGTTGAAGATTAATATTATATTTCACGTTTCCAAGAGAACAGTTTAATGTTCATAATTTTCCTCCGCAATCTGATGATTCTAGGTTTGAATCCTAGTGTAACAAAAAAATATCATATTTCATGCCTCAAATTCTACCATTTTATTACAGTTATTATACATTGAAACTTTTTTTTTTTTTTGTTAAGAAAAATAAGGAAAGAAAGTTATTTTCCATATTTTGTAAACATGATAAAATAACAAATTTAAATCATTAACAAAAATATCATTTTGGATTAACTGCTAAACTAGATGACTATTGCAAACGGATTTAGTGTTAAAAAGTTGACTTTTTTGGATTAAGCTTGTTTGATGACACCCTAAAAATAGTTAAATAGTTGAAAATATTACGGTTGCCTCAAATAATTGATTGTATCATGTACAATCAAGTTTGAAATTAGTTCTTCAAAAGAAAGGTGGCCTTTTGCAGCTTAAGCTCACGCACATAATTGGACTTTGACCCGACCCAACCCGGCCCAAAAATGAAAATATTGGGCTTGCACCCTGGGATAAGCACTGAACTGTTGTTTTTAGTGTTCCACATATGATTACCATGTTTTTTTTTTTTTATTTTTATTTGTAAAATTTATATTTTTCTATCAAAATGTGTTATAAATAGAGTGAACTATAATAAATTAAGACAAGTTGACAGACGTTTAACTTTACAAGATACCACTTCACGTGAGTGTGTAAGAAGAATTTGAAGAACAAATGAAAAGAGATGATAGTAACTATAAGTTGATATTAGATGTAAAAATATAAATTTTGAAATTTTTTTTTTAAAATAAACCACTGATAAGTTAAATTCGAGATCTTGTTTAAGAATTACCGATATCCATCATAAAATTTAATTGCAATCAAACAACTTTCTAAACTTGATTTCATCCACTAAATCCCTAGATTGACGGTGTCAATTTTTTCATCCCATTATTACTTCTTATTCTCCTTTTGATCTAGATATCTCAAATTCTTTTTCCCGTTTGACCTCAATTCTTTCTCTCATTTCTGTCTTCATCCCCCTCTCTCTACCTTTTCAAATCAACCAATTCAATACAAATGCAACCAAATTAGAAAAAAATCAAAACTCAATCCACTATAAGAGAACAAATAAAACCCTAATTCACATTCAATACACAACCCAACTAGAATAATTTCCAAACCTGGATGCAAATCCTCAACAAGGTGGTCAAAATTCGATTTTGCTAAATGTTTGCTTTGATGGGTTTGATAAAAAGATAAAGATCTTCATCTTAGCAACGATAGATTAAACCCCAAATTTGATTCCAAGGAGATTGGGAGTTCAATGAGTATTTTCTAGAATCCAGTGAAGATATTGGTGATTGCTTCTAGGTCAAAATTGTTTACCATGGATTTGTAGAATTGGGTTGTCAAATTCTTGGAAGTGAATTTGGGTTGAAAGTTGATAGATAAAAACTGCGATTCAAATTGCTGTTTCAGAGAAGGCTGATCTTTTTTTTTGGGAATGGAATTACAAATGGCTCCACCTTCAGTGTTCAATCTATCTACGTCTGAGAAGCGCACGTAAAAAGTACCTTAGACAACAAAGAAATTAGAGCTTTGGAATTGACAAATGCTAGGGAGAAGAATAGGAAAAAAAAGGGTCTAAAAATCCTAAATGTTAGGCGAATTGAATTCCCCAGACAGGGCACGGATTCCTTGAACTCCATGCATTATTTCCACACACACAGAGAGAAAGAACGACTCACCAGATTGAGGAGTTTTGGTTAATTGTCACAGGTCTAAATCTAGTAGGAGGCGAAGGGTACACACCCAGATAAGAAGTAGATGAAAAGAAGAGTAATCTTTCATTTTTAATTTTTTTTTTCTTTACCAAGTCTATTAGGTATTCTTTCTTGGTTGCGTGTGTGCGGGTATGTGGGAACCCGTGACCTAGAAGAGGATCACGGCTTGTTTTGGATTGGAAGAAAAGGGAAGGCTTGTAAAAAGGGTGGGGTACACCTTGTTGTACGACAATGAAGGTCTATGCACAAGAGTGGTTCAAGAAAAAGAAAGGAAAAAGAAAGAAGAAAGGAAGAATGAAGAAAAATTAAGAAAAACTAAGTAAAATAGGTTAAGAAAAAGAAAGGGATATGACTCACGGTTTTTGACTTGAACAAAGGCTTTGCACCGTAGGGATCTCTCAAGCAATTGCTCTCCTTCAAAAGACGTAGGCTTGGCCTTGTTGCACCGTAAGGATCTCTCACAAGGCAAAAATCATTAGACAAAACAAGTGTTGCCCAAAGACTGCACCATGGAATGCCTAATATCCTACACTCAAATCTTTCACAAATGAGAAATAGAAAAGGATGAAATTCTCAATACTTAACTGTATTTCTGATGTCCAAATGAGAGGGAGTACATGGGTATTTATAGGCAAAGGGAGGGAGAATCGAATGGGTAGCAATGGGAACATCTCGGCCAAATGCATACCCTTAGCTGAAACATGAGTTTTTTTGGTCTATAACTCTATAACTGTCTAAAAAGAGTCTCTTCGCCCTATATAATGATATCCCACTTATTACAACACTTCAAACATGAGTCTTAACATTTAAAATACTAAATAAAAGAACATAACTATTGTGTTGAGGAAATTATTGTCTCTTTAGTTTTGATGATAACAAAATCTCTTATATTGATTTAACTAATTTATTGAGTATATAGAAGTTACATTCAATAGATAGCTCTTATTCAAGAAAAGTCATAGAACCAGTTATAGAACTGGTTATAGAAGCAAAACTTATTTGGTCATAGAAATAAGATTTTTTTATATTTGTTGAAAATCCAGCCAGCAAGGTAAGTATAACTTGGATACTACACTTAACTTATATTTGAATCTAAATATGCATAAAAGATTTTACATTATGAGGACAACTCACTTTCCAACACTTAGAAATTTTTTTAAGTGTTGAGACATAATCATTTGGGTATATTTGGACAACCATATCTTCCTATGTGTTGAAGTATTTTTAAAACAAAAAATTATGTTTCAAAGAAGGTGTGTGAAACTATGATTTCAAGCTTTCACAGTACGAATATCTTGAGGATATATTGGAGAAAAGTTAGCTGAAAGTTGGTTGGTTACATATTTTACATAACATAATTATTTGTCAGAAAATGGTTCTCAAGGGGTATTTGGCTTTCGATAACTTCAATAGTGGATAAGGACTTATGAATTTGATTTTTTTACATTATAATACTATAGTTGGATATCATATATGATGATTCATGGTACATCTATTTCGAGATTTTGGTGGAGAAATAAATGGGAGAAGTTAGCATGTTGTGCTGAAATATTCTGAGTTGGAGCTGAACTTCTAAAGTGGTTTTCGAATTTTATGGAAGAGTTTAATCTAAATAGTTTTTAAATATGATAGAGGGACGTTTAAAGTTCAAAATAAAATTATTTACTGCCGTAAAATCTCACAAATTAAGAAAGATTTGTAGCCTATTTTTCAGGTTAGTTGCTGGAGTTGTTACAGTAATTTTGGAGACTTTTTACTGCAGTCTGTTGTGCTTCATTGTCATCAAATAATGTAGTAATATAACAGTTTTTTGTGAACTTATAGCAGCACTTTAATAGGGGTAAAACTCATCTTTTACTACAGTTTTTAATGCCTAACTATAGCAGAAATTTGCTGGATGAAAATGCACCCACTTGAGAGTAATTTTGGGCTACTTTTGAGGACATATTCATAGGAAACTTACTGCATTCTTTGAGCAGTAAATTCATGTTTTGTAGCAGCCTTTTAAGTCTAACAAATGCAGAAATTTGAAGGACGTGAAGCACACTTTTGATTGGAATATTCAGTATCATTTTGAGAGCAATCTTTTTACAAAGAAAGAGTAAGTTTTTGCACTTCAAGCTTTCATACATGTGTTGTCCTCTGGGTTGAAAAATAAATTATTGTACACTTGTATTTTGTTGAGTGTTGAGTTATGTTGAGTGTTGAATTATGTTAAGTGTTAAGTTGTATGTTGACTGTGAGTTTGAGTTTAGTCTTCCATTGTTGGATAAAGTTATCTTCATGGTATGAAAATCAGAAGTTGACAAGTGGTTGTACACTGTAATCTTGAATTATAGTGGAAACTAGCATGTTGCTAGATCTCGGCTTGCTTGATTGGAAAAGTGAACGTAGGCACAAGACCAAACTACTATAAAAAGGATTTGTATCTCTATCCCTATTTTTATTTTTTGCTGCACATGTATAGATTGACCATAAAATTAAACTAGTATAAGTGGAGTTAGATAAATTTTTAAAAAACTGAATTTTTGACAACCAATTCAACCCCCTTCTTAGTTGTTACCGGGACTAACATATTAAAATACTAATAATATAACTAATCTGTCCAAAACTGGGCAGAATGTGAGCAGTTGCTTGTATGATACTCATGTCTCTTGGCTATCTGTATGTGCCTGCTCTTCTTCTTGCACCATTTCGTTGCCTATTGCATTGGGAAAACCTTTGGGGGTTATCTTGGCTTGTACTCCTCAATTGCTTGCTGGTGGCTAGTGACTTGCTGTCTTGACACATGCTGGTGCTAGTGCCTTTTCATTTGGCACTGGGGCTGCATTGTTGGGTGTTGGCACTTACGTTCCTTCAGGAATTGCTCCTTCTTTGTGCTATTTCATGGTTTCTTCTGGTATCTTTTGGTCTTTAGGGCATAATTGTGGCTTGGTGGCAACCTTTGGTGGTGACTGCTCGATCGTGGCCTTTGGTGAGAAACTTGTGCTCATGCGAACCTCCATCGCATTTGTCCCAATGCCTTGCTTGCTATCTGTTGTATGTTGTTCGTTGCTCATTACCTTATGCTCATATCCTTTGGCTTACTGCTTATTGCTCATGACGTTTATCTCATGGTCTTGTTGCTTATTGCTTGCGGCCCTTGGCCCACAGCCCTTTACTTGTAGCACGCTGCTCGTGGCCTGTTGCTTGAGATCTTTGGCTTGTTCTACTTGCTCGTGGCTTTTCGTTCGCACTCTTTTGTCGTGACCTTTCGTGCGAACCTCCACGCTGTTTGCTCGTGTTCTATTCATGGCCTTCTGAGGGTTCATTACAGGGTACCATAGCTCAAACCTTGGCCCGAGGTCAAGTTCCCAAGCGGGACTATAACCACTAGGCCTAAAGTTGTATGGTATATATACATATATATATATATATATATATATATATATATATATATATATTTGTACACACGCACATTTTCGACCATGTTAATTCTTCCAACTTATCAATTTTTGCATACACGAAACCTCTTCTCTCGCCCAGCTGTGTGGATAGAGTTATTAAACCATATGAACTTCTATTTATGTTATTTTATTTGTAGATATATTTGCCAATTAACACATGCTTTTCAAGAGCAATATAATTTTTTTCCATGAAAGGGTTAAATATGGCATTATACCAATTATATTGCGGGGAAAAACCACATAAACACCTTCCTTTTCTTTGTGGGACGGATTTGAACTTTGTCTTTCCTACTATTATTAGAAATTTTAATTCTTATTTTCAAAATTTTTTGATTAAATGGAGAATTCTCAAATTTATATATTATATCTTAAAGGTGGAGTTAGTCAATATAACACTTAAAAATTTGAATATTATTTAAGAAAAAAAATATAATTTGTTAAAGAGCATAGAAAAAAAATATAATACACCTTACGTGGACTTGAATGATTAAATTCAGTTTCTTGTTCATTTCTCTCATTAAATTAAGGTCCTGATCTTCCATATTGCTTTATGTGGAGGTAAACAACAACATAAATCTTTTAATGGTGCCTGTCAAAATGCTTTTAAGACCATTTTTTTTTTTTGGGTCAAGTGGATTTGCTTACTATCATTACTAGAAAAATTGATATCACTGATGGAAAAATCCATCGTTGATACCCAAATTTCCATCGCTGAAAGTCTCAACGACAAAAAATTAATGAAAGATTTTTCCGTCGCTGAAAGTCACTTCGCTAATTTTCACGACGGATCCGCGACGGATTTTTTACCTACAGAAAAATTCAGTCACTAAATCCATCGCTAATTTCGTTTTAGGGTTTTCAAATTACCGACGGAGAGCCTGGGTGTGAGAGATAGATCCAGATATCCTTAATCATTATGTCACCATCATATTTGTGTAATTAATTTTTTTTTCTATTTTTATATTTTATTTAGAACTCTTAATATTAAAAATACAATACCCTATATTAATAAAAATATAAAATTTTATTTAATAAAAACACCAAATAATATTTAATAAAAAGAAAAAATTATATTTAATAAAAACACAAAATTATATTTAATAAAAACACAAAATTATATTTAATAAAAACAAAAAAATTATATTTAATAAAAATAAAAAATTATATTTAATAAAAGAATAAATTATATTTAATAAAAACACAAAATTATATTTAAAAAAACAAAAAAAATTATATTTAATAAAAATACAAAATTATATTTAATAAAAACACAAAATTATATTCAATAAAAAATATATATATATATTTAATAAAAATATAAAATTATATTTAATAAAAACACAAAATTATATTTAATAAAAACATAAAATCATATTTAATAAAAATATAAGATTATATTTAATAAAAATACAAAACTATAGTTAATAAAAACAAAAAATTATATTTAAAAAAATAAAAATTATATTTAATAAAAGAAAAAAATTATATTTAATAAAAACACAAAATTATATTTAAGAAAAACAAAAAATTATATTTAATAAAAATACAAAATTATATTTAATAAAAACACAAAATTATATTCAATAAAAACAAAAAATATATATTTAATAAAAATATATTTAATAAAAACACAAAATTATATTTAATAAAAACACAAAATCATATTTAAAAAAATATAAGATTATATTTAATAAAAATACAAAACTATATTTAATAAAAACTAAAAATTATATTTAATAAAAATAAAAAATTATATTTAATAAAAGAATAAAATTATATTTAATAAAAACACAAAATTATATTTAAAAAAAAACAAAAAATTATATTTAATAAAAATACAAAATTATATTTAATAAAATCACAAAATTATATTCAATTAAAACAAAAAAATATATATATTTAATAAAAATATAAAATTATATTTAATAAAAACATAAAATTATATTTAATAAAAACATAAAATCATATTTAATAAAAATATAAGATTATATTTAATAAAAATACAAAACTATATTTAATAAAATTGCAATAACTTAATTAAATAAAAATACAAAATCATATTAAATAAAAATAGAAAATTCAAATTTTAGTGACGGATTAGTGACGAAAATTTTAGCAACTGAAAATTTCTGTTACTAATTCCATCGCTAATATGTCCGAATTTTTTTTTTTTTAGCGACGGAATTGTTTTCAATGAAATTTTCCGTCGCTATTTATTCCGTCACTGTTCCGTTGCAATTTTGTTATTAATTAACGATAGATAACTATCTGTCGTTGATGCTGTGTTTTCTAGTAGTATATCAATTAGTATTCGGGTTTCATCCAACTAATCCGACTTAAGCACTGTAGGGTTCATTAAGGGATTGATTATTTCAAATCCTATTTTTCTATTATCATGACTTGAATTCTAAACTTATATTAAAGGAAGTGCAATATCCCGCCGTTATACTCATGGGAATTTGATAAAATGCTTTTAAGACTTTGATTGTAGGCAAGTCATGCAATCAAGGTGGACTAATCATACACAAGTATTTGATTGAACTGCGTTTTTGTATTCCTGAGAGTCTTGGTCACGCCTCAATATACCAATTTTTCACAAAGAAAAGAAGCACGGAACCGCTCTCGACTAATGATAAACACTCTGAACCAAGTGGAGTGTGTGTGTCTGTATTTATTTTAATCTAATTTGCATATATTCCCCACAACCCATAGCGTAAGCGCGGGTGGGTGTATGACTTGGTAAAGATAATGTTAACGCAAATCACAAAATCGTAATTGTTTGCCTTCACAATAAATCTATAAAGGGGAAATCAAAAGTCAACCCGGAGAAGTTTCATTTAAGCTAACTATAAATTTTGGAGTTGGTTAGTAGCTTTTGAATATCTTAAAAAAGTTTGTGGTTTGTATCTTGAAACATCCTGGCCATTCATTGTTCTATCACCAGGAATTTCCAAGTATTCGTCATGAATTTAAATATTAGACTAGTATCCAATATATATTTTATAATTTAATATCATCCCGTATTAATCTATTCTTATAAATGCATATATATTTTGGGAAAACGTTATAAAACATTTTTATAGCTAGAAGAAAAGATGTCATTCTATACTATGTATTGAAGTATAAAATATATATAATTATCTCAATTAATTAAATAAATTAAACTATAATTTTAGTAATCTGAGTCATAAATTATTCATAAGCCAGTGATCCGTTTTGACGGAATCCAACATCCTTCCCTATTGACTTGGGAAGATGACTAAAGGTTGATTTTAAGGTTTGATCATTGCCAGAGTCATACACAGATTGCGAGGGTCAAAAACAAACATTGAAATGGTCAAACCCGGACCGCATACAAAAATATCGAACTGATTGAATGGCTCGAAAATCAAATGAAATCTGATTTTTTTTTTTTTTAAAATAACCCTAATTACTTAAACATATTTTTATTATAAATCTTTAGGATTCGATATTTATATTAGATTTGATTAAATTTATTTTGAATTGATTTTGATCTTCAATAAATAAAACTCTCGTGTGTATATCTTTTTCGTACACAAATTCGAACATAAAATTAATTTTGATTAAGAGACACTGTGTTCATTTATTAGATAACGTTGATCGCTGTTGATTAGGTTGATTAGATGTATACCGAAAAATAAAAGATGTATTATTCATTGCAATCAAAGTAATTATTCCTTCGGTCCAATTTTGCTTGTCTATTATTTCTTTTTGGGATGTTTCAAAATGTTTGTTCACTTAATACTTTAATATTTTGAATTTTTATTAATTCTTCCACAAATTCATTTTATTTTAATTTTTTGTCACCCGCATAATTTCTTTATTAATTTGTTGATATTTTTACGGTATAAAAACTAACTAATCACAATTCTTTATTTTTTTTCAAATTGATAGTATTGTAAAATTACTATCAATTTGGATGATGTAACATCAATTTTTAGATTTCTTGATCTGTGTGAAAAATGAAGGATACAATCAAAATGGGACAAGAGGAGAATTCATAATAAAGAATAACTTTTCATTATTGTGACGCCCATGAAAACTTGGGTCAAAATATAAAAATGTGTACCACAGTCTTGCACATCCAACCAGAAGAAAACTTGCCCATGAAGGACATATTATTAAATTTCTTAAAAAGTGACTAAAATTATAAATATGTCAATAATTTTTTATATTAAAAATTTCATTAAAAATTTTCAAAATAGAGTGTAATATATCCAGATGAGTCGTTCCCAAATTACGTGTTTCATCGATTTAATTTGTCAGTCAGAACTTCGGTTGGGTGAAATTAAGATCACAATTGTCATCTTAGATCTTTCATCACTAATAAACAAACATGAGTACAAATTTGAGTAAAAATAATATATGAGTGATTTCTAGTTACTATATATATTTTTTATTTTATTCTAAGTTTATTAAAATCACAAATTTTGCATAGGACTGGCAGCGGGGATTACAATCCGTGGCGTTGATGAGCTGGAGATGATATACTGCCTGACACCCCCGACTTAATGGCGGCAAATCTCAAGTAATATTTGGCAAAATCACCTGCATTGCAATTACAAACAAAGTAATATAAGTGGAGTATATAAATATAAATATATATGTATATGTATATTCTTTTAATGTTGTTAGCATTTTTCAAATGCCTAATACTTTTCAGAGTAGCATGTCATGATTGGCTTATAATGAATGCCACAAGCCTTCCACTCTAGTCAAGTGCGAAGTGCTTCTCAGACCAAACACATCGTCCGGAAGTGGACTTGTGTCAACTAGTTCGATCACCTTGCTGTTTATATCTTACAACGCCCCATGGTTGATTTAAATTTTTTATTTTTGAAAAAAGATTTTATATACGAAAATACTTTAACCCTAGTTCCATACTTTTGTCCTGGGGGATTTTTTTTTTTCACAAAATAAAGACAAAATCCAATCACATATAACTACAAAATTTACATGATTTACATCTATATACAGTTATTAATCACTCTAGATGATATAATGCCACGCATAGTACAGCATTGGAACTAATAACTAATTAAGTTTGTAGTTGATTTTCTGTTGGAGAATCCAACATATACTGTCATTTTAAGAGTTCATTTGATGGGAAGAGGCATCTTTATACAGTCCGTACTCCGTTGGCAACCTCATCGTTCATTAAACATATATTGTTACCGCTATACCATTTTCCTTTTCCATTGCATTATTTTCAAATCTTACCATTTTCAGTTTGTACGAAATCCCCCCTTTAAAATAATAATAATAATAAAAGTTATATAATACAAAGAATTGAAAAGAAATAGTCTAATTTACGTTAAATTGAGAAGCATGCAATAATTTACCACGGTTCTCATGAAATCTTGCTTAAAATTTGATTTATGTTGAAACTCATGAAACAGAGTTTAAAATAATAGTGCTTTAGAAGTATGAGTATTATGATAATTCTTATTTAAGGGAAACAGAGAGTACTATACTCACCATGTGGGGGAGAGAGGTCATACGCAGGAGTTGGAGGCCCCTGAACGTGAGGGATTCTGCCTAAGCTGCGGGCGTCCACGTTTTTGTTTGTTGGGATACTAGTAAAAAGGATACACATAAACAACAAACGGCAAACGAGGAGAGAGAAAGAACAACTCATATAACTCTCCATTTTTTTCTATCTCGAGAAGGGATGCAAGGGAGATTATCACGGACAAAGGTAACCTTTCATACGGATTATGGGTGCTGCTCATAGCTATGTTTCCATTTGTATAAAATAGTAACAATATATGCGTACCAACGGGGGCGAAGACCTCGGGCACTCATTTTTTTTTTTTTTTAAATAAAAAGTTGCAAGTCAATAAATAAATATAGAAATTGCAAAATAAGACCTCGAGAAGCTTCTTGTTGAATTCCAAGCGCCAACCACAATTGAAGACCAATAAGAAAAATCTCATTGGTGCACTGCACTGCCAACATTTTAAATCATGTATTTCCAACTTTGTTAACTGTATACACATGAAAATTATTATTTACACCATATTCCTTTTCCATTGCATTAATTTCAAATATTACTATTTTCAGTTTACACGTAATCCCCGTTGTAATAATAATAATAATAATAATATAATGCAAAGAATTGAAAAAAAAAAATAGTCTTTTCAAAAGTATGCAGCAATTTACACGGTTCTCATGAAATCTTGCTTCAAATTTGCATTGTTTGAAACTCATGAAATAGAATTTTGCTACTTCACCACATTGATTTTTTTTTTTTATTACACTAGAATTTAAACTCGAGGTTACTGGATTGAAAAAGGGGAATTGTGATCACTAAGCTATTCCCTTAGGACACTTCACTATATTGATTAGAGAGCATATTTTACTTAAATTTTTAAGAATCAAAATGTATTTTGTGAAAATATATGGTCTAGACGGATAAAATTTCTCTTTTTTTTTGTTTTGATTTTAATTTTGCATTTATCTTATTAAATAAAGGTCCTCTTCCAATCTCAAAAGAGTTTGAACAGGATTTTATTGATGTCAAGTAACCGGTCAATTTTTTTTAAATGGTGCCGGTCAAAATGTTTCATTACTTTTCATGTAATCGCCATAGATTGACATTTGATTAAACTGCAATATTCTCTGGTCACGGTTTAAGATACCATTTTCAAAGAGAAAACAAACATTCAACCTATGTGACCGGATGATTTCTTTATTTTCAAACATTCTGAAAAGCCTTATGTTATTTTTTTTTTCTTTTTTGGTCTTCATAACCTTATTTAAATATTTATTATTTTATGGAGTAAATTACTACTTGTCAAAGTTCTAAACTATTCTCTAAGTAAAAAAGAAGATCAACTTGAAAAAACTACGCTTAAGGAACTAGTTAACATTAATTACTTTTTGTTACCACTAATAGCCCTTTTTAACCCCCTCCCCCGCCCCAAAAAAAATCCTGGATTTTGAGCTATTTGACGGAAGGAATTTGGGGATGGTGAATTTGGTGAAGAAGAAGAGAACCCACATTGGGAATAAGTCTGAGTATGGAGGGCTTGCAAAGGCAGCAAGTTATCGTGTGATTTGCTGGGGAAAAAAAAAGTGCATTCACTTGCAGAGGTTTGCTCTGGGTTTTGAGGATTGTGTCCTGTTTTAGTCTGAGGCGGTTGGGCTGGAGAAATGTATTGGAGGAATGCTTGATCAAGCAACATTGGATGGCCTGTTGGTGTCGGGTTACGATAGAGGAGCTGTCTACGATGTGAATTTGGCGACAAAATTGATCCAGAGTGTAGGTGAATGAAAATTTTATTTCCTCTGTGTGGGTAAGCATCATTCGGTGCCTTATCTGCTACTCAAATTTTGTTGAAATTCTTTGAGTATCCGTCTCTTTTTGTTTTTCACTCTTATTTTCAGAATCTCTTTGAAGACGTTTTTCTTTAGATCTCAGATTTGAACCTCTTTCTTTCAAAAGGTGTATTATTTACTTTTTTATTTGAGTACCTTTATTATTTGAGTACAATCCCTTTTACTAAAAAAAATAAATAAATATAATACGTAAACAATGAAAGCAAATAATTTTACATGATATTATTTCACGTTGCCTTCATTAACAATTTTCTTAAAAATTATTAATCACATCATATTCACCTAAAATAAAGTAGAAAAAATAGTCATGTTTATTTATTTATTTTTGTATATAGTTGTGGTTGGTTTTTTTTTTTTTTTTTTTTTTTTTTTAATATAAAACTTTGGAATTAAGAATTTCTCAGTTTTTGCTCCTGCAAATGAGTAACTTAGAAGACAAGGCAATCGTGAGTTGCTTAAACTTTCACTTAAATTCGGACATGAAGTTTATTTTGATTAAGGCAATAGGTTTTCAATTCGCAGAGACAGAGAGACTGGGGGACAGTGAAAGTGTTAGGGTTTTAATTCTACATGACCCACTTCCCCATTTTTACTCCCATATATTTTACATATATACTTTGCACCCTATTAGATAAAATCATTCATCCACAGTGTGGTTAAATGAATGAGAAACCAAACCGCAAGAAAGCTCCGGCATAATCCTAGTTATTTCAGGAGCCATGTAGTTTCATTTTGGACTTAATAATTTTCTAATCTAATAAGAAACCACCAAAACTGGGCAAATGAGACTCGAGAGAAGTTAAATCTCCCATGAATGGAGGATCTAATTAAAATGTTGTTGTGTTGGCATAATACTTGGTGATGAGCCGGGGTCCTTAATGAAAGGGGCGATGCTTTGTCACTTTGTAAGATCCACCCTACGTATTTCCTTTTTCCTTTTTTAATAAAACACTTGAGACCGATCCCATGGGGTCAGTGACCTACATGAGATATCTACCAAATACTTCTTGATTGCATTTGCGTATACACATACACAGAACCAAACAGATCGAGTTTGTACCATAAGGGCTTCAGTTCTGCCCCCCCCCCCCCAACACCCATAAGGCTTTTCGCCTTATTTCAGTATTTTGGCTTCACAAATATAACTAGACTAAAAAATTCAAGGAAAAAACGGACATTGGTCTCAAATGAAAATGAAGCAGCTTGAATTTGGTTTATAATTATTTGCAATGGACTATTATTGTAAGACATATATGTTGAAGTAACTTCAAAATGAGGAGGGAATTTGTCCCATATTGGAAACTGGAAAAGATCTTGCCTTGTTTATAAGCATGGGTATTGACAGGACGAATGAAAGTTACTACAGCGTACAATCTATCTTCAAAAACTCTTGTACAAAATATACATGTTAGCCCCAGGAGCGGGCGGTGATGTACGCAGCACAGGGGTTTTTGATGTACTTGTACTTCATCCCATAGCCCTAGGGGCGGGCATTCAGCTGATATCAGGAGGGGCGAGGCCACCAGGAGCATGCGGTGATGGATTTCCTTCGCAGCAGTGATCTGAATATGTTAATAATAAGTCAACATATATGTTTTGGAACAGTATAGATTAATCTAGGAAACTTGCAGGAAAGTTCACTCTTGGGGTCGTTGTGAGTTTGCAACGTGTAAAAGAAGCATATATCTCGAATTAGTTTGGAGGGTAGTGCTAGTATAATTCTTCCTTTATAAGTATGAATTTTTTAAATTAATTAATTTTTTCACAAAATTTAAAATAATATCAAAGTTAGAGAACAAAATTCATCTATTCCTGTTTAATATTTACATATATATTAAAAAAAAAATAAATTATCAGTAATCTGCATGTTGAGAGGGTGCTAAGTTATAGAACAATTATATCACCAAAAACAATAAGCTTGAATTTTGGAGGTAACGATTATTATACAAGATTCAGAAGGCAGAAGATGCTTATCTGAGATTCTTTTACCTAACCACGACAAAAGGCATGTAACACATAGGATCTCACCTGCAGTATTGCACTTACAGGGACCGTCTCGGTACCAAGACCTGAAAGCAGCATGACATAATGATTTTTGAGAGAGAGAGAGAGAGAGAGAGAGCTAACTTACTTGAGGGAGCCTGAGCCCACACGGTTACTAGGAGACTGGAGAGTAGGCAAAACAAGAGGAAGTATTGTAAATAAGGGTGAGAGCGAGAAGGCTTCTCACTGTCGGCCATTTATGGAGTATTAAGTGATGGTTGAGGCAAAGAGATTTTTTAAGAACTTATAAAGGAGATTTATTATTGAACAAGGGTAAAATTGGAAAAACATAATTTTTTTTTTTTTTTTTTGGTTGAAATGTGAGAATAATACTTAGAACGAAATAAAATTTTCTGTCCAAAAAGACAGTTGAAAGGAAACGGAAACGAAGGTGTACATCTGAACCTTGTAAAATGATCAAGTCATGTACGAAGTACATGTATAAAAAACATGGCTATGGATTGAGTACAATGGCCTAGTTAATGTAGCTAGTCTGGAATCCTCCAAGTTTCGAAAGCAACCAAAGGCAGTTGCCCAGAGCCAAGTTCATTTTCTATTTACACGACATCTGTCATACGTTGTACATTTAGTTTCTACAGTTGGAGTAGATCCAGGAAAGCTTTGGCCACTCTCTGAATGGGCTGTGTCCGAGTGACTTCCACTTACTGCTGCCTTACTCTGCCCTTGAGGAGCTGTATTCGGTTGGCTTCCTCTTGCAGCTGCCTTTTGTGCCCCCAGAACTCCTGGAACAATTAAACCATTAATACCTTAGAGAGAGAGAGAGAGAGAGAGAGAGTGACTAACCTTGAAGGGCACGACCCCAAGCTGGGTTTGGGATGCTGAAGTGCAAGCAAACACTAATGAAGCATCGTAGATAATGATAAGAGGAATGAAAAGGCTTGTGATCCATGTATGGGATCAATGATTAACTAATGTAACAAGGTTCAGATTACTTCTCTAATTCTTTAAGGTGGGTTCTAACTCCATAGATTTCTTTGACTCAAGCGGGAGGTCTAATCATTGCTCCACTTGATGCGATAAGACTTGCAAAAGACTACCGAAAGATGTTCCAATAGGGGAGACTCTGACACTTAAAAATGAGAGCTTTATGACTTTGTGTGTCCAATGTGGGGCTATTTGTGCGCATAACTGGGTGATGACATGCAATATATATTTATAGATCGGTGCCTCATAAGCCGTGTAAACTCAGAGCGTTACAGCCTTAATTTCCTTCTGGAAATATCTTGTAATCTGAGAACTCTATAGCCAAGTATTCTCAAATGATTTAATATCTTTATCACAGGGAAAGTCCAACGACCCAAGGGAATTCCTTCCTTATCGATTTGATTTCAAAGATCTCTTTCCTTATCTAGGAAGCATGCTTTGCAACTGAATTGGAAGTAAATTTTAATATGAATCTTATTAAATATTACCTTTGGCTGATGAGAATAAGTCATCATGAGATATAAAGACGATTGGTGTCTTGTCAAAGTTGTCTGTCATGAAATGAAGAGAAATATATCAACCGGGTTTACCAAACATTGAATGCTGATGAGGGCCGTGAGCCGATTGGGTTGTTACCAAGAGAGATTGATCGAGAAACCGACCGTGTCTATCCTTCGAAAAGATAGATCTCTTATTGTTGACATATCTTGAGGGGAAATGTTCACCAAATCATGGGAATGTAAGACTTTAGACACTAACATAGCGGGTCTTGGAGCTATGTCCCATCACTAATGTATGAGCCTTCGTCTTGATTGCTAGTATTTAAGAATGGTCATGCTTGTTTTTATTCTTTGTGCTTTTGCTAGAGATGCGGCTTTACATGGAGAAAAAAATTGGGTGTGATCTTATGATCCGGCGAAATTAACCATAGAATTTTGTTGCTTTTCCCTTACATCTTCTAAGTCTACCATTAAGTACGTATTTTTTTAGTGCAAATGAGCTGAAATTTATAATTTTCCATGTCCATTTCCTTGTGCATTTAAGATACTTCATGGGGCAGCATATAGTAAAAGATGAGAAAACACTGTCTTGCTATAAATTTATGTATCATGAGTTTTAATATAATTATCACTACAGACTTTGAGTCTACAAGTATTTTCCGAAAATTTGAAATTATAGAAATTTAATAAGGTTAATTTATCAATCAACTATCAATATTATAAAAGGTATTGACTAAATCTTTCATTGGTTGATGATCGGTCATTCAGTGATGTAACTGATAAACAAGTATTTGTCCGATAATTAGAAAGTTCTCGGCATAAATAACACGCAATTGACATAGAGGTATCCCGAATAATACGCAATTAGGATGGTGAGAGAGAGAGGCTGACTAGTTGCAAATCAAAATCCCATGACCCCACAATCTTGAGAAATCAAATCAGGCTTTTTTTTTTTTTTTAAGTTATTATTTAATCCCAAAACTATGTTGGACCATAAATTTTGAAATAAGTGAAAGGGTATTGATTGAATTTTTTGTCTTAATCAACTTACAAAATTAATTTAGTTTAAATATTATTAGGGTTAATTTAGGGCTGACTCTTTTAATACCTGTTAATCAAAGTCGAAACACGTTGACTATATTAATCAAATATTATCCCACGTAAACATGAAATAACATTTTGTAACTTTTAATATAACGTATAAATGCCACTTCCTTGAGTTCACCATGAAAAACAGTTGTGATGGACTAAGTTTGAAATATATAATTAATACTTCCTCAATTTTCTTATAAACAGATATATATATATATATATATATATATATTTATGTATGTATGCATATATAGTGACACTTAAAGTTGAACTATAAGGGTCTATTAAGTCTCCAAGGGACAGCTTAATGGTAACAGTCCATTCCCTCAATCCCGTGATCTAGGTTCGATTTTTGTTGTAACAAATTAATAATAATAATAATAAGGGTCTATCAAGGCCTTCACCGGTATTTGGACCTCAAAATTTCTTTTGATACTATTCCAATTAGTATTCGAAATCATGCTCAGATTAATCCAGTTCAAGAAAAATTTATAATAACATTGGTCAATGAAAATGAAAAAACTTGAATTTGCTTGTTATCATTTGCAATGAACTAAAGACATGATTGATGATGCATTCAGCTGATTACCTCAGGAGGTGAAGGTGAAGTTCCTGCTTTCGCGTGCGGTGATGTACTATCTCCTACCGAACTCTTGCTGTCTCCAATAACCAAATTTTGGTTTCCAGCTTCATTGTAATGATGATTTCCTAAAGCATTGGTCCAAATATTTTTAATAACCATTCAACATCTATGTTTGAAGATGCAATATATTTCCGTCATATATTGTAAAATAAATGAAAACAAAAAGAATGCCAAGGTTTATTTAATCTACAAAATTTGCTCCAAAGTCCACTTTTGTGCCATTGTGAGTTTGCAATTTGCAAAATACACACAGGCATGCGAGTACACACACAAATAATATATATATAAAACATATTAGTAAGGAGGTGGTGTTAATGGATAAAATAATAATCATAATACTGTCTTTAAACATATCCGATTTTTTCATAAAATTAAATATAATATTAAAATTGTTAAATTTATCTATCTCAATTTAATATTTAAATTTATTAAAAACCCTTTTATAAGTTGTCACTAATCTACATGTGCTAAATTTTAAAACATTAAGAACACCCTTTAACAATAAGTTTGAAATTTTTTGACTAAAGAATTATCTTACAAAATATAAAAGGGCAGTTAGTGCTAATTTGGAATATATATATATATATATATATAAAAGAGATTTATTCAACCACGAGAACAGGCATGTAAGACTTTGGATCACCTGTAGTAGCACTTATGGGTACCACCCCAATGCTATGACCTGAAACCATTATGACATCATGATCATTGTGTGTGTGTGTGTGTGTGTGTGTGTGTGTGAGAGAGAGAGAGAGAGAGAGAGAGAGAGAGAGAGAGAGAGAGAAGGCGATGACAAGAATTGAATAGATACTCAACTGTCACTCTTTTGGCTTTGGGGCATGTTGATCAATTTCCTCGCGGCTATACTAGGTATGGCAAGGATGCAGATGAAAAGAAAGAAGCACATCATAAAGGAAGAAGAAGAAGTAGAAGCACCTTTGCTTTCCATTTTCCTCTCTGGGCAGCAATTGGCTTCACAGGGAAGGACTTGAGTCCGGCATTCTTATGCATTTCACTGTCTTGATCATTTTTTTGTACCTAATTCTGGTATTTTCTCACTTTAAAGTTGAGATGAAATTTGTAACTGGTAAAATTTGACTACCTCAAAAATATAAAACCCAAAAAAAAAAGTTGGGTTTCGGCTCGGTCATGTGTTAACACACCTTTTTCTTAGTTAATTGCCAGTACAACACTAGTGGAGAAGTGGAAAAATTAATAATCATCCATTATTAACAAAGGTTACTTCCGCTCAACTTTAATAGTTGAGACGGAGATGTGTATTCCAACACCACCCACAATTGAAGCCTGAGTTTCTTTTCTCTTAAAATAAAATTACCATTTTGTATATCCCCCACCCACCCAAAAAAGGAAAAAAAAATTGAAGACAAAATTATAATAAATTTAAAATTATCAAGTTTGAAAAAATCAATCAAACCATTAAACGGGTTGAGCAAAAGTTGATAAGAGTTATGAATCGATTCAATATTCGACCCAATCAAAAATCATCTGAAGACAAAAATCAATTGAATCACAAAGAAAAATTGAAAAAGAATTGGGGAAATGGATTTGGGTATAATAGCATGATAGTAATTTGGAGGATTTTATGGGTGGAGTAAAATATACATTAACTAATGTTTTTATAATAATGAACCACTGACTAATTAACAATTTTGTTAACTAATTATATATTATTAATTAAATAAATTATTAATTATACTAACTTTATATTTCTTTCCTATGGAAATCGATAGAATAATACTTGTGTATGATACATTAATTTTAGAAATGATGGTTATATAGTGTATCACAAGCACGCGTTCAACCTAAAGTTTCTTTCTTTTTTGACCCCACCATTACCCTTACTTTGTACAATTTTTCTTGGAAATTGCATTTCAATTCCCCTTTTTCCAGTTGTTGGTGCATGATTGCATCCAAGGATATTAAGATGAACCTTCGTACATACTGCCTTTTATTTATTTATTTTATGCCGTATGTTTGGTTGTAGTTCTTATTGTTGTTTTCACACCATGAACACCATAAATTGTTTGCATAGAGGGATTATTTAGTGGTTTTGATTGATGTACATTTTTTCATATTTTTGCTTAATAATAATAATAACATAATTTATATTTTTCTATATATTACGGACTGTTTATTTACATTTAATGTGAGTAAAAATTACTAGCATTAATAAGATGTTGTATATACCACGACTTTCAATGATGTTTTGCACAATTCAAACACGAAAATTTTTATATTCTTGTTTTAACATGATTCACCACTTGAGCACTTTATACTTGTAAGATTTAAATTTTATGTTATGTAAATATTCTATTTTTTATTATTTTTGGGTGAATTTAATATGGCTTCCCGTCTATTTTATAATTAACAGAATCTACATTATAAGTTGTTGAACCTTTCTAAAGAATTTATGTAACAATCTAACCTAAGTGTTATGTCATTGATAAAAGTTTTATAATGATGGTCAATTTATCATCAATTTATCATAAGTATCCTATTTTTTTAATTCCAGATAGTATTTAAAAACACACACACATACACACAAATAGAATCGAAACAATCTAAAATAAAAAATTGTAAACAAAAATTTTAAATTTTTAATATTTATTTTAAACTTTATAAAATTTTTTCTTTTATCTTAGGTTAAGAGACCTGTCATGATAAAATTTCTTGGAAGTGCTCGGTGACCAAAAAAAGAGACACCGAAGTCTGAACTTTGTGGTAAATTGAAAGAAGAAAGACAGAAGGCGGAGATTTCAGGATTTAGTGAAAAGTCAAACTATCAGTATAGAGAGAGTGAAGGGGGGGGGGGACCCTTTTTTTATTTGAAGTTCTCTTCCTATTTCATCCCCTCAAGATCGCTAGTCTAGATCCGCCATTTATTTGATCTTGGAGGTTATGCAGTACACTCTCTTGCCAGCAATTATTATAGCTGAATTCAAATTCAAAAATTAAAAATTGTAAAGTATTCATTGGCATTACAAATATCTAGTGCCCTGATGGGCCATTTACAAAATTGTTCATGAACCCAAAAATGGAAATAGAAACACTATTTACAGACATGTATTTTGATTATTTATTTTTATCTAAATAAAATGATGTCTTGTCCAACAACAACCCATCATGCAATTCAATCAGTCATGTATAAAGTCAGCCTTTCCAAAAGTATAAAGCCAAACAAGTGGAGTCGAGTTGGATCCCATTAAAATCCCACCGAACTCGAAATAATTCCGGTTTATCATATATCTCACAAAAATTAATTATCTCATGAATTGGAAAAATCATAATTTGGAACCATAATGCATGACGTCGTAAAAGCCACAATCAAGTATTTTTTTTTTTTTCACTTCTATATGAATCATAAATGTGCACAGTGAAACGGAAGTGTATACAAAACCATATAGAAAAATAATATATAAAAAAATACAAAAAATGAAAAACGTGAGAAAACTCATAAATATAAAAATATAAAGATTTTTATATAAATATTAATTATTTAATAAAAATAATTGGATAGTAATCTTTTACGATAAGAATTTAAAATGATAACATATGTGATTATTAATTATAAGATAAATAATATTAAAATAAAAATTATGATTAAATAATCAAATAATTTATTAAATATAGATAAATATGTAAATATAAAAAATATAAGAATTTTGTATAAATATTAATTAATTTAGTGTATTGACATGCTTCTTTGCATGAGAGTGTGCTGCATCTTCAAGTGCTTAGTGCTAGAACTACCAAAACCAAACGAATTAAAACTAAAAATTGAAATGGTTAATATTTCATGATTCCAAACAGAAGGGGAATTGTGGTGGATGGTTTGCTTCTAGCTCACTCTTTCTAAAACTAAAATCGGAACCGGAAATAGCAATTCCCATCTGGTTTCCATTTTGAAATAAAATTTCTCCATCTTATCTCTTTCCTTCTCTGCCCCGCATTTCCTTCGATTTCTCTCTGGACCCTCTAAGCATTCCTTTATCCAGAGCGGCTTTTCAGTCTTCAATGACTGATTTCGACTCTGACCAATTGATTTCAACTTCAATTTTAGTTTCTACCGATTTCTCTAAATTTTTTTATTGATTTCTCCAAATGCTCAATCGGTTTATCTAGCTTTGACAGTTGATTTCTACCCTTATGGCGCATTTCTACCCCTAAGAGCTTCTGGATGTTATTCTCACAAATATTTTTTTTTAACCAAATATGAATTAAAAATTTCAGAATATAGTATTCGTTATGCGCATTTGGTTATCACGCAATGAATAAATAGCGAACTCTTCTTTCATATTTTAAAAGCAGGTGGATTGAATCCATCTAAGTAGTGGGCTCATTGCACATGAATTATGAGCGGGCTGCCGCTTGTACGTAGAGATCTCAGGACCAGGTCGCGTGCAAAATTTTTCTGGGTTTTAAAGGGCCCAATTAGGCTGTGGGCTTAAAAAGTTCATCCAAACAACAAATGGAGAAATGAAATAGATCTTAGGCCCGCAGCCCGTTCAAAATTTAACCAAGGATAGTTGATCTAGTGGGATGTGGTGTTAGGTCCTTTAACCAATGTCATGAGTTCGACTCGTTACTTGGACATGAAACAGACTACGTTGGGAGGGTAGCCCCCTAAATAGGCCACTGCAAGTCCCGAACCGAATTAATCAGAACATGACTCCGAATATAGGTCGGTATAGACCAAAAAAAAAAAAACAAATACATACCAAATTATTTTTTAGTCTTCTATTAAAGAAATAGATCATAGGCCCACAGATTCTTTGGAACACGGTGCTATGTCATTTCTTTTTATCCTAATTTATTGTTTGGCTCAACAATTTTTGTTCAATTATTTTATGATAATCAATAGAAAGAAATTAAAAAACATAAAAGCAACAAAAGCTCCATTATATTAAGATCAAACAACAGCAGAATTTTAAAGTAATATTGATCCAATATTCAATCTGCTGCTTCCTCAAATCCTACAATGACTCTTTTATTACTACACAACAGCCCTGATAAGTTTTAGGAAAATGTTACTCACTTTTTTTTGTCTCCTTTTTTAGGGCCTTCCGCCCTCCCTCAAATTCTTGGGTCCATTAGGGTTGGAAGTTCATGGATTTCTCAATGTTTTTAAAATTGAACTATTAAACCTAATGGCTCAATGGTCGAACACATCAAACTATTAATGACGTTATATATAATTTATATATTATATATTTTAAAATAAAATAAAATTTTTATATGTTTATAAAAAATGAATTTACTCCATCAGTAATACATGAAGAACACTGTCTGTAATGAAACATTGATTGAACTAATTTAAACAATTCACTGATTTTATCGATTTTGATCAGTTTTTAACAATTTTGAACGAATTTGATTTTATTCAATTTAATAATGAAAATCAAACCAAATTATAGAATGTTTCACGATTAAATTAGCAGATCCGGTCCGATTTTAAAAACCAGAGTATGTACATCCTCTAACTGCACGGTGTCCCCGAGTCGTGCTCCAAATTCAACAATAGTTTTATCTTATTAGCGATTCGATGGCTTGAAAGCAACACGATCCGTTTGTCGAAGGTATTCGTACCATTTTTGATTTGGCCTTCATGTTTTTGGCCCTTTGTGGACAACATGTGGCACAAGCGTGCCTAGCCTGCACACTTGTGTCCACTTAAGCACAAGTGTGCTAATATTAACATTGGCATGCCGGAGACATATTTCACTTGCTTTTGGATTTTTAATTGCCATAACATGTTGAAAGAGTTTAAGATGTATTGGGTTTCTTTTGATATTTTTCAATTGTGTTTTGTTAATATTTCTTGGGTAGTAGATAATAAATAACAAAGATTAAGAAAGCCATAGAAAAGCACAGAAAGAAGAGGGAAGGACGGAGGCAAAGAGTTTACTGCAAGATACGAATTCAGCTGCCATTTTCGGCTCTCTCTAGATTCGAGCACATGTGGCTCTGATTCGACAAAAAGGTGTTTAATGCCTCTTTTTCAGACAAGACCAAGATGAAACCATATATCCATTAATTCTATGATTAAATTAAAAGCTGCATCAATAAGTTATGGAAAACCAACATTAAACTATTTATTCATTTATTTATTTTATGCCAAACTTGACTAATATTATATTTAGTGCACTATCTTCATCTTGTTTCAGTTTATAGCTCTTTATTAACCATTCTCTACATATGCGATATCTTTTTTCCTATAGGGCCCTGACCCGAACTTAGACCGATGGCTTCTTATGTTGCTTCCCCCTCATGTGGGGGACTTTGGCCGGCCATTGAAGAAGCTGTGCTTGAGTGACTTCCTTCATCTGCATCATTTTCACCATATGTGAGAGTGAGAGAGAGTGAGAGAGAGATAATTCTTTTTTTTATCCTCTTTTGATGAAAAAGCGAGAGCTAACTTACTTGGTGGAGCAGGAGCCCACACCGTTATTAGGAGACTCAGGATTATGCAAAACAAGAGGAAATTATGAAAATAAGGACGAGTGCCAGAAAAATGCTTGTTATTGATGATACATGACCGAAAGGCCTATAGCACTCTAGAGAGTGATAGCAAAATGCATCGTTGCATGAGAGACTTCTGGTCCTCTTGGTATGCATCAAGAGGACTCTCCTATCGGCTGCCATCAGATCAGTACCTTGATCCATTCGGCATCATGTGTCTGCAACTCGCAAAAGGTAATATTTAGCTGAGATTCATATCTAAGTTCAATTCCTAATTGGTAACCAATGAAGCTTCCTATATAAGGAATGAGATATTTAAAATCTAAATCGATAAGGAAGGAGTCTTCTCAGCCTGATGGACTTTCCAAGCGATAAAGATCTTAAACCTTTTATAAAGATTTAACCTCGAGATTTCAGGACATTCGCATAAGGAAACCAGGGTTACAACACCCCTAATGCACACTACTCATAGAGCACCGAACTATAAATACATTTAGTAGGTCATTGACCAGATACCTCTCTTATAACTCTACACAGAACACACAAAAATTATACAAGGCTCCCACTCTCAACTCTTTCTAACTCAGTCTGTTTCACATCTCTAGAAAATTACTCTTTTTGACTTGAGTGTCGGATCATCTCCCATCGAAGTATCCTCCAGTGGTCTTTTGCAGGTTTCATCCCACCAATTGGAGTAGAGATTGGACCTCCTGCTCAGGTCAAAGAATCTGGTATCTATGGAGGTATAACTCAACTCCAGTAGATTGGCGTCATCCGTGAGAAACATATTGGTTTCCTGATTAAACCTCTTCCCCGTTCTTCACTACCAATCATGACAGTGACCAAAAGAAAGAAACCAATTATTGGTTTCGATGATGATGATCTAATCAGAATTGATCTCAATCGCAATGATCATTTAGTTATTACTATTAAAATAGAATCTTATCTCGTTGAGAAAGTCGTTGTTGATCAAGAAGTTGACTGCAATCTCCTTACTTGGGACACCTTCCAACGACTAGGTTTCAACTCATCTCATCTTTTGTCTCCCACTAGGTCTCTCAAGGGACTTTCGAACAAATACATAAATCCATAGGGCATCATCTCCCTTATCGTAACCCTAGGAACACCTCCCAACCATGCGATCGTTAAGGTTACCTTCCATGTGGTAAAAGTATTTGCACCTTACAATGTTATTCTATGTCGCCTTTGTTTAGACGAATTGGAAGCACTACCTAGTACGAAATATATGAAAATCAAGTTTAGAACATTATAAGGAATCGCTACCCTTTGTGGCGACCTTGAACCCCCATAGTTTGCTCCTAGCTAGAGGTGAAAGAAGAAACTTCTTAATCGACACCCTAGAATTCAGAGATGACACCGAGCCAACCACCAAGCCAGAACTGATGGAGGAAGTAATCGAACTTCCCCGAACTGATGACCCTGGCTAGATCGATTAGATCAACGCAAATCTGCTAACATATCAGTGAGAAGCGATTGTTGATTACTTACGATAACACTCTAAAGTCTTTGCTTGGTCCCTGAAGACATGCCGAGTATTCACCTGTCAATTATTATCCATAAGTTAACAATTAACGCCAACTATAAGCTTGTTAAACAAAAGAAAAGAGTGTTCGATCTAGAACACTAACCTACTATATAAGAAGAAGTTTAAAAACTCTTAATGACTGGATTTATTTGTGAGGTTAAATATCTCAAATAGCTAGCTAACGTGGTCTTGGTGAAAGAAAGCCAACAACAAATGGAGAATGTGTGTGGATTTTACTGACATCAACAAAGCATTTCCAAAGGACAGCTATCCGCTCCCCAACATTGACAATCTGGTAGACAACTCATTGGGTCACCAACTCTTGACTTTGATGGATGCCTATTCTGACTATAATCAAATATGCATGGCACTAGAAGATGAGGAGAAAATGAGCTTCATCATCGGATCCAGCACGTATTGCTACCGGGTAATGCTGTTTGGCTTGAAAAATACTGGAGTGACCTTTCGACAATTGATCAACAAGATCTTCAACAACCAACTCAACAAAAACGTGGAAGTATATATTGATGATATGCTTGTCAAGACTACCAGTTTGGAAGCTCATGTTTTTTATCTCGAAGCGACTTTTCAGACATTAGAACATTACAACATGTGACTGAATCTGATGAAGTGCATTTTTGAAATCACATCCGCGAAGTTCTTGGACTTTGTGATCACTAGCTGGGGAATCAAGGCAAACCCTAAAAAGTACAAGCCATACTGAATATATCACCCTCATAAACAGTGAAGGAGGTACAACGCCTCACAAGCAGAATATCAGTCTTGAGATGGTTCATGTCGAAGGTGGGGGGAAGGTATAAACCATTCTTCGATGCCCTGAAGAAATACCAAAAGTTTGTTTGGACATCAGAGTGCTAGACAACCTTCGAAGGACTCAAGAAATACCTCATATTACCCCCATTGCTCTCTCATCTGATCAATGGTGAGAAACTATACCTTTACTTCTCTATCTTTGACAGAGTTCTTTGCTTTGTTCTCGTGAGACAAGAATTTACTATCCAGAAGCCTGTCTATTATATCATTCGAAAACTTTAAGAATCCAAAGTCAACTATCGACCAATAGAAAAGATAGCTTATGCTCTAGTTATCTCACCTAAGTGTCCTCAGTCGTACTTCCAGACCCACACAATCATAGTACTCATCGATCAACCGTTGAATCAGATTCTTCAAAGAAGGGACACCTCTAATTGTCTCGTCAAATGGAGTATAGAGTTGGGAGAATTTGATATTCAATATCAACCGAGACCTGCGATCAAAAACCAAGTCCTAGCGGACTTCATTCTCGAATACACCCTTCCAGTGCCAACCAAGCACGAGCCTACGGGTTGCCAAGAAGAGTGGTCATTACCGGATTGGACGTTACATATCGATGGGTCATCGAACTCCTCAAGAAGTGGTGTCAAAAGTCATACTGATGGGTCCAAATGATTTCAAAGCGGGATATGCCCTTTAGAGGCGATATCTATGGAGGCTCGAAGCATTCGAGTATTCACCAACAGCCAACTAGTCGTCAAACAGATCGAGGGGGTCTATAAAACTAAGGATCCAATCATAGCCAAATACTTGAGCAAATTATGCAAAATGATGAGTAAGTTAGACAAAGTGGACGTATAACAAATTTATCGATCAGAAAATGCACGAGCCGACACGGTTTCCAAACTAGCTAGTTTAGATTAAGTTACCACCAACCGAATAGTCTACATCGAGAGCCTACCACGTCCCCATATTGATGAGCCAGGGAGAATCCTTGTAATAAATCAGCTCCCGAGCTAGAAAGATCCTATAGAAGCTTACTTGAAGCATAACCAGCTTTCAGACTCACTATTAGAAACAATAAAGTTGAAGCAAAAGACCGCTCACTATGTAGTCATTAATAGGGATCTATATCGGAAATCCTACACTCATCCATATTTGAGATGTCTGACTCTTGAAAAAGGAAACTACGTCCTCCAAAAAATCCGTGAAAGAATATGCAGCAACCACTTGGGTACTCGAAATCTAGTTTACAAGGTTTTGTGTTAAGGATACTACTGGTTGACTATGAAGGCTGACTTTGACAACTACATTAAGAGATGCGACAAATGTCAACACTTCTCTTTAGTATCTCGGTTACCTTTTGCTGAGCTTAGTCCAATGGTGAGTCCCTGGCCATTTACTCAATGGGGAATTGATATCCTTGAACAATTTCTACCGGCTACCCGATAGTGAAAATTCCTTATAGTAGCTATCGATTACTTACCAAGTGGGTAGAGGCCAAACTGTTGGCTCAAATAATGGCTGCGAAAGCTCAATCCACGAGATTCGGTATACCCTACATTCTCATCAATGACAACGGAAAGTAGTTTGACAACAAAAGTTTCCAAGAGTTCTACAACATACTAGAAATCTAATATCGATTTACGTCAGTTGCCTATCCACAAACCAATGGACTCGCTAAGATAACGAATAGAACAATCTTATAGGGGCTAAAAATGACGTTTGATGAGGCTAAGGGACAATGGGAAAACAAACTTTACAGTATCCTCTGGGCATACTGTACTACACCTCGAAGGGCAACCGGTGAAATACTCTTCAGTCTGATATATGGCTGTGAAGCTATCATATCCGTGGAGATAGGAATTCATTCATTCAGAATAAACCAATATCACGACACACAAAATTAACCAGCCTTATGAGAGTGATTATATCTACTTCCAGAGCTTTTGGGAATCCGCGTTTTCTTTGATGGTTGTGTATCAATAACAAATGGCTCAGTATTATAGGAAATGGGTTAGAAGCAAAACATTTAGGCTAGGCGATCTGGTCCTAAAAAAAGTAGAAACTACCGGTCAACCCTAGCCAGTTGGCAAGTTCACGCCTAACTAGGAACGTCCTTATCAAATATGCTAGTGGCACGCTCTGTGACTTATGGTTTTAACAATATAAACGGCTCGATTGTATCTAGAACCTGAAATGTAGAAAACTTATGCGACTACTACCAGAAGGCCTCGTCGCCTCCTTTGATCAGACGAGTCTCCCACTGGGTAAGGTCTTTATGCCTTTCCACTTTGTTCTCTAATTTATCTATCGATTGATTCTTAGAAAACGAAGCTTGTTATCAATAAGGAAAATGACTCACAGACGGATAGTAGCAGTCTATCCTATCAATTGATCCTTAGCGAACAAAACATGTCATCAATAAGGAACATGACTCCCAGATGGGTAGACACAGTCTATCTTATAGATTGATTCTTATCAAATGAAACATATCGTTAATAAGGGACATGACTCTCAAATGGGTAGACACGGCCCATCCCATTAGTTGGTCCTTAGTGAATGAATCGTGTCGTCAATAAGGGACATGATTTCTAGTAGAGTAGGCATAGCCCATCCTATCGATTGATTCCTAACGAATATAGCAAAGGATGCATCTTCTGGTCTGAAAGGCATGATTGGGCTTATCGATTGGACTCTCTATCTAGTGTCCTTACTGATTACAACATATAGACTGAGGGATATATCTCCCGGTTGGGTAAGCCCCATCCTATCAAGTAGTCGTATAGACGAAGGAAGATTTCTCTCCTTAGTGAACAAACATAACCTACTTTGGTATATAAACATTAACGACAACAGAAGATAAAAACCACTTATTTGGGCATTTGATCCTTACCGTTAGAAATTCAGCCAAGTCAACGATTGCCAAGAAAGTAAAAAAAAATTCTTTTTATATACAATGAGCATATATCATAAGTACATAAACGGATACAATATACAAGCCCTTAAGCTCGATCGAATTATATCAAAAGAAATATATAAGGAATCTATAGCGTTGTTCTTGGACAGGAAGACTGCAGAAGTCACCAATGATCAACGAACCCTCAAACAGTAGAGTTGAAAAAGACAGATTGAATACCCATACTAACCGAAGTCGATAAGGAGTCTGAAAGGGTGCGAGATGGCCAAAAAGAGATTGTGAATATGCATCAAGTTTCAAACCCTCTACCATGCCTTGTCTCTCGACACCTCCCGATATCTCTCATTGCCCAACTGGAGGAAACACCAAGGAAATACCCTCGGTCATCTATTGCGCCACGCATCGGATGATGATCCTAACTTTAAAAGGAGAGCTTCCATCACGGAATACTCTGTCCTCAAGGTCAATAACCCTGATCAGAGCCCTGACGGTTCACAACAAACAGTATGACGGGACCTTACATCAGCAGCCCCATCTTTGACAGAACCTCGTACTGGCAGAAATATTCTAAATTGCAGAGCCTTGTGGCTTAAAACCCATTATTGGAAAAATCTCACCAAATCAAAAGTACACCAAATCTCTCTAAAGCGATGTTGGGCAGACGACTCCTATTTATTATCGGAGAGGCATGATCTTCACAATCTTGAGCAGATATAACAGTTTAACGAGAAATGTATGCAATGAATGCGTAGCTTTAACCTCTCCAACTTCCCACAAAAAATTTAATCCGGGATCATTTATTTGAATATTGAACACATATACACTCTCATAATGTTCCAGGTACCAACATCTTAACTTACTCCTTACGACGTATTTTTCGAAATGACACAAGGAATAGGGACAAATAATGACACATGACCGAAAGACCTAGCACTCTAGAGACTCTCGAGTCTCCTAATAACAGTGTGGGCTCCTTCTCCTCCAACAAGTAAGTTAGCTCTCTCTTTTTCATCAAAAAGAAAAAAAAAATATTACCCCTCTCTCTCTCTCTCATCTATGGTGAGATGATGTTGATGAAGGAAGTCACTCGAGCACAGCTTCTTCAATGGCCGGCCGCGGGCTTAGTGCAGCGTCAAGGGTTAGCGGTAGTAGATCGCGTCATGGCAATATTGGAAAAAAATAACACATATGAAGAGTATAGTTAATTGAGAGCTAGAAATTGAAACCAAATGAAATCAGTGCACTATATATAATATTAGTCATGTTTGGTACAAAATAAATAAATAAATAATTTAGTGTTGGGTTTTTCATGTTTTATGGGTGCTGCTTTAGTTTAACTATAGAATTAATGGCTATATGGTTCGATTTTGATCATGTCTGAAAAAGAGGTATTAAACACCTTATTGTCGAATCATAGCTACACGCGTTCCAATCTAGGGAAAGCCGAAAATGGCATCTAATTTCGTATGTAGAGGTTGGTCAAATATTTGCCTCCGTCCTTTCTAGAAAGTCAAAGTGAAACGATAGTGAAACGCCTGATTGGACGAGAGACTTCGGTCTTCTTGGTATGCATAAGAGGACTCTCCTATCGGCTACCATCTAATCGATACCTTGATCCATTTAGTACCCTGTAACCAGCAAAAGATAATATTTAATTGAGATTCATATTTAAGTTCGTTTCCTAATCGATAGTTAGGGAAGCCTCCTATAAGGAGATCTTTAAAATCTAAATCAATAGAGAATGAGTCTCTTTAGCTTGAAAGACTTTCCAATCGATATAAGGAAATTAGGATTGTAAAATCCCTAATACACACAACTCATGAAACACCGACCTATAAATACATTCAGCAAGTCATCGACCAAGTACACTCTCTAATACCCTATACAGAACACACAAAAACTATATAGGACTCCCACTCTCAACCCTCTCTGATTCAGTTTATTTCATTCTTTTGAAAAATTACTCTTTCTGATTTAAAGATCGGAGTCTCCCTTATTGAAATACTCTCTGTTAGTCTTTCGTAGGTCTCATCCCACTAGTTGGAGCAAAGATTGGACCTCCAGCTCGAGTCAAAGAAGTTGGTATCTATGGTTTCATAACCCAACTCTAATAGTTATTGTAAGCTATTTTGTGTTTATGACTATTAGAGGCACCCAAGCTCCCGGTGAATACATGTTCACAATGTTTCCAATACTAGATTTTGAAGAAAGTATCTGAATGAGAGTTTTTTGTTACTGGAGTGTCCCTACAATTATCAAAGCTATGTGTTTGTGTCTTTTACTGCATTGTCACAAAAGAAATGCAAGCCGAGCACCCAGGCACCCATCCGTCATTTATTTTCGGAGAAAAGTAGAGAGAAAAGGTGGTTTGGATTTGGGGTGCCTTGCGAGTGGCCACAAATTTCTTATCTGCTTATTGAATTACGATCAGCTTAGAAATGTAGTCTCCAAGGAACTCGTCAAGTCCTTGTATTGGACCCGTGAAGACATCAATAATTCTTATTTGTTTATTTTTACTATAATCCCTTCAAAATATTAAAATTTTATTTAATACTCTGTTACAGAAATTTTAATTTTGTCCCTGAATTTAAAAAACATATTTGTAATATATTCCAAACTATTTTCATATAAAAATTTATTTTTAATCATAAAATTTATTTTTTTAAAAGAGAAAATTTAAAATAAATGTATGTGGAGAAAAAAAAACATTATGTGTTTAGTTTTAGAGAGAGAAAATTAATTTTAATTTTTCTAAAGATGAAAACTTAAAATAAATGAATTTGGAGAAACAAAATGTAAATTAAATTGATTTTTAGACAGAAAGAAAATTAATATATCTATTTTTGGAGAAAAGAACTTTTTTTTTTTTTTTCCAATAGAGATAACTTAGAATCAATGTGCTTGAATGAGAAAATATGAAATTAAGTTGAATTGTTTAAAAAGAGAAAATTAATATATACTTAGTTTTATATAGATTTTTTTTTTTAGATAAAGAATACTTAATGAATTTATTTAGCAAAAAAATATAAATTAAATTAATTTTACTATCTAATTTCTTCTCTAACTTTTATCTCATATATCCAATAATCCCAAAAAAAAAAAAAACTTTGTTTAGCTAAGTAAGGGAAAATTTTAAATATTATGGGAGTAATATTTATGTCCTGAAATATTACTCGCATAATTTTCTCCCTTAAAGATTTCCTCACTTACAAAACGATATCCTTATAATTGGAATTCCTATATAGTTTGGTTTTCAGGATGACTTAACGTAGCACACAATAAAAATTTTCCTATAATTTAAATTCGGAATTTGACTTGAGGCAGCAGAGAGGGAGGGGGAGGGGGCAGGGAAGTATTTCTGGTAACCATTTGAACGAATGATGGCTTGTAGCTGCCGTATGGCTATGGCAACCTGAGGGTCAAAAAGGGCAGAAATCAACAGAAGACAGCAAATGACGAGAAATTGGAGGAGAAGAAATCTTGGAAGCCATAGCCATTCTTTCAATAGTTTCAATCACGCGCACGCGCTTATATTTAAAATCAACGGTAACAGGTAATTGATAGATATGTTGAAGGAAATAAAGTCAGTCTTATAGCGGGAACGAAGTTACCAATCACCGTCCACAGGAGTCGGTGCCGAAGCTACAACGTGACAGTGGGGACATTCGGCAGTCGACAAACTAAAATTTTGACAAAAATTTTTAAATTATATTATTTTATTAGCATCTAAATAAAATATTAAATTAAAATTTTCAAAATTTTCTTTAAAAATAAAAAAAAAACTATTTCTATAATCCTAAAAATATTATTAAAATTTTTTACAATGCCCCCTTTTTTAAATTATAACGTCTAACTTCTGCGTCCACCTGCATATCAACTTCATCTTCACTAAAATAAAATTTTGGTTTAGCCTACACCAAAGGAAAGAGTTATGTTTTTCTTGTCTGTCATAATAATTGAAAGGCTAAGATTAAATATATTTGCCAAATATCAGTGCTTTTTTCAATTTAAGGTATTTATATTTTTCTATTTGTTTCCAAATTAAACAAATTTCTTAATTTTTATTATGTTATATTATAGTGGGAACGAATTTTTCAACCACTATGTCCCTGGTACCAGAAGAAACTTCCTCGTAATACTGCCATTTGCAAAATGATTCAAGCACCCACAAAATTAAAAGGCCAAAAAAAGGTTACATTTTTCATATCTATCATAACATAGAAAGTACAACACCAAATATCATTGCCAGTTGCGCCACCACGGGGCAAGGACGGCAACTGTCCCCATTGATAATTTGGAAAAAAAAAAAAAAAAGTGTATTTGCTTATACGATAGCATGTACACCACAATCGCCAAATAAGTGAACCATACGAGGTAAAACTGCAAATCCAATTACATGTACTTCCTAAAATTAAGCAAATGATCAGATGACCACCAGATTGCCCGTATCACCCACCTACATCAATGTCGGAGCTTAGTTAGATATTTAGGGATCTCCATGATGCCCATGGGGTGATGAACTTCCAGACACTCCAACTTTAATGCCGCCAATGTTCAGTTTGCTAGTTCCCCTATAATAACCTGGAACCATACCAGGATGACAAAACCCAAATATTATGAATGATGATGATATTAGATCTTTGTAAGAATTAAGTTTTACAATTTTTAGATAATTTAAATAAATTAATTGTCGTTAATGAACATTGAGGAGTGATTCGGTAAGCATGGCGCACATAAGTCTGCTTGGACTTACCTGAAGAGGAGGTTATTTTGCAAAACTTAATAGAGATTCATTCGATGATAGGATTGTTTAGCTGTAACTCAAGTTTTAAAAGTTAATTCTAGAAAATTCTTATGCAATCTTATAGCTAATCAATCATTAGATCTAAATTGAAACAGATGCAAATTAAAATATTTATGCAATACACATTCTCACCTTTAGACGAAGCATTAATATCAGGCACAATCATGGTCTGATATCCTGCAACAACAAACAATAATGAATGATAATTTAGACATGAGAGAGAGAGAGAGAGAGAGAACTTACGCTCGATTGGAACATCGGCTATATTTCGTGCCAGTACCTGGTGATTGACAATAAAGGGAGAGATGCAGAAATAGAAGCATAGTATATGAAGAGAAAATGAAGAAGGGCAACGTGACATTTTATTAGAACTCATTTGGGTATGAATTATTTTTCTCTCTTTCCTTATATAATGGGTGTTGACGTAGGAGTGGAGGACTGACGGAGTTCACCAATAGCTTAAGACAATTTATCACCGCAATTGACTTCGACGACTACGACTTATGCACCCATACTCCGTGCCCACCAAAATCTCACCCATTTCACACATTGAAATGGAAGGATCTTCGCCTGAGGGGGTAGGTGGAGGCCTTGGAAAATTTTCAATTTGTCTTTAATTTATTTTATTTAATTTATAGTATTTCTTAAACTAATGTGAACAATTTTTATTAAAAACATATAATTTTAAACCTGTGTATATGTTTCATAAAAAAAAAGTTTTATTGAAGATATTTTTAAAAATAATTTATGAACTGTAAATATTTTATTTTTAGAATTTATAAATTTTTTTAAGAGAAAAATTACTAATAAAATTTTATAAATATTACGAATTTTTAGATATTTCATAAAATATTTTGAAAATTGTATAAGTTTTGTCAAAGATATTATCAAAATCAGAGTAGGTATTCTACATCCAATGCTACCTATCATTCCGGGGCTTCCCGTGTGCTTAGGCATTTAATTAATTATTATTATTATTATTATTATTATTATTATTGTTATTTTATTTTATTTTATTTTATTTTAACGGAGGTAGTTGTCGTGTTAAGAGTAAATAAGTTTAGTTGATAACACGTCCTCGTTTTGAGGTTTTTGTAGCTATGCCAGCAAGAATTAAGGGTGTGTCCGGGTTGGGTATCCGAACCTGAATACCCTATTTTCACTCGACCCGAGATATTCAGGTTATATATTTTTGAATCCGAACCCGAACCCAAGCATATTTCCTAAATTCGGGCGGGTACCCGAACCCGAAAAATCTTCTTTTTTTTTTTTTAATTCAAAAATTTAAAATAATATCAAAATATTATTTTTTTTGTGAATATAATAAAGAGATTTTTTTTGACTATATTATAACATATTTATAAATATATTCGGGTTGATTCGGGTGGGTCGGGTTAATTCGGGTTTTTAAATTACTGACCCGAATTTAACCCGGTATAAACAAAAACCCAAATTAACCCGACCCGAACACTTTGGGTTCGGGCGGTCACAGGTTTTATTCGGGTCGGACCCACCCCTAGCAAGAACGTATAATGGTCCTCGATTCGTTGATAATGCACTCTAAAAATTTTGACCCTACACAATTACTATTTTTTTTAGCCATGGAATATTATTTATTGATTTTATTTGATTTGATTTTTATATCTAAAAGGTAGTAGTTGAATTTTTTAAATATTTTTTTTGTTTTATTGATCAGTATTCAATTTTATTTCGATTAATCTAATTCGAATATTGTGGGGGCCCATAAAGAAGTTGATTCTCTCAATTTTTTTTTTTTTTTTAAAACTTAAATTTGAGATATCTGATTAAGGGAATTGAGTATCTGACTATTTAATTCAAAAGAATTTGGTTTTTTTTAGTATAGAACCCAAATGGTAGGGTACCCAACCACAAAAATAATAAAAATGAAAATTAATTAGTATTGAACCAAAAGGAAACTTTGGAATTTAGAATTTCTCAGTTTTGCTCGTGTAAATGAATAACTTTGTTTTAGAAGAAAGGGCAATCGTGAGTTGTTTAAACTTTCAGCTAAATTTGGACGTGAAATATATTTTTATTATGGCAATAGGTTTTCAATTCGCAGAGACTGAGGGACGATAAAGTAGGAGAGAGAAAGTGTTAGGGTTTTAATTCAACATCACCCACTTCCCCATTTTCACTCCATATATATTATATATATATATACACACACACACACTTTGCACACTATTAGATAAAGTCATTCATCGAGATTAAATTTTTAGGAGATATTTTATACATATTTTTGTTATAGTTTGATATTAGGAGTAATTTGAATTTGATTTTAAATTAGTAAATTTTGTTATTTTTCTATTATGTTTCAACGCTATAAAGAATAAATGCAGTGAATTAATAAATGTGTTAGAGATTCTAAGTTTTCAGTGAATTATTTAGTTGTCAATTATTTTCTTTACTCTCATAAAATTACAACAGTGGTATCATAGTCAACTTCTTGAGGGATCTGTGAGTTGAGTGAATCCAAACTCAAACCAAAACACAATTACCCTAAGAAAAAAAAAAGAAACACATAACCTTTATGAAATGGAAACTCAAACAACTTTCTCCCATATTGCTGCACCAATTTTTGATGGTGATAATTACCAAGCCTGTGGTGTTAGAATGAAAGTCCATCTTGAGGCATTTGATCTTTGGGAGGCTGTAGAGGAAGACTTTGATGTTCTCCCTTTGCCAACGAATCTTATGATGACTTAATTGAAGATCCACAAAGAAAGGAAGACCATAAAATTCAAAGCTAAAGTCTGCTTAATCTCTGTTGTTTCAAGCACTATATTTACAAGGATTATGCACTTGGAGTCAGCAAAAGGATGTCTAGGACTACCTCAAAAAAGAATACCAAGACAATAAAAGAACAAAAAATATGCAGGTATTCAACTTGATCAGAGAGTTTGAAATGTTAAAAATGAAGGAGACAGAGACCATCAAAGACTACTCTGACTAATTACTGAGCACAATAAATAAGGTGAGGTTGCTTGGTAAGGATTTTTTTTTTCTTCTGATGAACGAATTGTGCAAAAAATTCTTATAACTTTGCCTGAAAAGTATGAGTCTAAAATTTCTTCATTTGAAGAATCTAAAGATCTGTCGAGCATATCCTTGGTAGAATTGGTGAATACATTACAGACATAAGAGCAAAGAAGAATGATGAGAAATGAAGAATATATGGAGGATGCTCTCCAAGCAATGACAGAAAGTTTAGGAGAAGGCAGAGAGAAGAAGATCAATAAGACTGGCATCAACAACAAAAAATGATTGAGACCTATTCAACTTACTCATACAACAAAAAGACAAATCACCCGCATAATAAGTGTTGGTGGAGAACTGATGTCAAGTGTAGGTGTGGTAGGATTGGATACATGGAATGAATTTGCAAGTCTCAACAACATGAAGAGGCAAAAGATTCTCCCGACCAACATCAAGAGGAGGAACCTTTTGTTGCAACATGCTTCGTGACAAGTAATAGCTCTAGTGACTCCTGTCTGATTGACAGTGACTATACAAACCACATGACCAATGACCAAGAACTTTTAAAGAGCTTGATAAAACTACAATTTCCAAAGTAAAATTAATGGTGAATTTATTTCAGTCAAGGGCAAAGGAACCGTGGCTACAGAAAGTTTAACAGATTTGAAGTATACGACTGATATTCTATATGTGCCTGACATTGATCAAAACTTGTTAAGTGTTAGATAGCTGGTTAAAAAAGGTTTCAAAGTCATATTTGAAGACAAATAGTATTTAATCAAAGATGTAACAGGCAAAGATGTATTCAAAGTGAAAATGAGAGCAAAAAGCTTTGCTCTAAATCTAATGGAGGAAGAAGAGCAAATAACATTTTCCAATAATAAGCACAATTTGATGAAAGGTGTGTTAATGTTAGAAGTTCTACAGAATGAGATGAGCTTGACACAGAGAAAGTTGAAAAATATTGAAAAAGGTCTTATGGATGTTGGAATCTAGGAGAGCAAGATAATGGAAAATCTGCTAAGGAACAACTGCAGCAACAAGAAAGAGTGTTAGATCAAGCCACCATAGGGAATTTGGAGCTTGAGTCTTTAGCCAAAGATTCAGATATGAAACTCTAAGAAACAAAAGTGAATTTCACAAGCAAAGACACTGAGGCAAAAACATTGTATGAGAAACTACAAACTCTTTAAGATAAAGTAAAGAGTTATAAAGTGTAAATAGTGGAGACAGTTGAGGTGTTTGCAGCTCTAAAGGAAGAATTGGAGCAGATTTTGATGAAGGTAGGTGCTTTGGAAACTACCAAATGGGAACTCCAAACAAAAATATTAGAAGCAGAGACTAAGGTTGCATAATCTTACTCAGAAAATAAGCTACTGGTTGAAGCAAGGTTAATAAACTTGATGAATTGTTGAGCTCTGCAGCTAATAAAAAGGAAATTGTTACAGAATAACTTGATCCACACATGAAGACTATAGTCGACTTACCAAATCAACAATCTAAAGTTCTGATCTAGTACTTAGAAAAGTCAAAAAAAAAAAAAAAGAAAAGAGTGAAAAAAACCCCCAACTCCCACTAATTCTCTCATCTCTTTCCCCTCACTCACCCGAGACTAAAGACCCACATTTCTCTCATTTCTCACCTCTCACTCTCACATCTCTCTCCCTCTCGATTCTTTCTCTCCCTCTCGCTCTCTCTCTGTCTCTCTGTCTCTCTCTCTCTCTCTCTCTCACACACACACACACAATGATCCCTATGAACAAGATATGCACTCTCATCGTGCCCTTGATTATTAATCTCTAATACGTGGTTTCTGCCAAAAGAGGAATTCGAGTATGATTCCGGAGGAAAATTTGGTCTTCACAGGTGCTATTGTCTATCCTTTGGTTTAAATTTTATTTGATTGGATTCCTTGTATGGCTTCTTGAATTTAATCTGATATCATTGGAACCATGAAATTGAAAACCTAATTTTTGTCCTATCTCTTACTGAATGAATCTTTAATATGTTTACCTAGGATGATTCAATTGTTCTTCCTAACCTTATAGAAATCACATTCATTCAACTGTTCTGCTGATTAGATCCACTTATAATTCATCTTCATAGTTGTCCCAAAATTTGTTTGCATGATTCCTACCTTTCCTTCTGTTCATAGTCTTGAAGAAATCTTCATAGATTAGAAACAAGGTGTTTGGGCTAAAATCCTTGATTTTTTGCATAATGGATAGTTTGAGCATGCTGTGATCTTTCTATCATAACTTGTTTTTTCGTATAGGCAAATTAAGTGAGATTTTCTTTTTATAAAACTAGACTTCCATAACTTGAAAATGACAAATGTTTCAAAGCATTTGGATGAGAATTGGATTTTTTTTTTTTATGATTTTTCAAAGAAATGCATTGTGCAAAAGAATACCTTGTTCTACCCTGTTTTGGCTGCATGTTTTCCTTCGACTTTGAGAGGCCTTCTATATTGAATTAGGCTAGGCTCTAAACATGAAAGTTGTTGATCTATATCTTTTCTTTAATTTGAGACTTGAATCACTTAAATTCGATATGTGTAGTGAAAGTTATGATAAATTTTATGTGGATGCACAAATGTAAATCCTGAATTTTAGACTATAATATTCATAAATTTAGATACTTTTATATGATTTGAATGAGTTTGGAACATAACATAAAAGTTTTAGTTTTATGTCTAGACTTTAAGAGAAAATTGGAATTTCTATGATTTGAGAAGTATAGATCAAGATACGGTCATTTTTCTATAGCATGTTGTGCAAAAAATTTATTTGAAAGTTAGGAATTGTGATTTATTGAGAATAACCAATTTGCTCTAGTGTTGGCATATAATTTAATGATTAATTGTGACAAATGTCTTAGGTTAAGACATTTGAAATCAAAGGAGGGGTTGGATTTTGTTTAATTTGGAATTTAGAAGTGATTACCCTTCCAAAAGGTGAGTGGATAAACCGTTATACCTTTAAATGAGAAAGTATGTTTTAAATTCTTTATAAATGATTTTTGAATGATTTTATATGATTTTGTACAAATTTTATGATTGTAGGATGTTTGAAATAAGAATTGAAATATATATACATCCATTGTGTTTATAAATGATTATGTGTCATATGTTGTTAGATTTCTATGTATAAGTGTTATAGTATGGTTTGGTATCCGTTTATTGAAATCATGTCACATTAAATGAGATTTGAATGATTATAAAAGAATAGTGCCTGTGATATAAATGACTATAGTTATCCCTCCATGGAGCGATCCGACGGGGTGACGTAGTAGAGGTTTATTGACGAGGGATAGTAGACGCCGCCTCCTTCTACCCACGTTGTACTAGTCGGTTGCATGCCGGTGAGGTACGAGTCAACGTTAAGAAATAGGGATGTAGTATTATGAAACAAATGAATTGAAAACCCGTTGGCGGGCTTTTATTGGGGTTCGACCAAATCTTGAGTGAAAGTGGTTTCGTTAGGAAGACCCCATGGATTTTTGAAAATATGAAATTATGGATGTATTTCTTTTTAATCCCTATGGTTGTTTGGAATTATTTTATATTCGATGAATTATTTGCGACATATGTTTTGACTTTCCCATACTCACCCCTCATTTATTATCACAACCATACCATTGTATTCCACTTATTGAGTATTTTTATACTCATTCTTCTTTCTTTCATTTTTCAGAGAAAGTTTAGGTTGGTAGATCTAATTGATCCTAATGTCAGATTTTACCAAATCGAGTTAGTTTTGTGGAGTTTCCTACTTTCAATACTAGTTCTTATTTGTGGTTGAGATTTTGAGGAGACTATTTGGGCCCATATGGAGGAATATTTTTTTGAAATTGTGTTTGAACTCCATTTTGTCAACTCTTTTGGATTGTTAACTTTGAATTTGTACTCGAACATTTTATGTTTTCTTTCGTTGAACTTTATGTTGAAAATGTAGAGATTTTATTGGAAATGTTTTATTGGTCGGGTTGGTCATATGCATGTATTGGAATTAGAGTGGCTGGGTTGGCCTTATGCATGCCTTTTGAGATAGGGATGGACCGAGTGGGTCTTTTAGATTTTGTTGTGCTGTTTTGGAACAGGATGGATATCAAAAAATGTTTTGCGCCATCCCGGTGTACGGGCAAGACTTACCCGTATGTCAGGGTGACATAGTGATTGTCACGTGTTCGATCCGAGAATCGAGACGTGATAATTTTATTAGTATTAGAGTTTAGTTCGATCTTAGATGTTTGAAAAGTTTAGGGAATTTTCAAAAGATTTTTCCAAACATTTTAAAGGAATTTTCAAAGATTTTTGAATGTTAGATGTTCAAAATTCTTTCAAACGGTTTTGAAAACCTCCTATGGGTCCCAAGGTATTAGGAACATCATTTTTAGGGGGTTAAATAATTAGGTCTTCACTTAACCTTGTGTGCTATCTTTTGTTGATAATCATACCTCCATGTAGAAGAATGAGAAATTTACGTAGAAAAATGTGAAATATAAATGAGATTCTTCCTTAAGAGCTTGAAGATGAGTTGTTCTCACATGCTCTACCTCCTTTGGCATCTATACAATCGGCTCCTCCAATAGGGATTTTCGCTCCTCTTATAGCCGTCCTCCAACAAGCGATGAAGTGATGGAGTACCTATGAAGCGCAATTCCAAACCCACACCAAACTTCAGCTCTTCTGCCGGTTGCTCCTCGAATGTCGGCTGTTACACCAAGTATTGCAATGGCACCTCCTTTAGTTGCTGCATCAATCAACCGCCTTACTCTTGAGTGGTCAAATCTAATCAAAGAGGTAAGACAACTCGGATGTGAGTCTTTTTCTGACACATGTGATGCCTCGGTGGCCAAAGAGTGGATTAGCCGAATTCAGGAGATTATCATTGACATGAGATTAGATAACGAGATGAAATTGTAGGTAGTTATAAAATTATTGGATAAGAATGCGCGAATTTAATGGAAAAATGTGAAGGGTAGGATGACTACAAATCCTACTTGGAGAGAATTTCTTAAGATCTTTAAGGAGAAGTACCATACCCGGTTTTATAGAGACCAAAAAAGGGAAGAATTCTTCAAGCTAACTCAAGGAAATAGAATAGTGGCATTATATGAGATAGAACTTTGGGAGCTTGCCGCTTATGTTTCAAAATTTATGAACTCAGAGGAGCCCCTGTCTACGAAATTTGAATCGGGACTGAATTTGAACATAAGGGATAAGATGTATGTAACTAAGGGGCAGACATTCCAAGATGTCCTAGAATTGGTCTTGAGAGCTAAGAAAATTGTACTTGAAACGGGAAAGGTTAGAGAGTACGATAGAAAAAAAAGTGGTCCGACGGGTTCACACCAAGCCAAAGTTTCAAGAAGAGTAACACTACAAAAAGACATAAATTTAGTGATCGATATTTGTGACAAACAAAAACTTGTCGTCAATTAGCAACAAACTTTCTAACAAACAGGAGTTCGTCACAAATTTCCAACGAAATCACCAACAAAAAGAAATTCGTTATAAATTAGCGATCCAAACAAGTGTTCGTCGCAAAATTTGCAAAGAACTTTTTTGTTCATCGCAAAATTTGCAATGAACATTTGTGTTCATCGCAGTTTTTGTGATGAACAAATGTGTTCGTCATAGAATTTGCAATGAACATTTTTGTTCATCGCAAATTTTGTGATGAACGATAGTGTTCATCGCAAAATTTGCAATGAACTTTTTTATTCGTCGCAAAATTTGCAACAAACATTTTTGTTCGTTACAAAATTTGCAACGAACTATTTCATTCTTTGCAAATTTTGTGACGAACTATTCGTTCGTCACAGAATTTGCAACGAACATTTTTGTTCATTGCAAAATTTATAGCAAACCTTTTTGTTCGTTGCAGAATTTGCAACGAAATTTTTTGTTTGTCACAAATTTTGTGACAAACGCTTTGTTCATCGCCAAATTACAATAAACTTCTTTGTTCGTCGCAAAATTTGCAACGAACTTTTTATTCGTCACAAATTTTGTGATGAATCTTTTCGTTTGTCGCAAAATTTGTTACAAACTTTCTTGTTCGTTGCAAAATTTGTAACGAACTTTCTTGTTCGTTGTAAAATTTGTAACAAACTTTCTTGTTCGTCACAAATTTTGTGACGAACTTAGATGTTCGTTGCAGAATTTGCAACAGATATTTTTGTTCGTCGCAAAATTTACAACGAATGTTTTTGTTTGTCGCAAATTTAACTAGAACTCATATGTTCGTCGCAGATTTCCTCCACTTAGCAAATTTTTTATTACTTTCAAATGGCATTATTCTTTCACTATATTACTATTAATTATCGTCACAATTTATCATAAATTTATGACATATTATCTCTACCCATAGTGCTGACGACAATTAATTATCGTTTTAATTGAACATCCATTTTACAAACGGTGCATTCAATGAATTAGTATAAGTATAGACCTATGCAAATGATATAGTATAACCGTTAGTAAAAAAAAAAAAACACATATAATAGTAACTTTTTCTAAATTATCACTAAAGGTTGTCACATTTGTCGATAACAAGTGATAACTGTCGGAATGATATATGACATTCATAGACAGTAAAATATATTACTCAACATAGATGAAAAATTTATACAAACGGTATTATTAAATAGACAGAAAAGAAGAGTTATATATTGATTATTTTCAAACCATCTCTATACACTGCTACATTTAAAGATCACAACTGATAAATGTCAGAATTGAATATCATTTTTTTATAGACGGTTTTGCTATTTTACAAACAGTTGATAAATTTTTTCCGACTGACAATTTATACCGTTGAAACATGTAAATATTTTTCCACGATTTCGTAAAAAACGTCTCTAAAGATCATAAAAAATCATCGCTAAACTTACTGACAATAAAAATCATTGTTTGCATACTGCTTTAGTTTTGTAATGTAAAATATTTTTATTTGAAAAATTAAATTTATAATCACTCTTAACCATTGGACGCTAATTAGAATTCCTATGGTAAAGTTGGCAATCTAAGTTGCTTTGTTATATAAAAAATTTTCTCCAAAAGCAACAATGACAAGGTCGGTGATATTTATCAAATAATCAGAGTTGTGTGGGAATACATCTGTGATTCGATTTTTTTTTTTAAAAAAAGAAATTGCACACATGTTTTCTCCTTTGCTGTTATTTCCCATTTATGAAATTAAATGTATGGAGTATAAGGAAAATGATAATTAATGTTTTTGATCTTATCTTATTTTATTTATTAACCTCTGAATTAAAATCTTTTATTTGTAAAATATTTATATATAAGGAAAGTGTGAAATGATAATTAATGCTGCATAAATAGGTGTAATTTAAAAGTAATTGATAGTTACTTTAAAAAAAATAAATTTAAATTTTAATAATAATTTTGATTTATTTTATAATTTTAAATGAATGTACAATGAATAGTGGAGTTTGTGTTCAGTCATCCAACGATGGAGGTGCAAAAAATGATTTTTATAGCTTGTTGAATGAAATATTAGAGTTAGAATACCCTGGAGTAGAATTGCGAGTTGTATTATTTATGTACCAATGGTTTGATCCTGTCAAAGGGATGAATGTGAATCCAAACTTTAATTTGTTTGAAATAAATCATAAGAAATTGTATAAGAGATATGAACCATTTGTATTGGTACAACAAGCGATTCAAGTGTATTATGTATCATACCCTAGTTTGAAACGTGACAAAATTGATTGGTAGGCTGTTTGTAAAACGAAAGAACGGAAAAAGATTGAGGAACGCTGAAAAGATATAGCATATCAATAAGAGGAAGTTGCTAACACATTTCAAACCGAAGAATATAACTTTCCAATGTTACGAGATCCACATAGAGTAGTGATAGATATGGATTCAAGTGAAATTCATGAGGATGACGATGAAAATTCAAATTTTGAAATAGATGATGACAATGAAGAAGAGGATGATGGGGATGTTGAATCTAATTTTGAGACTGATGATGAGGATAATGATGAGGATGAGAATGACATTGAAAATTTTGATTTTTGATGGCGAGTAAGTCTTGTTTTCTTGATACATTGAAATTTATCTTCATATTTGGTAATATAGTCTTTATTATATAATATTTGGTATCTTCATATATGTTTTTATTATAAAATTTAGTTTTTTTCTTTAATCGTTTGACAGTGAAAATACATTTAGGTCGAAATGATGTGATATGAAATTGTTTTTTTTTTCTTTTTAAAATTATGGTGGTAGAGGACAAACTGACAGAGGTGGGTGTGCTCGTGGTTTTAGACTGATTCCTCCCTCTTGTACGCCTTCTTCGACTTTTCATGGTAAAAAGCTTAATTTCATTTTTTTTTGAAATTTTCCCTTAATTTATTATTTATTTTACTTATTTCAAATAAAACCTTAATATCGTCTGGTTTTTGTTGATTGTTGAATTTTATGACTCAATTTGTTTCCTATTTACTGTCTCATGTTTCATTTTTTCTATTTTGCTTGTTACTATGCTGTTTTCTTTTTTATAAATAATTTGAAACGAATTTTTTTGCTTTTTATGGGTTGCAAGAATCTATTATTTTGTTCATTTAAATATGGTAAGTCTTTTTATGTACTCCATCATATTTTTTATGAGCAGATAATTTTTTTTCTTTATTATCTTAGCATTTATAATTGACAGTATCGACGTAGGGGTATAGACAAAGTAGTGATGCAAGACCAAACTCTTTAGGGTCGCAGTTCGCTTCAGCTGGACCTTTTCTTTCCCCTTTACCAACTACTACTGTACCTTCGCCATCCCCTTCGATTGTACCTTCGGTGCAACATTCGCATATTGAGGGGGAAGACACGCGAGAGGTGATTGTCCCTCATGGAAATTCGTAAGTATTAAATTTTAAACTTTCATTACTATTGATTTTCTTATTTATGTAGTATATGAATTTTTTTAACTATCTAATTTACTTACTATTTTTTGTTCGTAATTTTATAACAAATTCACAAATTTTATACATATTGTTCATGAGCTTAATAAAATAATGAACAATGATTGGGGAGGGGCGTGACTATCTTTCACAAGCACTCCAGATAATACGAAAGAGTAATGGTGGAGAGAGTTCAAGATAAATTATATCTTTCAGTTCAAATATAAAACTAAGTTTATAATTTTATTATAACTAATTGTTTTTTTATTTATTGCAGCGACAGTTCACTTGAGACGAGACGAAGGAGTTTGAAATAAGAAGAATTTTTAACAAGAAATGTGATCATCACATTTGAGGCGTATTAAGTCATGCAAAGACGAGTAGAAGGAAGTCAAACTGTATCACCGATGAAAATTGATTTTGGATTTTGAATTTCTGAGAATCCGATGAGAGCCGACGGAGGAGTGAGCAAAATAAGAAGAATCGATCTTTTAATTTTGAGGAAATGTCTGTTACATATGCGGGAGGCTCAATCAATATTGATGAGCATAGAAGTAGATTGATAATTTCATTAAAATACTAATTCTTTAAATTTAGTTTATTTATTTTATAACTATTTCATTATATTTAACAATGTTTTTTTTAGGCCAAGGAAATGAGATCACATCCATCATTTATAGACACTTTCATGCGAACATTCCAAAAAAAAGACAAAGCTAGAGTGGAGAGAGAGTTAGAGCTGTTAAGGTAGCTAATTTGAAAACTTTCATTTATTTTATAAACCCTTTCAATATTGATTTGAACATATTTTAATGAATTTAGCATAACAGTGTTGGATGATAAATTTATTAGGTTAATATCTTTTAACTTTCTTTACATGATTAATTTAGGAGATTAATAGTGCTCTTCTATTTGATTATTATTAATTAAATTTAGGGGATAAATAATGTCTTTGCAATCTAAATACATGACTCATAACCTCCAATCTCCTTATGGTAAGTCAATTTTCTTACGTACCAATGTTATTTCCTTTCTCATTGGAACTGTCATAACTTCAAACTCCTAATAACTGTTCAATTTTAATTCCAATGAGAGGAAACCTCATTAAATTTGTAATGTGTGATACATATATTATTTTTTGTATCTTATTGTTAACTGTTAATGGTTTAATAATTAACGAAAATGTATATTTTGATTTTCTTTGTTTCATATTTTATTAATTGTTAAACAGTAAATAAACACTTTGATTTTTTTTTTCAATATTATATATATTGTTATTATAATTTCATTTGAATTTATCTCATGATAATACAGGAGAAATATGATGAGCTTGTACTGTGGAATTCGAGCAGTAGTGAAAATGCTAGCTCATTTGAGCCATCTGTTGATAATGTGGCTTTATGGCTCGAGGCAAGTGGTGGGGAAAAAAAGGGAAGAGTGCTTGGGATTGGCTCTTTGAGCCGGATTTGCAGAATCACTGGTCAATCTTCTTCCACCCCTTTAGCTGTAAGAAAAAAAATGATGCAAATGAACTAAGAGTTGAGCCAGTTAAAGAGCCTACTAGTAGAAAAAGACAATCAACTTGAAGAGTTACAGGCATAACAAAGGCAAAGAGATGACGAAATCAACGAGCTACGCGCAAACCAGAGATTCATAATGCAGCATCTTCAGTTAGCTCTCAATTCAAGTCAGATGAACCTATTTCTATTTTCTTTTGATAATCCTCCTGATGGTGATAATGGTGATGATGGTAATGATTTATTTGATGATGATGATGGTGGCGGTGCTTCTTGATATTTTTATATGTTCTTTAATGGTTACATTTGAATATAGTTTTTTGAAACTATTATATTTGAATGTTGTGACTTACTATTGTATTTGTTGTTGAAATTATTTATTGTTATTTCATTGTTACTAAATGATGATGTTGTTGGATGATTTGTTGATGATGTTGTTGTTAGATGGTTGGTTGATGACGATGTTGTTGGATGGTTGGTTGATGATGATGTTGCTCGATGGTTGGTTGACAATGTTGTTATATGGTTGGTTGATTGATTGTTAGCTAATGACGATGTTGGATGAGAGACAGGAACATGATATACAGGAAAAATAATAACATTATAAAATTTAATTTGAATTTTGTTGTAAAATTTTTAAATTTATCGAAAAATTTGTTGCTAATTTTGAAGTTTGTCGCTAATTTTGTTGCTAAATTAGCAACACAAAAAACCCAAATTCATTGTAAAATTTGTTGCTAAATATGTTTGCAACAAATTTTGCGATGAAAAAAAGTTCGTCCAAAAATCAACGACGAACACATATTTGTTGCAGAATTCGTCGCTAAATTTGTGATGAATTTTAGTATTTGGTCGCTAACATTTGCGACGAGTTGATAGCGACAAAAAATTATTTGTCGTTAAATTTGTTGCAAATACTTTTAGTGACGAATTTTTCTTAAAAATTCATCACAAAATTTGTCGCAAAAAAGTGACTTTTGTAGTGTAAGAACACGGGCTTCTGAGTGACGGTTTTGTCTCAAGGTCGGTTGGCTCTCCCCAAGACCAATCATCTTTCAAGCCAAATGGTTCTAGTGAAAATGTGGATTTGGGAATAAGATCGAAAGAAAGTAGAAGAGAACCTTGCCCAATTGTAAGGGGTACTACTTAGGTCCATATAAGAGACCCAAAAGATGTTACCATTGCGAGAAGGAGGGTCACTTTCGATATTCTTATCCGGAGTTGAATGTGGAAGGTAAGGGAATCGATAAGTTCGGGGTCCTCGTAATGATTCCAAAAGCGGTCCGGCTATTACTTCGACATCTTCCACTAGTGCTACTCCCAGAACGGGCATCGGAAGCAATACCATAGCCACCCCAACCTAGAACACAAACACAGATTTATGCGATGATGAAAGAGGATGTACAAAACAATCCAGACATAGTCATAGGTAATTCCCTTTAAAATTTAAGTAGACAATTTAAAAATGTGATGTTGATAGTATGTGATTATGATTTGAAGAATGTAGATGATTTGATTTTGTTTATAGTCATTAGTATATTTATGTGTAGTATGATGTTATGACTAGGTTAGTTGTGTGGATTTCTGTGGTAGGTGAATATATGAAATGTTCATGATTGTGTAGTATGATGAAATGTTATAAGGGCTCATATATGAATGATATAATTTATTGATCGACTAATAATTACTTTATGGCCTATATTGATAGATACGATGAAAAATTTGAGTGTTGATACTCGTGTGCTAATAGATACTGGGTCTAATAATTCATTTGTGAGTGCGCAATTTGCTAAGCATTCTGATAGGTCTTTAGCTCTGTTTGTAGAAGGGTTACTAGTTATCACGCCTTTAGGGGAACAACTGATTAGGAATACTGTGTATAAGGATTGTGAGGTGAAGGTCGGTGAGACAACTCTTGAAACAGACTTGATTCCGTTAGGTATGAGAGATTTCGATGCCATACTAGGTATAAACTAGCTACACCTTCACAGAGTTTCAATAAATTGCTTCACTAAGGAAGTGGAATTCCATAGGTTAGGACTTCCTCTGCTTGTGTTCGCTAGTGAATGTCAAGTGTTGCCGAACTGTCCCTTAAAGCATGGCAAATAGTACACAAAAGGTGCGAGACTTACTTAGCCCTCATTATTGATATCACAATGGAAAGTCCTAATTTAGATGATGTTCTTGTGGTCAATGAGTTTCCGGACGCTTTTTCGAAAAAGTTGCTTGGGTTACCACCAATCCAGGAGTTCGATTTCACCGTAAATTTGATTTCCAGTACTGCACCGATTTCTATTCTTCCATATCGAATGGCACCCACATAGTTAAAAGAGTTGAAAGTTCAGCTGCAAAAGTTGTTGGACAACGGGTTCATTCAACCGAATACCTCACCTTGGGGTGTTTTAATTCTATTTTTGAAAAAGAAGGATGGTACTCTCCAATTGTGCATAAACTATCACAATTTAATAAGGCAACGACCAAGAGTAAGTATCATCTTTTGAAGATTAATGATCTTTTCGATCAATTTCAAGGGGTTAGTGTGTTCTCAAAGATAGATTTGAGATCTTGTTACCACTAATTGTAGATCAAGGGTGTTAACATCCAGAAGACTGCATTTAAGGCGCGGTATGTGTACTACAAGTTTCTTGTGATGTCCTTCGGGATGACGAATGCTCCTGTAGCTTTTATGGATCTCATGAACTGAGTGTTTCATCCCTATCTCAACAAATTTGTTATAGTTTTGATCAACGATAGCTTAGTGTAATCCAAGAATGATGAAGAGTATACCAAACATCTCCGGATCGTATTGCAACTCATAGAGAGAAGAAGTATATACCAAGTTCTCCAAATGCGAGTTCTGACTAAGAGAGATTGGCTTTTTGGGGCATGTAGTTTCATGGGATGGAATTTTTATAAACCCCAAGAAGGTAGAGGCCATTCTGAAGTGGAAACAACTCAAAAACATCACCGAAGTGAGAAGTTTCCTCGGATTAGTAGGTTACTATCAGAGATTCATAGAAGGATTCTCGAAAATAATGGCTTTAATGTCCAATTTGATTTAGAAGAGAGTCAAGTATGAATGGGATGAAAAGTATAAGGGTAGTTTCCAAAAGTTTAAGAGAAGGTTAATATCCGCTTCCATCCTTGCACTCCTTACTAGCGGTAGTGGTGATTTTGTGGTATATAGTGATGCCAAAAAATAAGGGTTAGTGTCCGTGTTGATGCAAGACGATAGAGTGATTGTTTATACCTTTTACTAGTTAAAGAAATACGAGATAAATTGCGCCACTCATGACTTGGAGATAGCCATCATTGTCTTTGACTTGAAGATTTGGTGGAATTACTTATACGGGGCCACATGCAAGATCTTTACCGATCACCAAAGTTTGAAATACTTGCTCACACAGAAGAAATTCAATTTGAGCAATGGAGATGGTTAAAATTGATCAAAGATTATGATCTGGAGATAGATTACCATCCCGGGAAGGCAAATGTGGTCGCTGATGCAATGAGTCGATAGTCATTATCTAGTTCGGCATCTCATGGGAGTTCTTATCTCTCTTATCTAATTAGACTCCGAGCACTTGGAATCGAGTTGACTAAGGATGATCATGGTGCACTCTTGACCAAATTTATGGTGAGGCTTATTTTGGTGGATCGTATTCGGGAGATTCAAGCAATCGACGAGAAATTGAAGGGCATAGTTAAGAAAATCTACAAGGGGGAAGGTGGTGAGTTCCAAATTCGGGAGGATGAGATTATGTCATATGGGAGACGAATTTGTGTCCCAAAAGATAAGGATTTTCGAAAGGCCATATTAGAAGAAGCACATTCCTCGGCCTATGTCATGCATCCGAGGGGTAACAAGATGTACCGAACCATTAAGGAATTGTATTGGTGGTCCGAATTGAAGAGATAGATAACTGAATTTGTAGCTAAATGTCTAGTGTGCCAGCAAGTCAAAGCCGAGAACTAGAAGCTGGTGGGTGTCCTCCAACCACTATCAATTCCCAAATGGAAGTGATAACACATCACCATGGATTTTGTGATGGGTTTATCACGTATTCCGAGTCGTCATGATGCCGTATGGGTAATTATGAACCGTCTCACTAATTCAACTCACTTTTTGTCGATTCAGAACACATATTCTTTGTAGAGGTTGGCTAAGTTATATATTAATGAGATTATGAGGTTTCATGGTGTTCCGATATCTATTGTATCGAAACTGTGATATTCGGTTCACTTTCCGATTTTGGCCCAAGTTGTAAGTCGCTTTAGAGACTAAACTGAAGTTTAGCACCGCTTTTCATCCACAGAAGGATGGACAGTCCGAGCGCATTATTTAGACTTTGGAGAATATGCTTAGGGCATGTGTTATGAATTTTCAGGATAGTTGGGATCGGCATCTATTATTGATCGAATTTACATATAATAATAGTTATCAAACAGTATTAGGATGTCACCCTACGAAACTCTTTATGGAAGAAAGTCTCAAACTCTGTTATGTTGGGAAGAGATTGGTGAGAGGAAAATTGAAAGTGTAGAGTTGAATGAGGCCACCAAAGAAAATGTGAGAATGATCTAAGAAAAAATGAAGGCAGCTCAAGACCAACAGAAGAGTTACGCCAATAAGAGGAAAAGTCCCTTAGAATTCGAAATATGAGATATGATATTTTTGAAGATATCTCCTTGGAATGACATAATCCAGTTTCAAAAATGAGGAAAATTAAACTTTCGTTATATTGGTCTCTTCAAAATCCTCGAAAGAATTGGAAAAGTGACATACCGACTTGAATTGCCAGTAGAGTTACAAAGGATCCACGATATATTTTACATTTCAATGTTGAAGAAATACTTGTCGGATCCTTCACATGTATTAGAAGATCCTCCGATAGAGTTAAGTCAAGATTTGAAATTTAAGGTGCAACCAGTGAAGATTCTTGATTGACAACTCAAACAACTGAGGAGTAAACAAATTCTCATGATCAAGATATTGTGGAGAAATAACCAAGTAGACGAGGAAACTTGGGGGACAGAAGAATTGATATGAAAACAACACCCCTATCTCTTTGATGTATAATATTTTTTTAAATTACGAGGACGAAATTTTTTTTAGGGGGTTAACTATTATAGCACTTAAAAGTCAAAAAACAAAAAGAAAAAGAAAAGAGTGAAAAAAAAACCCCAACCCCTATTAATTCTCTTAACTCTTTCCCCCCACTCACCCGAGACCCAAGACCCACATTTCTCTCATCTCTCTCTTGTTTCTCGCCTCTCACTCTCACAACTCTTTCCCTCTTGATTCTCTCTCTCTCGCTCTCTCTCTCTCTCACTCAATGATTCCTACGATCAAAACTTGCAATCTCATCGTGCCCTTTAATATTAATCTCTAATATGTGGTTTTTGCTAGAAGAGGAATTCGAGTGCGATTGTGGAGGAAAGTTTAGTCTTCACAAGTGCTATTTTCTATCCTTTGGTTCTGATTTTGTTTGTTTGGATTCCTTATATGGTTTCTTGAATTTGATCTAATATCATTAGAACCATGAAATTGAAACCCTAATTTTTGTTCTGTTTCTTGCTGAATGAATCTTTAATATGTTTACCCAAGATGATTCAATTGTTCTTCCTAACCCTAGAAATCGCATTCATTCAATTGTTTTACTAATTAGATCCATTTATAATTCATCTTCATTGTTGCCCCAAAATTTGTTTGCATGATTCTTGGCTTTTCTTCTATTCATAGTCTTGAAGATATCTTCATAGATTAGAAACATGGTGTTTGTGCTGAAATCCTTGATTTTCTGCATAATGAATAGTTTTAGCATATTGTGATATTTCCCTCATAACTTCCTTTTCGTATTGGCAAATTAAGTGAGATTTTCTTCTTATGAAACTAGACTTCCATACCTAAAAAATGACATATGTTTTGAAACATTTTGATCAGAATTGAATTTTTTATGATTTTTCAAAGAAATGTATTGTGCAGAAGATTACCCTGTTCTACCCTATTTTGGCCACATTATTTACTTCGACTTTGAGAGGCCTTCTAAATTGAATTAGGCTAGACTCTGAACATGAAAGTTGTAAATCTATATCTTAATTTGAGATTTCAATCACTTAAATCCAATATATGTAATGAAAGTTAAGACAAATTTTCTGTAACTGCGCAAATGTGAATCATGAATTTTGGACTATAATATTCATAGACTTAGATACTTTTATATGATTTGAATGGATTTGGGACATAAACATAAAAGTTATAGTTTTATGTCTAGACTTTAAGAGAAAATTGGAATTTCCACAATTTGAGATATATAGATCAAGATACGGTCATTTTTTTATGACATGTTGTGTCAAAAATTTATTAGAAAGTTAGGAATTGTGATATATTGAGAAAAACCAATTTGCTCTGGTGTTAGTATATAATATAATGATTAATTTATGACCAATGTCTTAGGTTAAAGTATTCGGATTCAAAAGAGGGGTTGGATTTTATTTGATTTGGAATTTGGAAGTATTACTTTCCTCAAGAGATGAGTGGATGGACCATTATACCTTTAAATGAGAAAACATGTTTTAAATTCTTTATAAATGATTTTTGAATGATTTTATATGATTTTGTATAAATTTTGTGATTGTGAAATATCCGAAATGAAAATATATGAATTCATTGTATTTACGAATGATTATGTGCTATATGTTGTTGGATGTTCTATATATGAGTGCTATAGTATGGTTTGGTACCAGTTTATTAAAATCATGGCACATTAAATGAGATTTGAATGATTGTAGACGCGGTCTCCCTCTGCCCATATCGTACTATCCAATTACACCCAAGTGAGGTACAAGTCAATGCCAAGGAAGGAGAATGTAGTATTGTGAAAAAAATGAATTGAAAATCCATTGGTGGGCTTTCACTCTGATTTGATCAAACCTTGTATGAAAGTGGTTTCATTAGAGAGACCCCATGGATTTTTGAAAATATGAAATCGTGGATACATTTCTTTTTAATTACTATAATTGTTTGGAACTCTTTTATATTTGATAAATTATTTGCAACATATGTTTTGATTTTTCACACACACCCCTCATTTATTGTCACAACTATATCATTGCATTCTACTTCTTGAGTATTTTTATACCCACTCTTCTTTCTTTCATTTTTCAGAGAAAATTTAGATTGGGAGATCTAATTGATCCTAGTGTCGGATTTACCGAGATAGAGTTAGTTTTTGTAGAGTTTCCTGCTTCCGATATTGGTTCTTGCTGTGGTTAAGATTTTAAGAAGATTAGTTGAGCCCATGTGGAGGATATTTTTTAGAAGTTGTATTTGAACTCCATTTTGTTAACCCTTTTGGATTTTTAAGTTTAAATTTATACTCGAACGTTTTATGTTTTCTTTTACTGGACTTTACATTGAAATTGTGGAAATTTTATTAGAAATGTTTTATTGGCTGGATGGACCATATACATGTATTAGATTTAGAGTAGTCGAGTTGGCCTTATGCATGTCTTTTGAGACAAAGATAGACCGAGTGAGTCTTTTAGATTTTGTTGTGTTGTTTGGAACAGAATGGATATCGATGAATGCTTTGCGCTATTCCGGTGTATAGGTAAGGCTTACTCGTATGCCGGGGTGATGCGACGATTGTCGTTTGCTCGATCCGAGAGTCAGAGTGTAACATCTGAGTTTCACTCTATCTACATGCTCATAGCATTGATGTGGAGATATAGATACATGAAGCCATGCAGAGGTCAGAAGTACACGTAGAAAGATTCAAAAGCTAAAGACTTATATGAAAAGTTAGATTTGAATCCCTAGGCCTTTGCAACTACTAAGGCAAAGAGGAGTGTTGGGAATGTGCCTTAGAAGTTGCTAAATAATTACTCAACAGTCCAGATTTTTAGTAGATATTTTCTACATATTTTTGTTATAATCTGATATTAGGAGTAATTTAAATTTGATTTTAAATTAACAATTTTTGTTTGTTTTCTGTTATACTTCAGTTCTATAAAGGGTAAATGCAGTGAATTAATAAATGTGTTGAAAATTCTATATTTTCTTTCTCAATTGATTGTCCAATATTTTCTTTGGTCTCGTAAAGTTACAACAAGTTAAATGAATGAAAAACCAAACCGGAAGAATTCCCCGGCATAATCCTAGTCATTTTAAGAGCCATGTAGTTTCATTTTGGGCTTAATAATTTTCTAATCTAATAAGAAACTGCCAAAACTGGGCAAATGAGACTCGAGAGAGGTTAAATGGCTCATGAATGGAGGATCTTATTAAAAATGTTGTTGTGTTGGCATAGTAGTTAGTGCTGACTCTTGCTCCTATTGGACCCCGGCCTTTTGGGGTCCAATGAAAGTGTGATGCTTTGTCACTTTGTAAGATCCACCCTACGTTTTTTCTTCTTTCCTTTTTTAACAAAACACTTGGAGACCAATCCAACGAGATCAGATGACCTAGATGAGATATCTTCTAAATAATTCTTGATTGCATTTGCTTATATATACATGCACAGAACCAAAGAGACCGAGTTTGTACCATAAGGGCTTCAGCTCTGAACCCTTCACCCATCAAGGCCTTTGGCCTTATTTCAGTATTTTGGCTTCGTAAATATAACTAGCCTAAAAAATTCGAGGAAAAATAGGACATTGGTCTCAAATGAAAATGAAGCAGCTTGAATTTGGTTTTTAATTATTTGTAATGGACTATTATTGTAAGATATATATGTAGAAGTAACTTCAAAATGAGGGGGTAATTTGTCCTCTATTGGAAACTGGGAAAGATCTTACATTGTTTATTAGTATGGGTAGTGACAGGACGAGTGAAAGTTACTACTGCGTACAATCTTTATTCAAAAACTGTTGTACAAAATATACATCTTAGCCCCAGTAATGGGCGGTGATGTACGCCGCAAGGGGTTTTTGATGTACTTGTACTGCATCCCATAGCCCTGGGAGCGGGCATTCAGATGATATCAGGAGGGGACTGGAAAATAGGAGCAGGCGGTGATGGAGGTGCTTCGCAGCAGTGATCTGAATATGTGAATAATAAGTCAGACATCTATGTTTTGGAACAACACAGATTAATCTAGGAAACTTGCACGAAAGTTCAACTCTTATGGTCATTGTGAGTTTGCATCATGTAAAAGAAGCACATATCTCGTATTAGTTAGGAGGGTGTGGTGCTAATATAATACTTCCTTTATAAGTATGAATTTTTTAAATTAATTAATTTTTTTTCTCACAAAATTTAAAATAATATCAAAGTTTGAGAATACTATACGAAATTCATCTATTCCTATTTATATTTACATATATTTTAAAAATAAAAAACTCTTGTAAATGATCAGTTATCTGCATGTTGAGAGGGGGTTAAGTTATAGAACATTAATATCACCTACAACAGTAGCTTGAATTTCTGGAGGTAACAATTATTTTACAAGATTCAGAAGGCAGATGATGCTTATCTGAGATTTTTTAAACTAACCACAACAAAAGGCATGTAACACACAGGATCTCACCTGCGTATTAGCACTTACAGGCACCGTCTCAGTACCAAGACCGGAAACTAGCATGAAATCATGATTTTTGAGAGAGAGAGAGAGAGAGAGAGATAACTTACTTGGAGGAGCGAGAGATAGAGAGGTAACTTACTTGGAGGAGCAGGAGCCCACACTGTTACTAGGAGACTGGAGAGAAGGCAAAACAAGAGGAAGTATTGTAAATAAGGGTAAGAGCGAGGAGGCCTGTCACTGTTGGCCATTTTGTGTTTGTTAATACGGCTATTCGAACCTCCCGAGCTGCGGGTGATATATAAGAAGCGCATGGGTCTATGTCCTTTCATTGTCACAAAATAAGTGCAACCGGGCCCGCCCATCATTTTTTCTACGGAGAAAAATAGAAAGAGAAGATGACATTCAACTGGCGTGTCTTGCAAGATTGTAGAATAAGCACAGATTCAATAGAATCACCACAACCACACATTTAGTTCCAATGTTCCAAGCAAAAAACAAAAAGGACAATGCGGCGGACCACATTAAATTTTACTATTTTGTTACACTCAAGATAAATTTTCAATTAAGAAAAATGAGAAATAGAATCATTTTCTGGGAAAAGTAATTGTGATCGGGTGAATTTCTATGGTAATACATACCATTATAATGAAAAGGAAAAAGGGGTTGCAGCTCATGTTGTGTGAGTACAATCTGGTGTTCATGATAATTTTTCAAGATTCATGGGACATATTGGCATCATGACTAGTAAAGGAAGCATTCTAATAATTTTTCAAGATTCATGGGACATATTGGCATCGTGACTAGTAAAGGAAGCATTCTAATTATGGCACGGTGATTGATACTCCCTCCATTTATTTTTAAGAGTCGTTTTAAGTGTTAATAGAAAAATTAAAATATATATTTAATAGTTTTAATTATAAAAATATTTGACCAAATTAACCATTTACGCAGTGTTAAGTGATGGTTGAGGCCAATAGATTTTTTAAGAAATTATAAAGGCCATTTATTATTGAACAAGGGTAAAATTGGGAAAATGTAATTAATTTTTTTATTGAAATACGAGAATAATACTTAGAATGAAATAAAATTCTCTCTCCAAAAAGACAGTCGAAAGGAAACGGAAACGAAGGTGTACATCTAAACCTTGTAAAATGATCAAGTCATGTACAAAGTACATGTATAAAAAACATGGCTAGGGATTGAGTACAATGGCCTGGTTAATGTAGCTACTGTGAGGCCCAGCTGCAGGTATGTCCAATTTGCTCAGCAAGCATCCCCCATATAATTCCCATTGTTGTGTTCTTAAATGTCTATAATACCGTACTATTGAAAAATTTATAATGAATTTCCTCTGGTTAATTTGCACTAAACTGCTAAGTGAAAAATCAATGTTTCTCTTTACTTTCAGGGGATAACTGTAATCTCATTTTTGCATACCCAGCCATCGAAGTTGTTACCAACAGTAAATTTCTGGTGTAAAATACTATGTCTCTAGTAGAAAAATCAGCAAAAATTCTTCTACGTGGTCGTGGATGCTTCTGATGTTTTTCTAAACTTAAAATTCAAGATATAATTGATGTAAAGCTTTCTTACTGGGATATTTCTTGCGGTCAACAACTGATAGAGTTGTAGTGTTTTGATATAGTTGTAGTGTTTTAGGATTTTGTATAAATCTGAATTTGAAGATTTTTGTATTTTTAAATAGTTGTTTGTATATTAATATTGATGACTTTTCATTTTCATTTTATATACGTGAGGATAATTTTAGATACTTATATTGATAAATATATATTATAATTTTTAGTTTATATAAATATAATAATAATAGGAATTAAATAATATGAAAAATTATAATTTCATCAGTGACCAAAAATCGTCACTTTATGGTATTTTTAATGACGATTTCAAAAATTGTCACATTTTTCATAACAAAAATTCATCACAAATGATACATTTAATTACGACTACTAATGTCGTCATTATATCCACAATAAGAAGTCACAAATGTTTCTTAGATTACCATAATTAGTGACAACATCGCGTTGTCACTATATCAATGATAATAAAATGTCATCACTATATAGTACTTTTAACGACGACTAGGACATTGTTACTATTGTCACAAGAAAATATGGTCACAAATGCTCAATGGTTCATCATGTTTTGTGACAACATAGATCAATATTATGATAATTTTGGATTACAATTAGTGATAATATCATATCGTCACTATTTTAGTAAAAATAGATAATCTCGTCACTATATAATATTTTCAGCGACAATTGAAAACTCGTTACTATTGAACCCTTTTATGATAATGATTTAATGACGAGACAGTGATGAGTGAAAAGTTGTCACTGAAAGTCTTTAATGACGAGTTTTAGTATTTTAGTGATAACTTTTGGTTGTCATTAAAATCCTATTTTCTTGTAGTGTCTAAAACCCTCCAAGTTTCGAAAGCAACCAAAGGCAGTTGCCCAGAACCACGTTCATTTTCCATTTACACATCTGTCATATGTTGTACATTTAGTTTCTACAGTTGGAGTGGATCCGGGAAAGCTTTGGCCACTTCCAGTTACAGCTGCCTTGCTCTGCCCGGGGACCTGTATTCGGGTGGCTTCCTCTTGCAGCTGCCTTTTCTGCCCCCAGAACTCCTGGAACAACTAAACCATTAATACCTTAGAGAGAGAGAGAGACTTACCATGAAGGGCACGAGCCCAAGCTGGGATTGGGTTGCTAAGAGCAAGAAGCAAACAATAATGAAGCATCATAAATAATGATAAGAGGAATAAAAAGGCTTGTGATCCATGTATGGGATCAATGATTAACTAATGTTACAAAGTTCAGATTAACTTCTCTAATGGATAAGCCTTCGTCTTGATTGCTAGTATTTAAGAATGGTCATGTTTGTTTTTATTCTTTGTACTTTTGCTAGAGATGTGGCTCTACATGAAGAAAAAAATTGGGTATGATCGGATGCTTCGACGAAATTAACCATAGAATTTTGTTGCTTTCCCCTTTCATGTTCCAAGTCTACCATAGAGCACGAATTTTTTTAGTGCAAATGAGCTAAAATTTATGATTTTCCATGTCCATTTGCTTGTGCTTTTAAGATACATCATGGGGCAGCATATAGTAAAACATGAGAAAACACTATCTTGCTATAAATTTTTGGATCATGATTTTTAATATAATTGTCAGGAGAGACTTTGTAGTCTACAAGTATTTTCCAAAAGTTTGAAATTATAGAAATTTAATGAGGTTAATTTATCAATCAACTATCAATATTATAAAAGGTATTGACTAAATCTTTCATTGCTTGTAGAAAAAAAAAAAAATAGATGACCGACCACTCGGTGATGTAATTGATAAATAAGTATTTGCCCGATAATTAGAAATTCCAGGCACAAGTAACACGGTATTGACATAGAGGCATCCCCGAATAATACGCAATTTCGTTGGTCACAGAGGGTGGGGTTGACTAATTGCAAATCAAAATCCCATGACCCACCACTCTGGAGAAATCAAATCAGGCTCTTTATTCTTTTTTTTTTTAGTTATTCATCCCAAAACTATGTTGGACGATAATTTTTGAAATAATGGAAGGGTATTGATTGAATATATTTTTTTGTTCTTAACTGGTAACTGGATTATCCGACTAATCCGATTCAAAATGTCCTAATTTAGAAATCAACTCTCTTAACACTTGTTTTTTCATTCGTAAGACTTAAATTTGAAATTTTAATTAAGAAAATTTAGTATTCTATCATTAGATCCATAGGACGTTTGTGGTATTGGTCGAATATTATCCCATGTAAACATAAAATAACATTTGTAACTTTGTAATATAATACATAAATGTTGCTTCCTTATGTGTGTCTTTTGAAGAGACTAAATAAGAATGAAGAAAATCATTAAATGTTCTCAGTTTACCATTAAAAATAGTTGTGATGGACTAAGTTCGAAATATATAATTAATACTTCCTCAATTTTCTAATTGACAGATGAGGTGAAACAAATATATCTATTTACAATGACACTTTAAGTTGAACTATAAGGGCACATCAAGGCCTTAGTCCAAGTCCCTCCGCCCATCAAGGCCTTCACCAGTATTTGAGCCTCAAATTTTGATTGAGACTAAAAAATTCGAGGAAAATTTAGAATGACATTGGTCTCAAATGAAAATGAAAAAACTTGAATTTCGCTTGTGATTATTTGAAATGAACTACTGTAGGACACATAACAGATGATGCATTTAGCTGATTGCCCCAGGAGGTGAAGGTGAAAATGCTGCTTTCGCGTGCGGTGATGTACTTCCTCCTACTGAACTCTTGCTGTCTCCAATTCCCAAATTTTGATTTCCAGTTTCATTGTAATGATGATTTCCTAAAGCAGTGATCCAAATATTTTTAATGATCATTCAACATCTATGTTTGCAGTTACAATAAATTTCCGTCGTATGTTGTAATATAAATGAAAACAAAATGAATTTAATCTACAAAATTTGCTCCAAAATCCACTTTTGGATCACTGTGAGTTTGCAATGTGCAAAATACACACATGCATGCGGATACATACAGACACATATATAATATATGTATATCGTATTAGTAAAGAGGTGGTGTTATTGTATAAAATAATAATCATAATACTGTCTTTAAACATATCCGGCATTTCATAAAATTTAAGATGATATTAAAGTTGGACAGTGAATTCTATTAAATTTATTAAAAACCCTCTTATAAGTTGTCACTAATCAACATGTCCCGGTGTGCTAAATTTTAAAACATTAAGCACACCTTTAACAATAAGTTTGAAATTTTTTACTAAAGAATTATCTTACAAAATATAAAAGGGCAGTTAGTCCTAATCTGGAATATGTATAGAAGGAATTAATTCAACCACAAGAAAAGGCGTGCAAAACTTTGGATCACCTGTAGTCGCACTTATGGGTACCACCCCAATACCATGTCCTGAAACCATTATGACATCATGATCATTGAGTGAGAGAGAGAGAGAGAGAGAGAAAGAGAGAGAGAGAGAGAGAGAGAGAGGGAGAGGGTGGGGCGATGACTAGAATAGAATAGATACTCAGCTGTTACTCCTTTGGCTTTGAGGCATGTTGGCCAATCTCGTCGCGGCTATACTAGGTATGGCAAGGAAGCAGATGAAAAGAAAGAAGCACATCAGAAAGGAAGAAGAAGATGAAGCACCCTTGCTTTCCATTTTTATCTCTGGGCAGCAATTGGCTTCACGGGGAAGTACTTGAGTTCCGCATTCTTATGCATTTCATTTGCACTGTCTTGATCACTTTTTTGTACCTAATTCTGGTTTTTTCCCACTTTAAAGTTGAGGTGAAATTGTAACTGGTAAAATATGATTACCTCAAAATATTAAAACCCAAAATGAAAGTTGGGTTTCGGCTTGGTCATGTGTTTACACACCTTTTTCTTAGTTAATTGCCGGTACAACGCTAGTGGAGAAGTGGAAAAATTAAGAATGACCCATTATTAACAAAGGTTATTTCCTCTCAACTTTAATAGTTGAGACGGAGGTGTATTCCAACACCTTCTACAAAATGAATGTAAATATGGAAAAAAAAAAAAGAAGGAAAAAAAAAAAAGACCTAATGCACAAGTGTCAGCCCCACCACCACCACCACTTCTCTATTTCCTTTTTTCCCTTTTCTCTCTTGTTCCCCTGCTTCTCACCCGAAACCTCTCTCCCTCCCTCTCATCTCTCTCTCTCTCACCCTCTCTCTCTCTCCCTCTCTTCTGTCCCTCCAAATTTGATCAAATTCCCCAAACACTCATAAATTTGAAGTCCCAACCCTCAAACAAAACCCTAGCAGGTGAAATTTAGAGCGAGAAACTCAAGATTTTCTAGAGAAAAAAAAAACCTAAGGTTTTGGAGTGACTCAACAAGGGGTGAAATTGGTAGTCTCCATTAACTTATATTTGCATTGTTCTTACATGAAATTGCAATTTTTGTTGAAATTTGAGATTTTGTAGAGAGAATAAGTTTAGGGTTTTAGCGTAAATCGATTTAGGAATGAAATTGGTGTCTCTATTTAAGGTAATCTTCTTCTCTTAACTAGATTTGAGTTGTTTTATCATATTTTTGAATTATTATGTTGAGATCGGAAAGATTAAGTTTTAGGAGTTTAAATCTAGGGTTTGCATAATAATGAAATTGAGGGAATCTTGTATGAATAATTATTTTCCTAGATCTATGATATTTAATAGAAGGATTTGAATATACATTTGATGATTTTGAAAATTTTGGGTTAGAAAAATTTAGGAAAAAATTAATTAACTCCAAATGTGATGTATAATTAACGATGAAATGGTATTTATAGTCTTAGGTTAAGACAATTGAAAGTTTAGGAATAATTAATTTAGTTTTGGATTGTTGATTGAAGTGTTGACTCTCCCAAGAGGAGAGTGAGTTTTATATTATACTTTAAATAAGTAAAATATTTTATTTGATCTTTAAAATGATTTAAAAATGAATTTTGAAGTGTTTTGTGTGTGTGGAATTTCACTATGCATATATTTGATATAGTTATGCATTCAAATTATTGTAAATGGCTAATGTGCCATGATTTATGCAATATATAGAATATAACTTGATTTAAGAAATAGTTGAATTAAATTTAACATATTTGTTGCTTTGGTTAAATATGGAATGGTGTATTTATTGGATTGGGGTATGAACTTGAGCTCATATTAGTGGCTATAGTTATTCCTTACCACAGTGTGGCTCAACGGGGTAATGTAATTTGGGTTTTATTAGATAGAGAGGTTAGTTAAACCTGAAAGACACCTCTTTTGTCCCATTGGGCTAATTTGGTTACACCGTTAGAGAGGTCTCGACTCAATGCCAATGTTAAGGGTATTTGATAAATGCAAAATGTATGAAAACCCCTTGCCGGATTCGTCATTGGTCGCGGTAGACTATTGTCGAACAAAGTGTTTTTAGCATTCTCCTTTATTTGTTGAAAAATATTATTATAATTTGAATGTATAAAAGTTGTTTTATTGTGATATCTAGATTGGGTCGGATAGTTTTGATATTTATGCAAAATATTTATGAAATTGAATATAATGAAAATGATTTTTTTAGAATATTATTTGACATATCCACACTCATCTCTCATTCATTGCATAACATGTTGTTCCGCTCACTGGATATTGTTTATATTCATTCCCTTTACTTCATTTTTTAGAAAATGTTTAACTTAGGGTTTAGCCTACTCTTTTGAACCAAACCAAAGATATTTTGAGGAACTCTTCGGATATCGGTTCTTTTGATTATATTTTGAGGTACTAGTAGACCCTTATGGAGGTATTACTTATAACTGTGTTTGAAATACTAATTTAAATTCTATTTTTGTTAATTTTAGATCTTGAAATTCATTTGGTTTTGTGTATGCATTTGTTGTACTCAAACAAGTAATGGAGTAGTAAATAGCCTATGAGGCTCAAATGCAATCTCCGCCTCAAGCACCAGTTCCACCTTTACCTATTTTGATCATCCCATCGACTCTTCCGGTAGCACCAGTGGTTCCTCCAACTTCTATTACTACACCGGTCATCTGATCAACTGTTAAGTTATCTAAACTTCTTAAGGAAGCTCGACTATTAGGATGTGGCACCTTCTCGAGAACTTCTAATGCCACAGTAGCCAAGAGTTGGGTCAACCGTATCTAAGAAGTGGTGGTCGATATGGGGCTTGATGATGAGAGGAAGCTCATGGTGGCTGTGAAACTCTTAGATGAAGATGTTCATGTATGGTGGGATAATTTGAGAGAGAGGTCTCCGGCACCAAGTATTTGAAGTGAATTCCTTTGGGAATTCGATGAGAAATATTATATTCAATTTTATTAGGACTTGAAAAGAAATGAGTTTCTATATCTCCGCCACGACAATAAGATGGTGACAGAGTACGAGACTGAGCTAAGGAGATTGTCCCCTTTTGTTTCGGATATGGCCTTCGAGGAGTACATGAGATTTAAATTTGAGGATGGGTTGAACTTGAACATTCAAGAGAAGATGTCAGTGACTAAGGCTCATTCCTTCCAAGATATTTTGGAGTTGGCCTTTAGGGCCTAGCAAATTGTAGAAGAAAAGGGGAAAGTGAGAGATAACCAAGGAAAGAAGAAAAAGTTTAGATTTTCGTTAAGGTAAAGCTCCAAGAAGAGTATGAACTCGGGCTCCTATAGTGGCATCCCCACTTTTGGATCCGTTGGCCCTCCACAAGGCCAACAACCACCTCAGTTTAGTACCCCTATAGATAATGTCGTATTTAGCAGTATGTCGACGGGAAGTAAGAAGGACCCTTGTCTGAATTCCAAGAAGTTTCACTTCGGATTTTGTAGGAAGCCACGAAGATGTTATCACTATAGGAAGAAAGGACATTTCCACAATTATTGCCTGGAGTTGGGAATGAGTAAACAAAGAAGCCAACCGAATCGGGACTGACCTAGTAGATCTAGGGGTAGTCAAACTAATCCCCCCACTCATTTATCAAATATTACTCCACAGATGGGGATCAAGAGTAACACGGTGACTGTTCCTCCCTAATGTTCTCAACCAATGACTTAGATAAGGATTTATGCCATCACAAATAAGGAAACTCAAGCCAACCCGGACGTGGTCACAAGTACTCCACCTAATCTTTTCCTTGTTATTTGAAAGTGTTGATATAAGTGTCCTATGATTGATGATGATTAAGTTTGGGATATGCCATTGAGTAGCTAACTCATAGAATTCTTTTTGAGTAAGTGTCACTCGATGAGTGATTATTCAACGGTGATCAAGAATCCCTTTTTAGTAGTACCTAATTTAGGGCCATAGGGTTTTGAGCCTTACAATCCATTATAGCCTCTAATCCTAGAACATTAAATTTCAAAGTGTTATGTGTCTATATACATATGATTAGTATGCTAGTAAAATCATATTTAGAAGTGAGAATCCTTATTGTAGGAAAATATATGATATGTTTATGATTATGTGGTGTAATGTCATGATACGAGAAGTCATCTCTAAAGTATGTATTTTAAAAATTTACTAATAATTGTTTGATGGTTTACATTAAATAGGTATAATGAAAATCTTTGATGTTGATACTCGTGTGCTTATTGATACGGGTTCTAATAATTTTTTGTGAGTATAGTGTTTGCTAAGCATGCCAATAGACTCTTGAGTCCCCTTGATGAAGAATTATTAGTGATCACTCCATTGGGTGAGCAGTTGATTAGGAACACAGTGTACAAGGGTTGTGATGTGGTGATTGGGGAAGTTACTTTTGAGGCAGACTTGATACCATTAGAAATAGTAGATTTTGATGTCATCCTTGGTATGGATTGACTACATCTCTCTCGGGCTTTAGTTGATTGTTTCACGAAAGATATGGAATTCCGGAGACCGGAGTATCCGGTAGTGGTATTTTCCGGTGAGTGACGGGTTTTGCTGAGTTGTGTGATCTCAGTTATGGATGTAAGAAAGTTAGTGCATAAGGGAAATGAAGCCTACCTTGCACACATTATTGATACCATGGTTGAAAGTCCCAACTTGAGGGATGTTCTGGTAGTGAATGAGTTTCCGGATGTATTCCCAAACGAGTTGCTCGATCTGCCTCCAATTCGGGAGTTTGAATTTGCCATTGGTTTGGTTCCTTTTACTGTTCCAATCTTGAACCCTTTGTATAGAATGGCAATCGCAGAGTTGAAGGAACTAAAGGTACAACTCCAAGAGTTATTAGAGAAAGGGTTTATCCGACCGAGTACCTCACTTTGGGGTGCTCCAGTCTTATTTGTGAAGAAGAATGATGACACCCTCTGGTTGTACATAGACTATTCGCAACTCAATAAGGTGACCATCAAGAACATGTATCCGTTGCAAGTATTGATAATCTATTTGATCAACTGCAAGGCGTTTTGGTATTCTCAAAGATAAACTTGAGGTTGGGGTACCTTCAGTTGAGAATAAAAGGGGATGACATTCACAAAACCGCGTTTGGAATGCGGTATGACCACTATGAGTTCTTAGTGATACCTTTTGGTCTAACTAATACTCTCGCAGCTTTCATGGACTTAATGAGAATCGGATTTTCCGCTCCTATCTTGACAAGTTCATCATTGTGTTTATAGATGACATTTTAGTGTATTCAAAGAGTGATAAGGAACACTCAAAGCATTTTTGGGTTGTGTTTCAAACTCTTTGGGAGAAGCAACTCTATTTTTTTTTTTTAGTAAAAGGCGAAAGAATAGTTCGCTTTGTACCGATTGCACGTTTGCGTGGAGAAGCAACTCTATGCCAAGTTTCCCAAGTATGAGTTTTGGTTAAAGGAGATGAGCTTTTTGGGACATGTGGTATCCGAGGATGAGATATTTATTGATCCGAAAAAAGTGAAAGTCATATTGAAGTGGGAGCAACCCAAGAATATCACCTAAGTAAGAAACTTTCTCAGATTGGCGGGATATTATCGAAAATTTATTGAGGGGTTTTCAAAGATCATGGCTCCGTTATCTAACTTGACTCGAAAAGAAGTTAAATTGAATAGGATGACCGGTACGAAAGGAGTTTTCAGGAACTCAAAAATAGACTCACATCTGCTTCGACCCTTGCTGTAATACCGAAAATTTGGTATTAGAAAAAAAATTATTTAATTACTGTGCAAAAGAAAAATGGATTGTAAAATAATTTTTGGATTTGAATGTGAAAATTTAAATGAAAAAAATAGGATTTATAATTAAATTAGTATGTATGTATGTATTGAAGATGTGAAGTGACCTAGTGATAAAATTCTTTTTAGAGAAAGTCTTGAATTTGAGCTCAATTCCCATTGGAGACTTGATGAAAATGTGCATTTGTGAAATTCCTGTGAAAATTGTGTGAGGCATTTGTGTGAAGCTCATGGGGGAACCGTGAGTGTGGAAAAGGAATTTGCACCTTCTGAAGCAAGCTCATGTGGAACCGTGAGTGAAAAAAAAAACATAATAATAAAAATAAATAAATAAATAAATAAAATAATATATATATGAATTGATCATGATAACGTAGTGCAATGGAATATCATAGAACGTTATATACGAATAATAAATTTGTGAGTTAACTAATGATTTTGTTTATGGTCTATATTAATAGATACGATGAAAATCTTTGGGATAGATGCTCATATACTAATAGATATGGGGTCTAATAATTCATTTATGAGTGTAGAATTTGCTAGACTTTTTGATAGACTTTTAGCTCCGTTTGTTGAAAAATTGTTGGTTATCACCCGTTTGGGAGAACAGCTGATTAGAGATACGGTATATACGAATTGTGAAGTGAAAGTCGGTAAGGTAACTCTTGAAGCGGACTTGATTCCGTTGGAGTGAGAGATTTTGATGCCATATTAGGCACGGATTGCCTGTATCTTCACCGAGTTTTAGTAAACTGTTTCACCAAGGAAATGGAATTCCACAGACCGGAATGTTCTCTGCTTATGTTCTCTGGTGAGCGGTGAGTCTTGCTGAGTTGTATAATTTCAGCTCTTAAACCACAGAGATTAGTGTATAAAGGACGTGAATGAGTTTTTGGACATTTTTTCGGAAGAATTGCCTGGGTTGCCACCAGTCTGCGAGTTCGATTTTACCATAGATCTGATTCTCAGTACTGCACAGATTTCTATTCCTCCATATTGAATGGCACCTGCAATGTTAAAAGAGTTAAAAGTTTAGCTCCAAGAGTTGTTGGACAAGGGGGTCATCAAGCCGAGTACCTCACCTTGGAGTGCTCCGGTTCTGTTTGTAAAGAAGAATGATGGAATCCCTCGGTTATGTATTAATTACCGAAAACTCAATAAGTCAACAATCAAGAACAAATATCCTCTCTTGAGGATTGATGATCTTTTTGATCAACTTCAAGAGGCACCAAAGATAAATTTGATATCGAGCTATCATCAACTGAGGATCAAGGGTGATGATGTACACAAGACCGCATTTAAGACGCGGTATGGACTCTATGAATTTCTGGTAATACCCTTTGGGTTGATGAATGCTCCTACAGCCTTCATGGATCTCATAAATCGAGTGTTTCATCTCTATCTCAATAAATTTGTCATAGTCTTTATCGACGACATCTTGGTATATTCCAAGATTGATGAAGAACATTCTGAATATCTCCAAACCATATTGCAAACTCTTAGGGAGAATGAATTGTATGCCAAATTCTCTAAATGTGAGTTTTGGCTGAGAGAGATTGGTTTCTTAGGGTATGTTGTTTCTAAGGATAGGATTTTTGTCGATCCAAAAAAAGTAGAAACTATTATAAAGCGGAAGCAGCCTAAAAATATTACCGATGTGAGAAGTTTTCTCAAAGTAGCAGGGTATTATCGGAGATTTGTAGAAAGATTTTTGAAGATAGCAGTTCCGATAACAAATTTAACTCGGAAGGGAATCAAGTTCTAATGGGATGAAAAGTGTGAGGGTAATTTCCAAGAGGTTAAGTGTAGGTTGACCTCCGCTCTTATTCTTGCTCTTCCCACTAGTGGCTGCGGTGATTATGTGGTATATAATGACACCAACAAATAAGGATTAGGGTGTATGTTGATGCAAGGTAATATGATGATTGCTTATACCTCTCGCTAACTAAAGAAGTATGAAGTGAACTATCCTACTTATAATTTGGAGCTAGTTGCTATTGCCTTTGCTTTAAAGATTTGGCGGCATTATTTATATGAGGTTACTTACAAGATCTTTACCAACCACAAAAACTTGAAATATTTGCTCACTCAAAAGGAGATAAACTTAAGGCAACGGAAGTGGTTGGAACTAATCAAGGATTATGATTTGATGATTGACTATCACCCGGGCAAGACAAATGTAGTTGCGGATGCTCTAAGCCGCCAGTCTTCATCTTCTTCTTTAGCTTATGGGAGTTCTTATCTCTCATGTTTAGTAGGACTCTGTACACTGGAAGTCCAATTGGCCAGTGATGAAAACAGTGCACTCTTGGCTAGATTCGAGATACGACCAACCTTAATGTGTAACACCGACATTGCGGTGTTCGTACAAGTGTAGTATTCATGGAATATATATAAAATATTCCTCCGTTTATATATATATATAATTTTTAATTTTATTAATTTTCGATTTTGAGGTATATAATTTGAATTTTTGGTATATTAAAAGTATCCGTATTTTCGATTTTGGGGTTTTTAAATTTAATTTTTGGTATAATTTAAATACCGTTTATGGGATTTGTAAAATAAAGTTAATATAAATATATATATATATGTAAATAATTATTTATTTATTAATTTATTTATTTATTTACTCAATTAGCTATATATATATAAATAATAATAATAATAATAATAATAATAATAATAATAATAACAATAAAAAAAAAAAACAGAGAGAGAAAGCGGGTTAGGGTTAGAAAACCCTAACCCTTTTCCCATTCTCCCTCCCCCTCCGCCTCCTCCGCCCCAGCCGGCTGCGCCATCCGCCACGATCGGCCCCTCTCTCTCTCTGTTTCTCTCTCTCGGTCTCACTCTCTATCTCTCTCCTTCTCTCTCTCGGCTTCTCTCTCTCGCACCCGCAAGTCTCTCTCCCTTTCCCTCTCGCGATCCACCCCCAACTGTCACCGCGCCGCTCGGCCACCACCCAACCATCGGCCTCTCTCTCTCTTTCTCTCTCTCAGATTTCCCTCTCTTTCTTCCTCCCCTCTCTTTCGTCTCTCTCACTCTCTGCGCGCTCTACCTCCCGCTGTCTCCCTCTCGCTCGATCTCTCATCTCCTCCACCGCGACCGTCGCGTGCTGTCGCGCTCAGCCACCACCGTCTTCGCTCTCTCTCTCTGTCTCTATCTCACTGTCTATCTCTCTCCCTACTCGCGCGTGTGACAGCGCGTAACTGTTCGCGCGACTGCTCGCGAGACTACCCCTATGGTAGCGTGACTGCACGCGAGACAGGCCCCCTCCTGCGCGCGCGCCAGCACGCGACAGCCTTGCGCGCCAGTGCAGTGCACGGCGCGCGCTAGCCCCTGCGGCACGCCACAGCTCCCGTGCACGCGGCTGCTGTGCTGCCTCCCTGCTCGCGCGCCTTCTGCCACCTGCGGAAGCCCCAACCGAAAGCCCTAAGTCGACTGTGCCTTGTCCACTGCAAAGGTACGATCAAACCCTAACCCAAATTCTAGGGTTTCGATTCCTTGGTGATTTATACTAAATTGCTGACTTTTGCTTCGCATTGGAAGCATTGTAGGTTTCGGACGGAATCGAATGTCGCACGGACGTTAGGGTTTTGGACCGCAGTGAAACCCTAGGTGAGGTAAAATACTAACTCATTCGATTTATTTAGATGAATGTAGGGTAAATTAGAGTAGGAATATATTGAATATGTATAGGATGTATGTTAAAGTCATTTGGAAGACATTATCTGGTCGTTTTGTGTTATTATTAAAGTTAAGTATAGAATTTTATACGAAATTGAGCTGTTTCGGATGATAGAATTTAGTTAAATTGATTTAAATGATTTCACTTAGAGTTTAATTTGACGAATGCATAAAAACAGTCAAAATTTAGGATTTGAGCCTAAGGATTGATGCGTTGTTTTACATTATGGTTGGTGTTGCATATAGGTAATTCAATTACAATCTCTATATTATGAAAATAGGTTTCAATACCTTTAAAATGACATATGGGTTGAAGAAATCGGATGTGAATTGAAAAGTGTATGAATTTTTAAAGATTTTTCTAATTTATAGGGAATTTATGTATTTAGACGTGTTTTTGATTCTAAACTATTTTAGGTTTGAATTTAGCTTGATTTTGAATTGGTTATTTACTTATAAATGGAATGAAAATTGATGACATTAGAGTACATTCAAAAATTGGAGAATTAAGCTTTGTACAAACTTAGGGAAAATGATAAACCCTAAGATTAAATTGGAAATTTGATGATTATTGTGATAATTTGATTAGGTTGATCTTGTTAGAAACTCGAAGAGTCAAATCGGAAATGTTTTGGAAATAGGGAGTGATTACCCTCCCTAGAAGGTGAGTGGGACCCTAATCTCTTGCATGAAATGGTAAAAATCTGATTTTATCGTGTTTTAAACAAAATATGTTTTGATATGCATTGATTCGACATGTGATATTAAATCTCAAATCTGTTTTGTGACTATTGGAGTGTCGTACTTATGTTTTCTACGATTATGCATCCATGTTTGAAAAGAAATGAAATTGTGCCATGATTTGAGAAACGGAATGTTTGTTATTCGACCATTGCATTGGTTTGTTGAATTTGAAATGATTTTGATGAAATTGTATTGGCACACGGATTTGAAATGTTTTGATGAACTGTAAGGGCACCGGGATGCCCACTTGTGATGCGATACTATGATGATGACATTGATGATTCCGTAAGTACGAAGGGCTTTTGTAGAGGTATGAGTTGCCCAGATACGCTTTGGCCAGAGGTATCCGCAAACGTCGTGATTGTGATATGTATGGGCCCGGTTGAACCAGGTATTGGGGAGGTCCGTCAGAATAGGCGGTCTAGCACCGGGAGTTGCTTGTACATGATTGTGATGTTCCGTATGGGTCCAGTTGAACCGAAAGGGGAGGACCGTCAAAATAGGTGGTCTAGCACTGGGAGTTGCTTGTACGTGCCAACGTCGGGGTAGAGAGCTACTTTTGAAACACTTTGCATATTAAAACCCCCGATGCGCCTGTCCTTGGTCATGGTTGACCCTTGCCAGGATTCTTTCGGCTAGCTCTATGTTATACTTGATTTTTAAATGGATGCATATATGTGTGATATCGTGTGAATGATTAAAAGAGTTCAGTTTATCAAACATATCATGATTTATTGCGAAATTTGAATCATTGGTTACAAATGATATTATTTGACACTCCAATTTTCACCTACACTATTAGTACTTGAGATTTATCCCCTCACTCACTGAGTATTCTTCCCTGAGTACTCACCCCTCCTCTTTCCCTCCCCAGACAGGATTATTGTTGCGCCGGAGCGACGCTTCAGATTTTGGAGATTTTGGTGGATTTGGGTGATTCACGACGGTGAGATTTAAATTTTAAATAAAAATATGAATTTCGTACTTTATGTCGACCCTGTGTGGTCTTGTTGAGGTTCGTAGTTGGCCGTGTACTTAATTATGGGATGACTGTATAATTTTTGGACTTTTATTTGCGAAACTCTCATATTTCACTTGCATTGAGGCATTTGTAAATATTTAAAGTGTTAACTTGGGAATTTGTAATATATTTGTATAAATTTAGGCCCACTCGGTGTGGTGGCTGCTTATGCTCTAGTTGGGCATGACAGTAGAGGTCTGTGGCTAGGACTATTGGTGATTTGTTAGCCTTGCGTTGTCTGGATGTCGGTTGTGAGATTTGGTGGATTGTTTTGAGGCTGAGATGACCATTTGTTTAATTTACAGGATGATTTTAAATTATACAGGTTTAATTGTACATGAGAGACCTCCAAATTATGGGGAGGTTCTGTCCTATTTTCTGTAAAAATACAGCCGGTATCAAGGGCAACGGGCGACTGTTCACGATTCCCGGTTTGGGGCGTGACATAATGGACCGTATTAAAGAGCTCCAAGCAACCGATAAGAAGCTAAAGGGGATAGTGGAAAAGGTTCACAAAGGTAAAGGTGGTGATTTCCATATTCGAAAGGATAACATGTTGATGTGTGGGAAAAGAGTATGTGTTCCTAAGAATTATGAGCTTCGAAAGGCTATACTTGAAGAGGCATACTCTTCGGTTTATGCTATACATCCCGGAACCATCAAAGAAACTTATTGGTGGTTGGGATTGAAACAGGAATAGCTGAATTTGTGACAAGATGCCTTATGTGTCAACAAATCAAGACCATATATCAGAAACAAGTCGGAACACTTCAACCATTGCCTATTCCTGAATAGAAATGGGAGCACATCACCATAGATTTCGTGGTGGGATTGTCACGTACTCTGAGCCGTCACGATGCTATTTGGGTGATAGTTGACAGGCTCAGCAAGTCGGATACTTCCTTCTAATTCAGAACACTTACTCTTTGGAGACGTTAGCCAAATTGTATCTTAATGAGATTGTCCGACTCCACGGGATTTCAATAACAATTGTATCAGATTGTGATCTCCGATTCACATCCAAATTCTAGCCTAAACTACAAGAGGCCTTGGGAACCAAACTGAAACTCAGCACTGCCTTTCATACTCAAACTGATAGACAATCTGAGCATACAATCCAGACGTTGGAAGACATGCTGAGAGCATGTGTTATGGACTTTCAAGGAAGTTTGGATAGGCATCTTTCATTAGTTGAATTTGCATATGACAACAACTTTCAAGCCAGCACTGGGATGCCTCCCTATGAAGCCCTCTATGGAAGGAAATGTAGAACTCCACTATCTTGGAATGAGATTAGAGAGCGAAAGATTGAAAGTATAGAGTTAATTGAGGCAACTGTAGAAAAAGTGAAGGTGATTTGGGCAAGGATGAAAGCGGCTCAAGATAAACAAAAGAGCTACGCTAACAAAAAAAGAAGACCTTTGGAATTCGAGGTCGGAGACATAATTTTCCTGAAAATATCACCTTAGAAGGGTGCAATCCGATTCCGAAAGTAGGAAAAATTGAATCCTTGGTATTTTGGGCCGTTCAGAATCCTTGAAAGGATTGGAAATGTGGCCTATCGATTGGAGTTACCTCCGGATTTGGAGAGAATTTATGATGTATTCCATATCTTAATGCTAAATAAGTATTTGTTGGATTCCTCTCACATAATTGAAGTTCCTCTGATAAAGTTGAATTCAGACTTGAGTTTTAAGATACAACCGGTGCAAAACCTTGATTGACAACTTAAGCAACTAAGGAATAAGCAAATCCCAATGGTGAAAGTGTTGTGGAGAAACAACCAAGTGGAAGAACAAATTTGAGAAACTGAAGAGTCAATGCGGAAACAACACCCGTAACTTTTTGATGTATAAATTTCAATTTAAATTTACATAACAAAATTTACTTTTAAGGGATTAAGTGTTGTAATACCGAAAATTTGGTATTAGAAAAAAAATTATTTAATTACTGTGCAGAAGAAAAATGGATTGTGAAATTATTTTTGGATTTGAATGTGAAAATTTAAATGGAAAAAAAAGGATTTATAATTAAATTAGTATATATGTATTGAAGACATGAAGTGGCCTAGTGGTAAAATTTCTTTTGGAGAAAGTTTTGAACTTGAGCTCAATTCCCATTGGAGACTTGATGAAAATGTGCATTTGTGAAATTCTTGTGAAAATTGTGTGAGGCAATTGTGTGAAGCTCACGGTGGAACCGTGAGTGTGGAGAGAAGAAATTTGGAGAAGAAATTTGCACCTTGTGAAGCCAAGCTCACGGTGGATCGTGAGTGAAAAAAACAAAAATAAAAATAAATAAATATATATATAAATTTTGCACTCTCATGCTGTGGAACCGCTGGTGGAGAGAACATGGCATTCGCAGTGGAACCATGCTAGCCAGACGGTAGAATCGCGAAAGCGTATAAGTGTCAAATGACCAAAATGCCCTCCAAATCTCAATAAGAACTTGAAACATGGGAAGGGCAAAAAGGTAATTTCACATTTTCACTAACTTTAATTAACCCAAATTTCATTTTTTTTTCTTTGTTCGATTCATTTTCTCTCCTTTGAAAATGCAAACTTTCGCTTCTTCTCTCTCTATATCCTCATCTCTCTCTATCACTATTGGTTTCTCTCTCTAGAAATCAATTTGTGCTTTTATTAAATCATCCCTCTAAGTGTCGATTGTGTGGCATAGAGGATTGAAAAAAAAAAAAAAAAGAAAGAAAGAAGGGAAAAGAAAATCTAGGGTTTGTAAAGTTCAACCTTCGAAATCTGGCCTAACTCCAAAATCAAGCTAATCTCTTACTCTTAACCTTGAATTTAGTGATCCTCATTGTAGATTTACATTTATTACTGAAAAATTTATGGAATTTCGTTGCTGAATCAAAAACCCTAAATTTGTGAATAGTAAAAATTTGGGGAAAAATGGAAATGAAAATTCTATTTATATATAATGAGGTACAGTTGATGAAATTAAAATGTACATTCATAAATTGGAGAAACTAAGGTTATATTAATTCTGGAAAATTGGGGAAGATTGTCTGAAAATAGAAAAATCTAGGAGAGTTGTGAATAGGAATTTTATAATGATGTAAATGACGACAAATTGATAAAATGAGATCAACAACAAGAAAATATTCAAAATTAGGATTTAAATGAAATTAGAGAAAATTTGTAAACCCTTGAATTTGAGAAGAAATGACCTGAAAATTATTATTATTGGTTTAGGATAATCAATTGGAGTTTGAAAATAGATTTCTTTAGAACTGATAATGTATAGAGAGTGAATACCCTTCCGAGAAATGAGTGGATAGTTCATTGTGCCTTTAAATAAGCAAATTGTTTTAAATTCTTTAATAAATGATTTTGAATGATTTTTATATATTTTATATAAATTTTTGTGATTGTGAAATATCTGAAATGAAGATTTGAATTACATACACATCCATTGTATTTATAAATGAATGTGTGTCATATGATGTTGGATATTTGATTCATGAATGTTTTGGTATGATTTTGGGAATTGTTTGTCGAAACATGGTACACGGAATGTGATTTGGATATTTATGAAAGATGGTGCATGAGGCAAATGACTATAGTCATTCCCTCCACTGAGTGACCTGACGGGGTGACGTGGTTGGGGTTGGATGAGCGGAGAAGGTAGACGTGGCTCCCTCTGCTGAAATCGTGCTATATTTGAACACACCCCGGTGAGGTACGAGTCAATGTCAAGGTAAGGAGATATAGTATTTCGAAATAAGTGGATTGAAAACCCATTGGCGGGGTTTCATCCGGATTCGACCAAACCTAGGATGAGAGTGATTTCTTACGAAGACCCCATGATTTTTCAAAAAATATGAAATATGTGGATGCATGTTTGTTTGAATTATTCTGATTTGTTGAGACTATTTTACATCCAAAGAGTTGTGTATGAAATATGCTTTGATTTTTCTACATTCACCCCTCATTTATGGACATAATCTTGAAATTGCACTCCACTCATCAAGTATTCTCATACTCACCCCTCTTTTTTATAGTTTTCAAAGAAAGTTTAGGTGGGAGACATCAATTTAGAGCCAGTGGAAGACATTATTTTCCTGAACTTATATAGATATTGATGATGTAGGGTTTATTTTTGCATTGATGTAGTATAACCTATGGAAAGAAACAATTGTATTATTCTTTTAGTTTGCATTTGATTGATACTTGTCATATCTCTTGGAGCAAGTATTGATAGAATCTATAATTGGTTATTGTGGAACTTGTTCAATTTTGTTTAACAGTTGTCTTCTGCAAAACTTATTGTTTATTTGGAACATCCAGACTTTATTGTGAAAATTTTATTAAAAATTCTTTGATCGGCCGGGATAACCTTGTGCATGCATTGGATCTTAATTGGCTGGGATGGTCTCAAGCATGCCTGTTGTGTTAGGATGGACTGGGATGGTCCTTTAAATATTGTTGAGTTGTTTTTAAAACAGGTTAAACGTTTTACGGTACCTGGTATATGGAGAGGTTTTACCCATATGCCGAAATAACACGGTGGTTGTCACATGCTTGACTCGAGAGACGGGGCATGACACTTGCCTTCCCTACTAATGGTGGTGATTATGTGGTGTTTAGTGACGCTAGCCGATAAGGGTTGGGTTGCACGTTGATACAAAATGAGCGGGTGATTGCTTATGTCTCACGATAATTGAAAAAGCACAAGTTGAATTATCCTACGCATGATTTAGACTTAGCCGCTATCGTTTTCGTCTTGAAGATATGGTGACATTACTTTATGGGGCTACATGCAAGATCTACACCGACCACAAAAGTTTCAAGTACTTACTCACTCAAAAGGAGCTAAATTTGAGATAATGGAGCTAATTAGAATTAATCAAGGACTATAACTTATTGATAGATTATCACCTGGGTAAAGAAAATGTAATCGCGGATATCCTAAATTGGAAGTCTTCTTTTTCAACATCTCATGGGAGTTCTTATCTCTCATACTTAATAGGACTCCGTGTACTTGAAGTTGGTTTGGTCAATGATGAGTACGATGTATTTTCTGCCAAGTTTGAGGTGAGGCCCACCTTGGTGGACCGCATTCGAGAGATTCAGGCAACCAATAATGAATTGAAGGGCATAGTTGAGAAAGTCCACAGGGGAGAATGTGGCGAGTTTAAAATCCGGGATGACAGTTTGTTAATATATGGGAAATGGATTTGTTTTTCCAAGAATGATGATATCCAGAGGGTCATATTTGAAAAGACACACTCCTCAACTTATGCGATACATCCTAAGAGTATCAAAATATATTGAACCATCAAGGAAGCTTATTAATGGTCAGGGTTGAAGCTAGAGATAATAAAGTTTGTGGGTAAGTGTCTTATGTGCCAATAAGTCAAAGCCAAGTATCAGAAGCCAGTTGGTATCTTCCAACCTTTTCCGATTCCTGAGTGGAAGTGGAAATATATCACATAGACTTTGTGGTTGGTTTGCCACGTACTCCAAGTCGGCATGACGCCATTTGAGTGATTATGGATCGGCTCACCAAGTCAGTTCATTTCTTGCCAATTCAAAATACCTACTTTTTGGAAAAATTAGCCAAACTCTACATTGATGAGATTATGATACTCCATGGTGTTCTAGTGTCTATTGTGTCAGACCTTGATTCTAGATTCACCTCACGGTTTTGGCCTAAATTACAAGAGTCCTTAGGGATTAAGTTGAAGTTTAGCACGGTCTTCCATCCCCAAATCGATAGACAATCGAAGTGCACAATCCAAACCTTGGAGGACATGTTTCTATTGTTAAAATTCAATGAAAAGTGATTAGGTCAAAAAAAAAGATTTAGGAGTCTGAGAATATTATGAAAAAATAATGCCCCAATCTCTTTTAGGTATGATTTTGTTTTTAAATTTTAATGACAAAATTTAGTTTTTAAGGGGTTAGGAATTTTAAATACCGAAAAAAAAAGAAAAAAAAAAAGAGACTCAACACAAAGGTGTCGGGCCCCACCACCATCACTACTTCTCTATTTCCTTTTCCCCCATTTTCTCTCTTCTTGCCCTACTTCTCACTCGAAACCTACCTCCCTCCCTCTTCTCTCTCTCTCTCTCTCTCTCTCTCTCTCTCTCTCTCTTCTCTCCCTCCAAATTTGATCAAATTTCCCCAAATACTCATAAATCTAAACTCCTAACCCTCCAACAAATCCCTAGAGGTGAAATTTAGAGAGAGAGAAAATCAAGATTTCTAAAGGGAAAAAAAAAACCTAAGGTTTTGAAGTGGCTCAACAAGGAGTGAAATTGGTGGTCCCCATAGAGGTAAATTTTCACTCTTAACTTATATCTGTATTGTCCTTCTATGAAATTGTAATTTATGTTGAAATTTGGGATTTTGTAAAGAGAGGAAGTTTAGAGTATTGGTGTAATTCGACTTGGGAACGAAATTGGTGTCTCTATTTAAGTTAATCTTCTTCTCTTAACTAGATTTGAATTGTTTTATTATATCTTTGAATTAGTATATTGAGATTGGAAGAATTAAGTTTAGGGGTTTAAGTCTAGAATTTGTATAATAATGAAATTGAGGGAAATATTAAATAGAAAATTATTTCCCTAGATTTATAATAATTAATAGAAAGATTTGAGTATAGATTTGATAATGTTGGAAATTTAGGGTTAGGAAAATTTAGAAAAAAATTTAATTAACCTCAAATGTGATGTATAATTAATGATAAAATAGTATTAATTGTCTTAGGTTGAGACAATTGAAAGTTTAAGAATAATTAATTGAACTTTGGATTGTCGATTGGGAGTGTTAACCCTTCCAATAGGTGAGTGGGATTTATATTATATTTTAAAGGAATAAAATGTTTTACTTGATTTTTTTTAAAAAAATTAAAATGAATTTTAAAATGTTCTATGTGTGTGGAATGTCCCTATTCGTGTATTTGATATAATTATGCATCTAAATTATTGTAAATGGATAATGTGTTATGATTTATGCGATGTATTAAGTATAACTTGATTTGAGAAATAACTAAATTAAATTTGACATATTTGTGGCATTGGTTAAATATAAAATAGTGTATTTATTGGTTTGGGGTATGAGTCTGAATCTATTAGTGGCTATAGTTATTCCCTATTATGATGTGGCTCAACAGGGCAACGTGGTTAAGGTTTTATTAAACAGTCGGGTTAATCGAGTCCAAAAGACGCCTATTTTGTCCCATCAAGCTAATTTGGCTGCTCCACTAGGGAGGTCCTGAGTCAATGTCAAGATTAGAGGTATTTGATAAATATGAAATATATGAAAACCTCTTGACGGATTCGCCCTTGGTTGTAGTAGACCATCATCGAATAAAACGTTTTTAGTATTTTCCTTTATTTGTTGAAAATATTGTTATGAATTAAATGCATAAAACTTGTTTTATTGTGATTTCTAGATTTGGCTGGACAGTTTTAATATTTATGCATAATATTTATAAAATTGAATATGATGGAAATGATTTTCTTTGAAATATTATTTGACTTATCTACATTCACCCCTAATTCATTGCATAACATATTATTTCACTCACTGGGTACTGTTTATACACATTCCTCTTATTTCCTTTTTTTTAGAGAATATTTAGTTTAAAGTTTAACCCCATGTTTTGAGCCAAAACAAAGATATATTGAGGAACTCTTCGACTATCGATTCTTTTGATTATATTTTGAGGTACTAGTTAATCCTTGTGGATGCATTGTTTATAACTGTTTCTGGAATACTAATTTGAATTCTATTTTTGTTGATTATAGATTTTGAATTTCATTTAGTTTTGTATATGTTTATTGAGGACCTATTTGATTTCTAAAACTATACTTGAAAAATTATCTTTGTTTGAGTTGATTTAGATCTCTTGAGTAGGGATTTGTTTTATATTGTATGAATTTGATTGGAATGGTCGGATTGACATTGTGCACATATTTGGATTTGGATGGCCAAGATGACCTTATGTATGCATGTTTTGAACAGTGACGAATCGAATTGGTCTGTGATGAATGTATGTTAATTAATTTGGATTTGTTAGATTATTTTGAAAATGGATAGATATCGATGAATGTCTTGTTGTACCTTAATATATGGGTTAAGTTTACCCGTATTCTGAGATAATGCAGCGGTTGTAGCGTACGTGATTCGAGAATCGAGTTGTGACAATGAAGCCTGAGTTTATTTTCTCTTAAATAAAATTGCCATAAACCAAACTTTCTTAGGTTAAGTAGTCAAATAGTTTACTTTCTTAATCCGAGGTCTCGAAGTCAAGTTCTAGGAATGCAGAAAAGGATTTGAGAGAGTCAACTCCTTAATAGACCCTATAGTGCTCGGACCAGATTAGTCGGGTGAAACTCAAATATTGAATGATAACAAATATCCACTTACACAAAAAAATAAATAAAGTAACGCAGTTGTGCACCAAAAATTTCATTTATAAGAGATTATACAGATGCGACATCTATAGCACTATGGTATCATTTTCGTCAAACAAAGCCTTTGTCTCCTACCAGAAGAAAATGAATGATTTCGGATTACATAAGTAACTTATGGTATTCTGAATCTTAGGAATAAATTTCAGTGCCATGATCATATCTAGATCAAGTTTTGGCTCCTTTTCCAGCTACAGGTGACGTACTTCCTCCTACGCCAGACTTTATGTTAAGAAAGCTCCAATATTTGCTGCCATAACCACCTGCAGCATAACCAAATTAACTGAGCATGATCATGTAGAGAGAGAGAGAGAGAGAGAGAGAGAGAGAGAGAGAGAGATCACTTGATTGTGGGATTTTGGCCGCTAATTGTCGCAAGGCTAAACCTGGCAAAACGTTGAGGGCACACACTAATATGAAGCAGCAAATAATGAGACGAGTTGTAGACTTCATTTTGATCTCATCAAACTACATCCCTACTGGGGATTTTTGTTACGCACACTATATATGCACCACCCACATTATGCAATTTAAGACGATAATTTTTTGTTCCCTGCAAGGTCCTCCGTCATCATCTAATTTTTCAAATCCTTAAATTGTTTAGACCAAGTCTGGTTATAATTTAGCACTTGGACAAATACGAGAATGTCTACCAAATTGAAAAAGTCATATTCAGGTAGTGGCCCTTTCGGAGTTTCTATTCTTATGAAACTATCTTCAGCCTTGTCAAACTCCAGGTCTGAGACTAGTCACAAGTGTTAGGTGAGTCCATAGAAGTGTAAAATAATTTATTTGAATTTATGGATCATCAAGAATCAAAACATTACTCCCTTAATATTAAATAACAGTAATTAATGTCGGTACTTAGTTGACGAGGTAAATTCAGGTTTGGTCAAATGAAATTTTCCACCCCATTCGATCTTTAATCTTTTTTATACATAATAAAATTTATATCCGCTACTAGTCGCAAGGATAAACCTGGCAGCAGAACCAAGCGGGATCAAACTGGAAAATGTAGGATGGAAGTGGAAAGATTCTACTGCTTGAGCTGTCGCTGAGAGACGGATCTAAGTCTTTGATGATTACAAAAGATCATGTTACATGTGTTTTGCATAAATACACACTCATCAAGATATACAAGATTTAAAAAATCTCCTAGTTGTAAAGGATTTGGAGAACCGTGAGAGAACTGGTCTCCAAAATTGAGTTCATGCCATCAGCATGCTGATTCCGCGAAAGAGTTACTCTTAACTTAATGAAATTAGGTGATGCTTTATAAGGTTGATCAGCCATTTACAACTTGGAGTTGAATTTCTCGAAGAAAATCAGGAAGGCTTGAAGGCAGAATCTTTAACATCCTTATTTTTTTTTGGGTTATATAGTGGGCACAAAAATTGTAAAAATACACGCATTCACAAAAATTTAAACACGAAATCTCAAAGAAGATATTTGAGTAAGAGAATTTGGATATTCCTATAAGGACTTTAACATGCTTACTTATAGCACTATTCAAACTTCTTTTAAAAAATTTTGAAGGAAATTAATTGTATAATTTATGATTTTGGCTTTGGAGGTATTATCAATTGATTCAATAATATTTTTGTAATTTTAACCAAAAAATGATCATTTGTTTTTCTGTTGTATTATAATTATAATATTAATTAGTTTTATTATCACATTCAAAAAACTTAATAAAATATATTTTTTTTCTTTTTTTGTCTTAAACTTTGAAACAGTGAAACATGTTTAAAGAGGCATTTAGATAAAGTACTAACTTTTTGCTAAAAATTATATTAAAGATATTATTTAAAATTATAAAACTGAGAAGTGGAGAGTAGGAGTGGTAAACTAGATACCAATTGACAGTTAGTATAATAGAAAGAATGTTATTTTTTAAATTAAAATTCAGGTTTGAATTTTAAGAATAAAAATAACTATATTATGAGAGTTTAGTTTGATCGTAATTCGAGTCGAATTAATTAAATATAATTTTAGACATCGATTTGTTCTAAAAAAATTAGTAAACTAGATAAACTCTGTAAATGGTTTCGGTCAAAATTCATTATGATTTTGACCATGGCGAAGCCATGCTATCAACATGCATTTTATCATACACCGCAAGTGTTTTTATTTTATATATATATATATATATATATATATTTAATTGTTATCATACGGAGGTTAGCATTTGACCTAGTAACCGTTGCCACGAAGAAATTTCTCAATCGTAAATCCGATGGTCATGGCAGCGATTGACATCCTTGCCATTTTCCTATTTTTTAAGACTCCTTTGATTCTTACCAACAAAAAAAAAAAAAAAAAAAAGACTCCTTTGATTAATTTGTGCTTTGAAAATGTGTGATACGGGAAATAATAATTCTCAAAAATAAAATTTGAATTTATAAAAAAGTTGGTGTCGATGATTGACTACTTGAAGAAGAGATAAAAGAGATGAAAATACAATCTTGTAAGGATAACTGAGTAGTAAAGAGTATTTGTTTAAATGTTTTTCTCATGATTTAATATTTAACGTATATTTTTATGATTTTTATAACTAATAAAAAAATATAATATTATGCTTTATTAATTGAGCTCACGGGAAGAGGAACCTTGGGAAATTGCCGTAGGATGAGAAAGCAGCTAGAGCAAATGAATTACGCAAGTTTTTGTGCTTCCCATTCTTCCTTTGACTCCCACTCGATTCACAGTAATCAAGCGGGATTCCAATAAATGAGCAGTTGGGAAGACATTCTGATACTTTCCTCCGCAATTTCCATTGCTTTATTTTCCTTTTACTACTCCATATTCCTACTTCTATGTTTTGCATTTGTTGAAGACTAATATTATATATCACGCCTCAAAATCTACCATTTTATTACACTTATTATACATCGAAACTTTCTTTGTTTTTTTTGGTTAAGAAAAAATAAGGAAAGACCAGTTCCTTTCCATATTATAAAATAACAAATTTAAATCATTAACACAAAATATTATTCTCAATGAATTGCTAAACCAGAGATGACTATTGCAAACAGGTTTAGTGTAAAAAAGTTGACTTGCTTGATGACACTCTAAAAATGGTTAAATAGATGAAAATATTGTGGTAGCCCCAAATAATTGATTGTACTAAGTTTTTGTACAATCAAGTTTGAAATTAGTTTTTAAATTTATATTTTTCTATCAAAATGTATTATAAATAGAATGAAATATAATAAATAACGAAAAGTTCAGAAAGTTTTACTTTACAAGATACCACTTCATGTGAGTGTGTAAGAGAAATTTGAAGAACAAATGAAAAGAGATGATAGTAACTACAAGTTCATATTAGATGTAAAAATATAAATTTTGAACTTTTTATAAACCCTGATCGCTCGAATCTAAAATTTTATTTAAGAGATATCAGTATCTAATTATTGGATTAATTAAGTGTTAATAAATATAAATTTTGATGAGGCAACAATTTTAACACGTATTAAATGTTAAATCTATAAAAATCTCCCTAAATTTTGGGATGCCTACAAATCTTCTCATAAAATTTAATTGCAATCAAACAACTTTCTAAACTTAATCTCATTCACTAAAACCCTAGATTGATGGTGTCAATTTTTTCATCCAATTACTAATTCTTATTCTCCTTTTGATCTCGATATCTCAAATTCTTTTTCCCATTTTGACATCAATCTTTCTCTCTTTCTTCTGTCTTCATCCCCCTCTCTGTCTCTGCGATCAACCAATTCAATACAAATGCAACCAAATTAGAAAAAATAAAAACTCAATCCACTATAAGAGAACAAATAAAACCCTAATTCAAATTATAGTTCACATTCAATTCATTACCCACCTAGAACAATTTCCAAACCTAGATGCAAATTCTTCCTCAACAATGTGGTCAAAATTCGATTTTGTTAAATGTTTGCTTTGTTGGGTTTGATAAAAAGATACAAGAGCTTCATCTTAATAATGATACCCCAAATTTGATTCCAAGGAGATTGGGAATTCCATGAGTATTTTCTAGAATCCAATGAAGATACCGGTGATTACTTCTAGGTCAAAATTGGGGTGTCAAATAATTGGAAGTGAATAACTGCGATTTAAATTGCTGTTTCAGAGAAGATTGATCCTTTCTTTTTTCTTTTTTTTTTTCGGGGGGGGGGGGGGAATGTAATTACAATCGGCTCCACCTTCAGTGTGCAATCTACCTATGTCTGAGAAGGGCACGTAAAAGATTCGTTCGACAGAAAATGAAATTAGAGCTTTGGAATTAAGAAATGGTAGGGAGAGGAATAGAAAATAATGGGTCTAAAAATCCTAAATGTTAGCGGAAATAAATTCCCCAGATAGGGCATGGATTTCTAGAACCCCGAGAGAGAGAGAGAGAACGAGTCACAGATTTAGGAGTTTTGATTAATTGCCACGTGTTAAAAAACGAATACGAAATAATACGAGAAAATAACACTTTATAAAAATAGAAGAAATAGAATATAGGCAAATATATAAATATAAAAAATAATAAAGATGTTCATGAAAATATTAATTATTTTATCAAAATAAGAGAATAATTATTTTTTATAATAAAAATTTAAAAAATTTAAATATGTAATTATTAATTATAAAACAAATAATATAAAAAATAGAAATATAATTTATTAAATAAATAATTTATTAAATATAAAAAAATATAAATATAGAAAATATAAAAATTTTAATATAAATATAAATTAATTTAACGTTTTTAAAACCGGAATCATTTTTGAAATTGGAGAAATGTTTATATAGAGAAGTTTTCGTGTATCATAACTCACAGATGTAAACCCAGTAGGAAGCAAAGGGTGCACACCCAGAGAAGAAGTAGATGAAAAGAAATTAATCTTTCATTATTTTTTATTTTTTGGCCAAGTCTATTAGGTATACTTTCTAATTTAAGAGACGATTGAGAACTTCTTTAACTATATACATACGCACATTTTCGACCATGTTAATTCTTCCAACTTATCAATTTCTTCTTGTACCAAACCTCTTCTCTGGCCCCTGTATTTGGATAGAGTTATCAAACTATATGAACTTCTACTTATGTTATTTTATTTGTAGATATTTGCCAATTAACACATGTTTTTCAAGAGCAAAGGGTTTAAATATGGCCTTGTACCAATTATATTTATGGGAAAAACCATTTTTGATTTGAACTCTGTTTTTCCTACTATATTACAAATTTTAATTCTTATTTTCAAAACTTTTTTAATTAAATGGAAAGTTCTCAAATTTATATATTATATTTTAAAGGTGGAGTTAGCGGACATAGCACTTAAAAATTTAAATATTATTTAAGGAAAAAATAATTTGTTAAAGATTATAAAAAATAATAATACACCTTATATGGACTTAAATGATTAAATTCAGTTTCTTGTTCATTTCTCTCTTATCTTCTAATTCTTTTAATATAGACCATCGGTGGACTCATAAAAAAAAGATTCTTTCATCGTTTGTTTCATTATACATAAAACTTAAATTTGAGATTTAATTAAGAAGTATCACTCTTCCCCCACTAGACTTTCATAGTGTTGATGGTGGTCCTGATCTTCTATATTGCTTGATACGGAAGTAAAAAACAACATAAGCCTTTTAACGGTGCCGGTCAAAATGCTCTGAAAAAATAATTTAATAATTTGATATAAAACCATATCAAATATCATGTTAAATCATTAGAATTAAAAATTTAATAAATTGAAATTGAAACATAGAACGGATCGAAATTATATCTGATTCTATAATCGAAAACCGAATAGAATGAAATCTTGATTTGACCTTCGTCTAAGTAGAATCTCGAGCACGGCCTTCTAGATCAAATGTATTTTCACAAAATCTCTCTATATGATGGGACTATTAGGGAGAAGCGTGATACATTGATTCAGAGACCATAACCCTATTTATAGCTGTAGAGATGATTTTACTTTCAAATTCATAACAAAATTTACCTATTTAGATTATTCCAGTTATCTTATCGAATTCACATGAATTTAGATAGTTTTCCAGTTATCCTTAAGTCATCCTTTAACATTCCCTATTTAACCGATCATAAATAGTAAATATCCATTGGTATCTACACATTTATTTATTTTTATATCATTTAAGATATTTAAATCCAAATTACCAAATTTTTTAAATTTACTAGATCCCTTTTACATGAGTTTAACTTATAGATTTGACAATATGTAATACATAATTATTTGAACATAGAAACTCAATATTAGGTTAACGATATAACACTTAAAAGACTTTGATTGTGGGAGAATCATGCAATCAACGTGGACTAATCAGACACAAGTATTTGATTGAACTGCGTTATTTGTATTTCTGAGAGTCTTGGTCACGCCTCAAGATACAAATTTTCACAAAGAAAAGAAGCATTCAACCTCTCTTGACTTTGTCCATTTTGGCCTAATGATTTCTCACCATAAGAAAATGTTTTATGGATAAATTATCTGAACTAAGTGGAGTACATGTATGAAAATAAAACAGAAGTCACAGATAATTTTGATAAGAGCAAAGATAGAAATATCATAATAGAAAGACAGAGCGGTAGCATTGATACTACGTTAGAGAATTTGAATATCGAAACAATATAAAAACACAAAACCATTCATTACTTCAACTCTACTATTACAATAAATTGAGTTTATATAAAAAAAATTATTATTATAAATATGAAAATATAAAAAATAAGAAAATCAAACATTCAGTCAAAATTATAAATTTATTTTGATACACAATATTATCTAATTAAAATAATTTAAAAATTCTTGCATATATTAAAACTCCATAGTTGTAGTTTTATCTCTGTCCTTTACAAAGAAAAGAGAAGAATAAGGAAAGTTTGGAGTACCTTGTACGTCCTCAAAACCTCATCTCAACTAATATTTAAGGAACTATGTTTTATTCTTAACCTTTTTGACCAAAAGTTTTACAAATAATATATATAATATCTTCAAACTTCATCCCCCATAACTCGAATCAATTACCCGCAGGGGGTTCATTCCCCTGAGGCCCGCGACGCGAGGGATTTCCGGTCACTGATATTTTTATTTCATCATGCCTCCTCCAATTGCTCTCATAATTATCTGGAAAAAAAAAAGAATTAAGAAAACTATCTGGGTAAGCAATTACAAACATATCTCAAATTTACTTCTTCCGTATTGCATATATTGTAATTCCCATATTCTAATCCCAAAAATGAAATTAGTTTCATGAATAAAGATAAAAATAAGTGAAAAAAAATTATATCAATGCCATTAAAAGTACTAAAAAAAACTATTCTTTAAATATATATATATATATAACGATATTTCAAAATAAAAGTTCTTATAAATGAAGTATTTCTGAGAAATGTCTAATAAATATTACTAAAGTCACATAAAATATTGGAAAAAGTCTATAATATGTTATTTATTTTTAAAAAATTATAGTATTTACTTCTCGAACCATCTATATTTTATTCTCTACTCTTACTGTAAACCTCTAATTGAGAGAGAGAGAGAGAGAAAGAGAGGGAGAGGGAGGGAGAGCGAACTCACCAGGTTTGTTGAATGTGGACGATAGCCTTAGGGCCATGGCAGTTGGGAGGGTAAGGACGCATATGAAGAGAAAGCAACAAATGATGGAAGAAATACTTTTGTGTTGCATTTTCTCGCCTGCAATTACTTGTTTTGCTCTTAACTTAGATGCTAAGACTGGTCTTCAGTACCTATATATATATAAAAGCAAGCAGTTGGCATCCGTTTGTTTTTGTGATTAATTATTAAAATTGGAATTTTTTGTATTACCTAAAAAAAGGTACGTATTGCATTTCCTATCAAATAAGTTAAGATTTTGAATATGGCACATAATATGAGTAGGAAATCAAAGGTCAAACCCAAAATCTATTGGCTTCTTTGGCTGCCGCAGCCCAAAGGGCGGCTCAACTCAGTAGTTTGGGGGGTCTATAGCCAAAGCCTGAGCTCTTTTTATTTTCCTAATAAAAAAAGAGTTGCCGGAAAAATAAGCAATGCAGTAATTAATATGAGATTCGTTGGGGGAGGTGACAGGTGTGAGGAATTTGGAGAGATGATAAACCAGAAAAAATAAGGACCGTGGAATTAATTAGGAGTCTTAATCGATATATTTTTTTAAAAATTATATTTATAATTATTTAAATAATAATAATAAAAGAACAAAAAATTTTGAGAAAGATGAAGTTAATTTTAATTAAAAGCGCATAACGTTTTTGGTAAAAATTTATTAATATTAATAATAAGTTTCGTTTATAGAAAAAATTATTTTTTATTCATGAAATACTATATTTTTAAAATAATTATTTTATTTAAAAATCTTAAAAAAAATAAGTTGAATCAAGATGACATGAATTGAGTTTTTGCAAAGGACATCCATTTTAAGTTAATTATATTTATGTTGCACCGTTCCTAAAATAGCTCAAGGATAGGTAGTGCACGGGCTAAACAAAACTGCTTTGACAACCCATTCAAAGCTGACGTTTTACTAACCCAAGAAGCATTGGGTTTCACAAGAACATAGACATCATATTCTATTTATTAAGAAGTGCCATCATTGTTATCCATGCTTTTTCCTATCCAGAGATCGAAGTGTCGTTCATCCGCGGGGAATGGGGTTCGAACCAGTAATGAAATTCTAGTATCATTTGGTCAAATAACTCGATAGTATCATTATTGTCGGTTGAAATTAATAGAGTTATATGTAACGAAAGTATTTATAAATAATTTTTAAAAAAATAAATAGATAGTTTTAGGTATAATAATAAATACCCCAATTAGATCCCAAAAAATAAACCATCCCAATAATATCACAGCCAACCCTCAATCCGGCACTGGACGAAAAAAATTTCCTACGGAATTTTTCCGAATCTCTATCTCTCTAGAGAATAATCTTTTCTCTCTCAATATTGCACTCATCGGCCATGAACAATCCTATTATCTGTCTGTGAAGCGATCAGCCATATCATCCTCTTTACAGGAAGATCACTATTTTTTACTCAAAACAAAAGTCCCGAATGTTTTTAGAGAGAGAATGGGAGTTATTTTCTTAGGGTGGTTAGTGGGTTAGTGGGTGTTCTCCCACTAACCTCATAATTCAAATTTTAAAAGTTTAAAATACCACGTGGGCATCACCCATAACCAACATCTCCCACTTGCACACGAGGGCATTTAATATTCGTCACAAGATCACAACTCATGCGATCACATCACCCTGCTGGACTTTCATACAGAATTGGTTTGTGGCGCTGCGAGTACACCCGTAAAGCAAAGACCTCTCGATGCACTGTTAGGATGATCGAGAAGCCATCGTTAGTATCAAAAGAACTCGTGCGCACCCCCGGATCCAAGACTAATTACATCCATCGAGCTACTTTCCTCAACGAAAGTAATCCCCAATAAATGCTCGACTGTGTATCCACTATTGTGCTTACATCCCAACATGGACAGACATAATAGGCTAGCCAGTGAATACAACACAATGATGTAATATCAATTGGTCTTCCTTTTCCCAAACTCGAATCTACCTCGACTCAATTTGCTTCCTGCCAACGTAGAAGTAGCAATCCCGGGCAGGAACTCGAGCCAAAATTTCTAGAAACAACCGAAAGTGATAAGGGTACAAGAGATCCCACCCAATGGATCTCGGGTTTCACACAGTGGAAACGGGGATCAAAATCATATCAATGTCTCAAATAATACTCCCACTATCCCTGATCAACATATCACACGCAGTATGAAACGCGTGCCACAGTATTATTTCTCCATCTCTCAAATGACATATGTCAGATTTCTCTAACACTGTGCACGTATGGGACTCAGTCTACACATAAGACTTTACCCAGAGATCTCAGAGAGAGTATCTCAGAGATAATATCACTAGTCGCAGGTGATATCTGAGATCTCAAACCTGGCTACTTACAGGGAACATGGATGTGGGTACGTCCATGCTGGTCATATCGCATATGACCTCATCCTGAACACATATCAGGGTGACTTATGTTCTAGTAGGGTCACTCTCAAAGCCTCTTACAACTAGAAACCATCTCATCTCCGCTCACTCAAAGCTGGAGGTGGTCACTCGTGTGAGAGAGTCGACCACGCCTGCCTGACATATCATTTATCACAACATATCACAAAATATATGACAATTAAAATAGTGCAATAAATAAATGACCCAATCATGTACACATGTCATACATATAACACAATAAGCATCAGTACAAAATGAGAAATGTCAATATACATACAAACCCAATGATTCCAATATCTCATACAGGAATCTATCACAATGGGTTTATTGAAGGGATCAGCCATCAGGCTGTATAGTAATGTACTTAATTTGTCACTTCACCCTTCTCGGTGATGTATCTCATAACGTAGTATTAGGTATCAATGTGTTTGGACTTATTGATACTTAGGGTCTCAAGTGTGGTCAAAGGCGGCCTGATTTTCTCAATAAATCATCACTGGCCTCCCACTATCTGACACAACCCCTTAGTGATCCGAAAATTTTCGGAGCCAAACACTTTCTTGAACTGTCACTGAGCATCTCATAAACTCAGTTTTTATCGTAGATAGAGATATATAGGTTTGCTTCTTGTCGCTTCAAGAGAGTAAAACCTGATATCGATTTGCATACATTCAGATTGCCAACTCAGTCGGTATCTGAATACCCAATAAAATGCAAATCACCTTCTCCGTAACACAAGGAGAGGTGCGCAGCTCTCTCAAGATATCTCGGAATCCTTTCACTGCTCTCCAGTGATCCCCTCTAGGATTCGATCAATATCTAATTACCATACTGACTGCAAAGCAAACGTCTGAACGTGTACGCGACACTGCGTATATCAGACTACTCAATGCACTGGTACAAGGGACTCAACTCATTTCCCTTGTCCTTTTTCTGAGTCTTAGGGCATATGTCAAGAATTAGGGTTTAACTTTTTAGCGATAAGAGTATCTTTAGAGTTGTAGTCGATCTTCTCGAAACCCTCGAGAACTCCATTGATGTTTGAATCCTGTAAAAGAGTCAACACCTGTCTCGAGTGATCCCTCTGGATCTTAACTTCGAGGAAGAACTGAGTCTCACCCATGTTCTTCACATCAAGACTCGACAATATCCACGTTATCGTGGTCATCAGATACTCTCTGTTGTTCCCAGTCAACATGATGTCATTCACATGAGGACATGATCACAAAAGAATCAAAAGAACGTAAAAGGTATACGCGATGATCCTCCTCGATCATCACGAAACCGTAAGATATCACCTTTTCGTGAAATCTCAAACGCCACTGCCTGGATTGATGATTAAGGTCATATGTAAACTTCCGAAGTCGACAGACCTTATCATTTAGATCTATAAAAATAAAGCCAGATTGCCATTCCTTATAGATCCTCATCCAAACTCTCACTCAGGAGAACAGTCTCAACATTCATCTGGTCTCACTCCAGATCCATATCATGTCTACGACAATCGCTAAAAGTAAACGGATCGAGGTAATCTTGCCATCAATCTGAGTAACCCCTGGTTATCAGATAGGCCTTATACCTCTACACCGATTCGTCGGCCTTTTTCTTGATGTTGAGAACTCACATGTTCTCAACGGCCATACTTCCCTCAGGTAAATCAACTAGATCTCAGATCCTGTTGATTCTCATCAACTCCTCTCACCCATGGCCTATAATCAATGGTCCTCCATGGAACCCTCAAGAAACTTTAGGACAGTTAAAGGTTTCTTGTAATCCTCAAGAGTCATACTGAGAGTCTCTCCCTCAATCGGGAAGCAACGGTTAGGTACGCATCCTCGACTACTCTTAAGAGGATGGGAAACCTTTTTACCTCTAGATGGATCGCTCCCACTAGAACCCAGATCCGCAATGGATTCTTGGATCCAGCCACTGGGATTAGCCAACCACTAGGCTCATCCATCTCATAAAAGGTAAAGTCACAATTGATTTCACGTCTCATAGGGAAATCACTTTCAAGAATCTCTGCATCATGAGACTCAATCTCAGTGAAAGTGTCATTTATATGCTCATTAGAAAAACATCTCTTTTCTCGCAAGCCTAACTCGTTGTGTAAATGCGAGAAATAGTGAACATACGTTGCATAACCCCATAATCTCGAATGGCTAAGGTCAGGCTACCTCCCTATCCAAAGCTCATATGGAGTACTGACTGCGGACTTCAATAGAATACGATTGAGAACATAAGCTGCAGTCAATAACGCATCTCCCTAATAGGAAACGAGTAAATTGGTTTGCGCCATCATCAGCCTCACCTTCTCAAACAAAGTCCTATTCCTCTCTCGCGGCTACTCTACTCCACTGAGTAACGAGGAATAGTCAGTTTCTCGTAATGTCCTTCTTGAAATAGAGCTCTTTAGACAAATACTCGAGCTCTCAATCGGTTCTAATAGCCTCTACTCTCAAGTTTAACTGATTCTCAACCTCGCTAGTAAACCTCCTGAAACATCTCAATGCCTCAGACTTGTGCGAGATCAGATAGAAATAATCGAAACATGTGTATTTGTCTATGAACGTAATCGAGTATCCAACACCATTTCAGGTTCTCACGTTCATAAGGCCACAGATGTTGGAGTAAACCAACTACAATGGAGTCCTAGCCCTCATTGCATTGTCGAATAGTTTTCTCGTAAGTTTGCCGTCTAGGCAAGACTGGTTAGTGGGTTCTACAAAACCACTCACTGCTAACCGGTTCATCCTCTCTCACACTAGGAGAATAACAAGAAATACCATTAAAAGGAATTATTTCCAGTGCATATAGTCCCTCATGGACCAAAATAGAACCAATCATAGAATTGTCGTAACAAATAGAAATTTTAAATTTCTAAATTAACAGAGCATATCCTAAACAGAAATCAAGTTCGGTCGAACTTTTGGAGTGTAAATAGCATACAGAGTCTAGCAACTTTGCAACTCCAACTTGCAAGTGCTACTCCCTCTGATGTCAACAAAACACTCCGTTTCTGTACGTAAATCCTCCTACTTGAGGACTCACTGGGCGGAACTATTTAAGCGCGCCCCTATCTCGAGCTATGTGGTTGGTTGTTTCTGTGTTTACAATCCACGAAGGAGAGAAAACAGAAAGCAACTCAAACCAAGCAAAGAAAAAAGAGATAATTTTCACTCGTCGCACTCATGAGCGAAATGACCAAGTCTACTACTCATGTAGCACTATGCCTTGGTCGTATCCAACTCCTTTTCACTGCGCATTATTATTATCAGTTTTCTCGGATGTTTTCTTCTTACCTGAATCTCGAGTCATACAGGAGTCCTTGCTCGACTCCACCGCATAAGCATGACCCGAGTATGGCCTACTCGCCTCTAGATGTTCCTACTCGAGCTCACTGTGCCTATTCACATTAGTGAAAGTGCGAATACTTTCATCGTATGTGAAATAGACTTTCATGATTTCTCATGAAGCCGGTAAACGGCTGAATCGCATCCAGCACTAGAAAACATATCCGAAATGGGCTCAGTCACATTCCCCAGCTCGGCGATCATACTCGACATTTTTATCAAATGTTGCATCATCATATGATCAACCATTTTCTTATAAGTTATTATACTTATAAGATAGCATCCTCATCTCAGGATCTGTAAGAGCACTATAATACTCTTTATAGGGTGAGCCAAACCGATAAAATCGTAGGATATTGCTCATAGATTGGGATCACATCATCGTGCATACTACTCAGGAGGATTGCCCTAACTCGGCTATCATTCCTCTTTCATGCACGTAATGTCTCATAATCCCGTCTCTCTGAGGTGTGGAACCCTCTCTGGAGTCCACCATCTCATGCCTCATAATTTTAATTAGATCTTGCTCTTCGAGGATAAATTGAATCTACCAGTGAAAAATCTCGTATTTATCACCATTCAATTTTATCCCCCTTGTAAAAAAATCAAATACGACAATTTTAGAAGCAGTCATTTAGATAGACGTGACTTGTGATGCTTATTCTCACATTTTGTGCACCCTACGAATCAACAAAACTCAAATAATTCGAATACATACCCCAAGACGAACGTATGAATCAACAGACACCATACACCACAATCTGGGATAGCATCTCACCATTTGGACTAGGATTCGATGCACAAAAACCCACAAAAAGTCACTTTTATCGATGTGGGACCCTCAAAAATTGAAAAAATTTCAATTCCGGATGACCTGACGCGCCGCCGGCGGTCTCACGCGCCGTCACGCACCTGCGGCGCGTCACCAATTAGCCCCCTCTTCAAGTCAGATTCCCCCTTGTCTATTTCCTCCTGATAATGGTCGTGATAGTGATGATTGTGATGATATATTTGATGGTGATGGTGATGGCGATGGTGATGGTGCTTGAGATTGCTTATTGTTATTTGATAGTCACATTTGAACATGGTTACTTTGACACATTTTGGTAATTGTTGATATTTGAACAATTGAATATTGGGACTTGATGTTGTGCTTGTTTTTGATATTGTTGTTGTTGTGACTCTTGGTAGTTACATTATTAGTTGAATTATTAGTTGATGTTGTATGATTAGTTAGGACTTGATGTCTTATGATTAGTTGTCGTTGAATTCTTAGTTCATTTATCTAGCTGGATGGTTAGTTGTATGGATGAGCAGAGACAATAGTAATTTGATATTGATGAATGTTAGACGGTTAGTTGATGATGTTGATGGATGAGCAGATATAGAAACAGGTTATACAGGGAAAAATTGAGGAAATATGCTAATAAAATTTATTTTTGTCACAAAAATCTCAGATTCGTCGTAAAATTCGTTACTAATAATCCCAAATTCATCGCTGAATTCATCGTCCATAACAAAATTTGTCACAAATAGTGACTAATTTACCAACGAATTTAATTCATCACAAATTTGCCATGAAAATAATTTATCGCAAATTATGTAACGAAAAAAAATTTATCGCAAATTTGCAACAAAAAAAAAATTGTGGCTAATATTTATGACGAATTTGGCAACAAAATTTTATTCATCACAAAATTTGCAACGGAAGATCGAATTTTCGTTGCTAATTTTTGCGATGTAAATTTACGACGAACTTTTGACAAAATTTTGTCACAAAATTCATCGCAAAAACGCTATTTTTTGTAGTGAGGGTCTATAAATGTTGAGCTTTTTAGAAATTTGTGAACAAAATGGAATATAGATGCCAATAGTTGGTGATTGATGGAATTAGAACGTGGATTTATGGATTTTGGGTATTAGGGTTTGTGTTATGTTTAGGAAAACCGATTAACCCTAATCCTACAAATGATTGAGTAACAAATTGGCATTTGATGACTTAAGTTTAAGACAATTGGAATCCAAGTAAGGATTATCACTTGAGTGAATTTCATTGTGAATTGAAATTGAGAGTATTTACCCTCTCAAAAGGTGAGTGGATTCATAATTATTGTTTTTAATAAGAAAATATTTTCAATTCATTTTAAAAATGTTTCTAAAAATTGTTTATAACTATTTTATGATTGTTGAGTGTCCTGTAAGAAAATTTGGTATGAAAAATGTATCCATGTGTTAAATTGAAATTAATATGCCATGTCGATTGATCTACGTTAAACATATTGGCATCTCATGATTTGAGAAGTGTTTGAATAAATGTTGACACATTTGAATATATGTTGTGATAATTGTGAAATGATACTGTATATATGATTAATGGTTATAATCATTCCCTCCATGGTGCGAAATCTAACGAGGTGACGTGATTATATATTTATTTGACTAAGGAGAAAGATGCGCTCGAGAGGTACCTCCAAATTCCTCCCTTTGGACTAGCCTGGTAGCACCCCTGGGGAGATCCGAGTCAACGCTAAGGTCGGGGTATTTGTGAAATAGATAAACATAAAAAACTCTTACCAATTCTATCCTTTGTCATGGTAGACCATTATCAAGAACTAGGATTTTGATAACTCTATGATTTTGAAAAGCATGTGGATATGACTGGATGCATCTAACTTATTTATAATGATTTGTTGAATCTTGTTTGAAACCTGATATTTATTGATGAATTTGGATTTCATATGGATATGATGGCATGATTTTGAGATAATTATTTAACATGTCTACAATCATCACTTATTTATTATCATAACACGTTATGTACTCATTTGATATAGTATGTACTCACCCCTCCTGACTCCATTTTTATACAAAAAGTTTAGTTAGAACCCATTGTCATTTAGCGTTGGATTTGGAAAGATTACCTTTTTGATCTTCTTTTTTGTATAAACTTTGCTTTGGTCTTTAAGATATCGATAGATAGACACGAGGATGCCATTTTGTATAAAATCTACTTGGAAACTTATTTGAACCTGTATTTTTATTTGGTTGGGATTGTATATGTATATATTACATTGAGGACCTCTATTTTCTTTTTATGAAGTTTATTGGGAATTGTTTGATGATTTTGATTTCTCTCTTGAGTGGAGACTCTGTTCTATGGATTTGATGATATTGTGTAGTCGAGTTGGTCTACGGTTTTATTGGATATTTCGAAAGTCTTGTGGTGCCTTGGAGCACGGGATGGAGTTTACACGTATTTTAGGGTAGTACGGCGATTGTCGCGTACCAAGACCTGTAGGTCGGGGCGTGACATTCTTACATTAGTTACAACTTTTTCATACATATCTCTATTAAGATTAATATATTTTAAGGAAATCTCTTTATTTTCATCAGTGCCCACCATAATTAGTCTCTAGAAACTATATTATGTGCTTTTTCTAAGTCAATAAATATCATACGCTGGTCTCCATCAAATGTTTTAATAAATGAATTGTTTCAGTGGTAAATATACCTATCATAAATTCAAATTGATTTTGAAATATACTTATCTCCAATCTCAATCTATACTCTATCTCTTTCTCCCATAATTTTATAGTATGACTCATAAGTTTAATTTCTCTGTAGTTGAAATAATCTTGTATGTTTCATTTATTTTTTTATAGTGATACAAGTGTACTTTTTCTCCATATTTGAAGCATTTTTTTGGTTTGCCAAATTTTGTTGAAAAGATTCATTAACATTATTATATCAAATTCACCTAAATATTTTCACACTTCAATAGGAATATCATCAGATCGTATAGTTTTATTATTTTTCATTCTATTTAAGGCATTCTTTATCTCATGTGGACAAATTTTACATTTAAAATATCTATTAACCTCTTCTATAGGTATCATGATATTTCTTATATCTATTGTACTCTTAATATTAAAGAGATTATCAAAATAATCCATCCAACGCTTTCTTATGTCCTCATTTCTTACAACTATACTATTGATTTCACTCTTAATATACCTAATAACATTTAGATTTTTTCTCTTTCTTTCCCTTAGTTTGATAATTCTATATATCTCTCTTTCTCTGTTTTTTATTTTCAGTCTATTGTATAATTTATTATACACCTTATTTTTTAATTCGTGGATAATTTTTTTCATCTTTTTTTTTCACTTTATATTTTTCATATGCATCACTACTGCTACTTCCACTTTTGAGATTTTTATAACACTCTCATTTCGTTTGAATAAGAGTTTGTATTTTCTTGTTCCACAACCAAGACTCTTTGCCTACTGGACCCCAAACCTTAGATATGTTAAGAATCTCCCTACCTATATCTTTAATATTATTAAATATCTCTTTCCACATTATTTCTGAATCATTATTATCAGACCAATTTGAAAATTGACTTAATTTGTCTCTAAAAGTCGTCACCTTTTCTTGTTTTAAATTCCACTGCTTAATTCTTGACTTTACAAATGAACGATACTTTTTTTACCTTTTAAGCACACGTACATCTAAAACTAAAAGTTTATACTGAGTTGCTGCACTCTCCCCCGATATTATTAATATTATTTGACATTTCTTTCCACATTATTTCTAAATCATTATTATCAGACCAATTTGAAACTTGACTTAATTTGTCTCTAAAAGTTACCACATTTTCTTTTTTCAAATTCCACTACTTAATTCTTAATTCTACAAATGGACGATACTTTTTTTTACCTTTTTGGCACACATATATCTAAAACTAAAAGTCTATACTAAGTTATTGCACTCTCTCCTGGTATAATCTTGCAATCTTTACTAGTTATTTTATCATCTCTCCTAGTAAATAAGAAATCTATTTGCCTAGCATTTGACCCACTTCTATATGTAACTATGTGTGACTCTTTTCTCTTGAAGAAGGTGTTTACGAGTACCATATTAAATGTTGTGACAAACTTTAAAATGGTATCTCCCGCTTTGGAATTTCCACGATTGGATTTCACCAAAATTGTCGAAGCTTCCTTTGCCATTTTTGCATTCATGAATTTCTTGAATAGATATAACTCGACCTTGGTGTTAAGGTAGTGACGTGCCTTAAGATCTAATTGTCTATTTTTCTCCAATTCTTTGACTGCTCCAGAAGACAACTACGAGGTTGATGCAGATTCTTCAAACCCTTTATCGATAATAGGCCAGATTTCAATTGCACAAAAGAAACCCTCCATCTGTTTGGACCATACCTCAAAATCATTTTTACCATCATAGATAAAAACGGGACAATCTTATTGATGATATAGATTATTCATGAATTAATTTCTCTAAGATCTTACATAAGCTATGATACAATTTGAAGGCTTTAAAACCCACAAAGTAAAATAAACAAAGACTATGGTTTGGTAAAGAAATAAGAAAGAAATAAAACTTTTATTAATCAATAACTCTCACACTGTAATAATAACTCTCACCATAAAATTATTTTTTTACACCATAATAATGATTCTCTCTCTCTAATCACATAATAAGAATCCAGCTCTATATATAGAGATGTTTAAGAAATTTAAACCAAACAAAATACAACTATCCAAAACAAACTAAAACACAACTGAAACTATTCAACAAAAAGAAATAAAAACATCATATAGAGATAAGAATGAGAATTTCATATAAAGATATGAATTTTATCAGAGATAAAAAGTTTTGGTTTAATTTCTACAACTTGTCACCGGCCGTGATCCGCGGGAGCCGACACATTTCCCACTGCTGCCGTTTTGATTTCCTTAAAGCTCAGCCAGTTTCTGGCATGCTTTCCTGAAAAAAGGAGAAACTTTTAATATTACATATTGAATTGCCCCAATTATCTTGTTAGTAAGTAATACCCGATTTAGTTGATAAAACTAATTATAATTCAATGACCGCACAGTGCATATAAATTATATGTTATTCAATGTGCTTTTATATCTGTTAGAAATGTTGGATCCAGGTCCACCCATGAGGGCAAACCCAGGACCTATTCCCTTTGTTTTTGAATTTAAGAAAAGGGAATGGATGGTTATTGAAAACCACCCCGTCAACTTCTCTCAACTCCCCCTCTCTCTCCCAAACTCCCTTTTACACTCACTATTCGAAAAAGCAAAAAAAACAAAGAGATGATGATATATACACCTTTTTGGAATATAAACGTGTGAGTGTGAAAAGGTAGAAAATAAGAATGCAATTTTTTTCTTTTGAGAAAATATATCTCTTGAGAGAAGAGAAAAGAGGGTTCCAAAAATATACAAAGTGATTTTTGGCAATTTGATCATTTGACACATCAAAGAAGGCATTTGGACTGTGGAACTATAGGGAGTGATCCATTTTTATGATGCTTTCTCGACCTAGAATATCCATTTGCCAAAGAGAAAAGTGATCAAACCCAAAATTTAGATCCGGAGAAATTCCGCAAGAAATATTTTTGTTGATTTATATTAAAATCATCAATATCATAAAAAAATAATGGTCGTTATATCTACCATCATAAAAAATAAAAAATAATGCACTAGGTTTTGAGCTGCCCCAATTATAATCGACTCTCTATAGGCAGGCTTAGACACAGAGAGGAGGCCAAATCCCAAAATTTCTTCCCGCCAAACCACACACTTGCATTTGCATATCAGAGAGAGAGATCCAGATTCGGGGCTTGTGGGAAAATGCCTTAGGGCCATAACAGATGATGTAGTAAGGACGCGTACTGGGCTTGTAAGGATCATTTTTCCTTTTACATTTTTAGACAGATAAAGATAATGTTAACGCAAATCACAAAATCGTAATTCGTTTGTTTTCACAATAAATCTATCAAGGGAAAATCAAAAGTCAAGCCGAAGAACAAGCTTCATTTAAGCTAATCGTAAATTTTGGAGTTGGTTAGTAGCTTTTAAATAGCTTTAAAAAAAATTGTGGTTTGTATCCGGAAACATCCTTCCATTCAGGAATGTTCGGTTAAAGTGGATCAAAATCAAGAATTAAATTGAAACACATGATTTGGATTAATAGGATAGGAATTTTAGAAAAGAAACCCTAAAATTATGGAGTTTCTGAAACCAAGTGAAGACATAGGTTTTTGAAACTCATTCCCAAAGTTTTTTTATTTCAAATCTAATTCCAAATCCTGGGTGCAAACTAAATGCCCCTTGGGTGTTCTACCATCAGGATTTTCCACATCCTTTTCATAAATTTAAATATTAGATTTGTTTTTTTTTTTTTTTGGTGGATGAATATTAGATTTGTATCCTATATATATATATATATATATTTATAATTTAATATCATCCAGTATTATCCTATACTTATAAAATGCATATATATTTTGAGAAAATGTCATAAAACTTTTTCATAACAAGAATAAAAGATGTCATTCCATACTACATTCAAGTATAAAGTATATATATATTAATAATTTGAGTCATTAACTATTCATAAACCAGTCGATCCGTTTTGACGGAATCCAACATCCTTCCCTATTGACTTGGGAAGATGACTAAGGTAAGCAAGGTTTTAGCAACATCCAAAACAAATGGAGGTAAAAAATTCTATGTTTGTTGCGTCATGATTTTAAAGTTTGATCACTGGTAGAGTCATACATAGATTGGGAGGGTGAAAAACAAACATCGAATTGGTCAACCCCGGAACACAAATATTTATATATATATATATATATATATATATATATATATATATATATATATTTATATATTTATATAACTGATTGAAGGGCTCGAAAATGAAATGTGATCTGATCTCAAAAAAAAAAAAAATATCTTACTTCTTCCCTAAATACTTAAACATTAATTCAATGCAATTCAATTCAATTATTCAGCACCACTAGATGAATTTTTTTTTTTTTCTAATAAGCTATTGTTATATCATAACCACGTTATATTTAATTAAATTCGATTTGAATCAATTGAACTATTATTTCTATTTTGTTTAAAGGGTATCGATACCCAATCATTCAACCAACCAGACTTAAATTGGCTTGACAAGATGTATACCAAAACTAAAAAGATATATCATTCATGGAAGGAAAAGTAATTATTCTTTCGGTCCTATTTTGTTTGTCTGTTATTTCTTTTTGAATGTTTCAAAATGTTTGTTCACTTAATATTTTAATATTTTGAACTTTTATTATTCCTTCCATAAATTCATTTTATTTCAATTTTTTATCACCCACTAATCCTTGTTATTAATTTGTTGATATTTTTCTAGGATAATAATTAACTAATCATAGTCCTTTATTTTTTCTTTTCAAATTGATAGTATTGTAATATTACTATCAATTTTTGAAAAATCATTTGTACACAAAAATAATTTAACATATTTCAATAAAAAAAATTACTTTTGTGCTGGGGATTTTTTTCTAAGAATAAAAACAAAATCCAATATTTGAAAAACAAGTGTACAGACTTGTGAACTTCATAATCACACATAACTACAAAATTTACATGATTTACGTTTATATACAGTTGTTAATAACTAAATGATATAATTCCACGCATGGTACAATATAACTAATTATGTTTGTAGATCATTTTCTTTTCGAGAATTCAATATATTGTCAGCGAAGGTACATATAAGAGTAATCTTTTTTTTTTTTTTTTTGGATGGGACAGAAGCGTCCTTATATAATCCGTTTGAATCCTAATCGCTCTAATATGATTTGCTCGATCTGACACATAAACTGATTTCTTAGACCATATTCCTTTTCCATTACGTTTTCAAATCTTACTATTTTCGGTTTACACGAAATCCCCCTTTGTTATAATAATAATAATAATAATAATAATAAAAAAAAAAAAAAAGAAGTTATGTAATACAAAGAATTGACAAAAAATAGCCTAATTTACATTAAATTGAAAAGTATGCAATAATTTACTACGGTTCTTATGAAATCTTGCTTAAAATTTGTTGGGTTAGTTACATTTTGTCCTCCCGTGATTTTATGGAGACCACATGCTATTGTTATATTTCAAAAATATTCAAATATCCTCATGTGATTTTCAAAAAAATGAAAAGTGGATAGAAATTTATAATATTAACATAAAGATAATGGAGACACATAAAATGTCTACTATATACCTCCTTAAAATGTTTCAACCTCCAGCAAACTGAGAAGAAATTTTTGTTTAAAAAAAAAAAAAAAAAAAAACTCTCTCTCTCATTCTTCTCCCATTCATCTCCAACCTGGAACATACAAAATATATATATATATATATATATATATATAAACAATCACACTCACTCTCTCACTCTTCCCCTCTTCCCCGTTCATCTTCGACCTCCAACACCCCCAGGGAAAAACAAAAACTCTCTCTCTCTCTCTCTCTCTCTCCCCCCCCCCTCTTTCTCCATTCATCTTCAACATTTAGCACACCAAAAACAAAATCCCACTCTCTCTCTACCCTCTCTTCCCCATTCATATTCAAACTCAAGCACTAAAAAAAAAAAAAAAAATCTCACACTCTCTCCCCCCACCCTCTTCCCCATTTATCTTTAACCTCGGGCACACCCAAGAAAAGAAGAAAAGAAAAGGAAAAAAAAAATTCTCACACTCTCTCTTTCCACATTCATCTTAAACCTTGAGCACCAAAAAAAAAAATCTCTCTCCTTCTTCCCCCTTCATCTTCAACCTCTGGCACACCCAAAAATAATCTCTCACTCTCTCTTCTCCTCTCCCCTCATTCGTCTTTAACCTTCAGCACACTCAAAAAAAAAAAAAATCACATTCTTTCTCTCTCCCTATTCCTCCATTCATCTTCAATCTCCGGCACACCTAAAAAAAAAAAAAAAAAAAAAAAAAAAAAACTCTCTCTCTCTTCCCCCATTCATCTTCAACCTTCGGCACACTAAAAAAGAAAAAAGAAAAAAATCTCACTCTCTCTATCTCTATGCAACAATGGATCCAAACCCTAAAACCTTCCTAATCCTCTCCTCCATCATGTCTAAAGTTTCTCTCTCTCTCTCTCTCTCTCATCTGTCACAGCAACATCAAGCTCCTCTCCTTTCTCGCTCCTCTTCTCTACTCTGCATCTATGATTATCATCTCCCAAGAAAAGAGAGAATGAAAGAAGAAGAGACAGAAGAGAGGAGAGAAGATGGGGTTAATTTTGGTAAAACAAAATTAATCTTATGGGTCCGTATAGCATTTTCCGCGCGTGCTTCTCAATTTCGGTGAAATCTGATCATTTCTGTCACTTTCTACTTTTTTGAAAATCACAGGGATATATTTGAATATTTTTTAAATATATGGGTAATATGTGATTTTATGTAAAATCACAGGAGGGCAAAGTATAATTAACCTAAATTTGCTATATGTTGAAACTCATGAAAAGTGTTTAAAATAATAGTGCTTTAGAAGTATGAGTATATGATAATTCTTATTTAAGGGAAAGAGAGGGTACTCACCATGTGTGGGAGAGAGGTCATATGCAGGAGTTGGAGGCCCCTGAACGTGAGGGATTCTGCCTAAGCTGCGGGCGTCTATGTTTTTGTTTGGTGGGATAGTCGTAAAAAGGATACATATAAAGAACAAACGGCAAACGAGGAGAGAAAAAGAACAACTCATATAACTCTCCATTTGTTTGGTGGGAGATTATCACCGACAAAGGTCACCTTTTGTAACGGATTATGGGTGCTGCTTTCATAGCCATGTTTCCATTTCTATAAATAGTAACAATATATGCGGACATGAATGGGCAAGACCCCGGGAGTCAATTTAAAAAAAAAATAAATAAATAAAAAATTGCAAGTCAATAAGTAAATATAAAAAATTGGAAAATAATTATATAATTTAATTATTTATCAAAAAAATTTTGTCGTATAAGGATTTAGTTTTTGCTCCTGCAAGAAATTTATGACTTTGTTTACGCTTATAGGAAAAAAATCAAAAATAATAATAATAATAATAAGTTGGGATGGAGACCTCCTGCAAAATTCAAACTTAGAATTTGGCTCTTGTTGAATTCCAAACGCCTACAACAATTGAAGACCAATAAGAAAAATCTCATTGGTGCACTGCCGATATTTTAAATCATGTATTTCCAACTTTGCTAACCATATACACATGAAAATTATTATTTACACTTTATTCCTTTTCCATTGCATTAATTTCAAATATTACTATTTTCAGTTGACACGAATTCCCCCTTGTTGTAATAATAATAATAATAATAATAATAATAATAATAATAATTGTAGTTATATAATGCAAAGAATTAAAAAATATATATATTCTTTGAAAAGCATGTAATCATTTACCAAGTTATCATGAAATCTTGCTTAAAATTTGCGTTATGTTGAAACTTATGAAATAGAATTTTGCTACCTTCACCTCATAGATTAGAGAGGATATTTTACTTAAATTTGTAAGAATAAAAATATATCTTGTGAAAAGATATGGACAAGACAGATAAAATTTCTCCTTTTTTGTGTTTTTAATTTGACATTTCTCTTATTAAATAATTAAGGTCCCTTCCATACTCAAAAGAGTTTTACGGATGTCATTTTTCTTGGTATATAGGAATCCGAAGATTGAATTTAAGTTTAAAAAGGATTTTATAGATGTCAAGTAACAGGTCAAACCTTTTTAAGTGGCGCCGGTCAAAATGTTTCATGATTTTTTTTTTTTTTTTTGTTCACCGATCAAAATTTAGATTTCGTCCGATTAATTAAGTCGGAGCAATGTAGGACCCATTTTAGAGGTTGACTCTCTTAAATTATTTTTCTTCATTCTCAGGACTCAAACTCAAAACCTCTAATTAAGAGAATAGAATATCCGATCACTCAATCTAAAAGAATTTAGTGTTTTATAACTTTCATGCAGTCACCAACGATTAATCATAGACGTGTATTTGATTAAACTGCATTATTCTCTGGTCACGGTTTAAGAATCCCATTTTCATACAGAAAACAAGCATTCAACCTGCCAATGTGACTAGATGATTGCTTTATTTTCATGCAATTCTGAAAAGCCTTCTGATTTAATTTTTTTGGTGTTTTTTAAATTGAATCGGACCGGCTGGTTGGACTGATCAATTCAATCATAAATCATTATATAGTTTGGTTTTGATTTTTACTATTAAATCAGATAAAATTAAAAACGATCAAACACTATAAAAGAACATGATTTTAGCGACAAAATTTAGCAACGAAAAAAATATGTCGCTATTTAGCGACAAATTTAGCGATAAAAACCAAAATCCGTCACTAATTAACGATGAATTAGTTTTTCATCGCTAAAATTAGTAACGGATTCATATTTCTGTCTCTAATTAGCGATGGATTTCCTTTTTTGTCGTTAAATTTAGCGACAAAAAAAATTCGTCACTAAATTTAGCGACGAAAAATGAAATCCGTCACTAATTAGCGACAAAAATATAATCCGTCGCTAAATTTAGCGATGAAAATGTAATTCATCGCTAAATTTAGTAATGGATTCTAAATCCGTACTTATATTTAGCTACGAATTTAGCTGTCGCTAAATATAATTTTATATTTTTATTAAATATATATTTATAATTTATATTTTTATTAAATTAGGGTATTGATTTTTATTAAATATAATTTTATATTTTTTAAATATAATTTTATGATTTTTTTAAAGATAATTTTGTAATTATATTAAATATAATTTTGTGTTTTTATTAAATATAATTTTGTATTTTGTATTTTTGTTAGATTAAGGAATTATATTTTTAATAGTGAAGAGTTAGAAAAAAAGTATAGAAGTAAAAAAAAAAAAGTATATCAGATAAATTAATGTGGTATAGTGGTTAAGAGCGTTTCAGACAACTCCTTAAACCCAGATTTGAATATGGACAAAAGCATATTTTCTGCAAAAAAAAATAAAACAGTAAAAGGTGGACATGTGCGGGCGGGTAAGGGCTGGCGGGGTGTAGGCATGGGTGGGCAAGCAGCAGGGGGTGACGGAATTTTAGTGATGAAAATCCAAGTCCGTCGCTAAATTTTTGTAACACATTATTAGCAACGGAAATTTTTCCGTCACTAAAGTTTTAGCGATAATTTTTTCTAAAATTTTCGTCGCTAAACCCTTGTTTTTTAGTAGTGAAAACTATTTAAAATCGATCAAAACTGATAAAATCGACTGGTGCGATCGATCCGATCAATATAATATACAAATTATACATGAAATTTATTTTATTTTAAAATATATAATATACAAATTATATATATGACATGATGTTGATAGGGTTGGGTTCGACCTGAACAAAACTTGTGACCCACCTGAACCCGAGGTGTCCGGGTCGGATTAATTCGGGTTTTTTATTATACCGGGTCGGATTCAGGTCAGTAATTAAAAAACCCGAATTAACTCGAATACATATAATCATAAAGATAAAAATGGAATTATGGCTAAAAAAAATAGTTTGTAAGGACCATATTTTTCTTTTTATTTTATTTGTATATCGATTAAAAAAAATTTAAAATTTTCAAATTTTTTTTTGAATACTATAAATACAAGATTCTTTGGAAAAAAAAAATTCTTGACTTCTACTAGCAAAAAAAAAAATCATCTTATTATGTTCACTAAAAAAACAATATTTAAATATTATTTTAAATTTTTAGGTTAAAAAAAAAATTTCGGGTTCGGGTACCCGCCCGAATTTAAGTACTTTACTCGGGTTCCAGTTCGGGTCAAAAAAATATAACCCGAATACCTCAGGTTCGAGTCAAAATAATATATTCGGATTTGGGTACCCAATCCAGACACAGCTCTAGATGTTGATGACTCCTGGTTTGCAAAACGGTCTAACCAATGAACCAATGAACCAGTAAATTGACCGAGTTGTTTTTTAGTTTAATTTTAAAAACATTGAATTTTTTTTTTTTTTTGTCTTAATAACATTATTTAAACACTTAATATTTTAAAGAGTAAATTATTTGCAAGTAAAAAATAATAATAGCTTGAAGAAACTACACTTAAGGTACTAGTTAACATCTACTACTTTGGTCCGAGGCCGTTGGGCTGGAGAAATTGATTGGAGGCAATGTTTTTAAAATAAACTATTCGGCTAACGGGTGCATGTATAAATTTATAATACTTTTCTGTCAAAATTACAAATATACGTTAATGGGTGCAGATCTGTTAATAATCTTTCATATTAAATAAACGAGAATTATTAAAATTCAAATCTGTTATATTAAAGAAAACTTTTATATCTGTTTGTTGTGTTATTACTATTTTAAATCTATATACGTGATAATTATTTTAGAATTTTATTATATCATTGCTCAGTGGCACAAACGATAAGCCCAAAAGAAAGTAAGGTGTTGGGCTCTGTGGGTCGGCTAACATAATTGCCAAGCCCATATAGTCGATCCTGTCACAGGTGTCTGCTTGCCTCCTCTTCAGCAGGGAGAGCTCTGGATTAAGTCCCCAACCATTATGAAAGGTATGGTGGTAATAAATTTGCGGGTACCATAAACTTGATTAACATTGAATTGCACTTCTCCTCGAACCAAAAACTAAATATTACTCAACGAGGCTTTTTAAATATTAACCATATTTTCAAGCTCAATTAAGAGAACTGATGAAATATATTTCATTCATATTTTTAAATTTTTATGATTTGATAGTAATAATTAAATTAAATACTTCCTTTATTTTATTTTTATATTTTTATATTTATAATATTGGGTATTCTGTAAATATGAAATTTCTTATAACAAATCAAAATAATAGTTTATTATTATGATTTATATTTTTATATATTATTTCTGAGGTTCAATTTCTCTAACATGATATTAGAGGTATCAGTTCTTTGTAGTCCTTCTATTCAATTCTCTAAAACCTTCTATGTATTTTTTTTTGTCCGACATAATTATCAGATCTACCATAGGAGTGTTTATTTGATATATCTTAGTCCAAACTTCTAAAAGAATCAATATTGTTAATGGCATTATTCTAGTGATTTTTTTGAAAAACAAATTTTTTCGCCTATCTTTTTTCTTTATATATATATTTAGACTCACGTTTTTTTTTTAATGACCTAATTTAAATTCTTTATACATATGTGGGAGGATTACACTTTTTCTTGTTAATTTTTACTAACATACAAAAATGGCGAAAATTATTTTGCTTTTCAATCTCAAGTTTTTTTTAATAATATTAAGTTTAAAAGAGAATATTAGAAAATATCAGGTATTTAAATAGATTAGATATGATTTAATTAAATATTTGACTTGTTTCATTCTTATGTTTCTATATTTGTACATTGGGCATTTTATAAATACATAATCTAGTAATTGTTTATCTAAGAAATAGATCATCGGGTTCATATTTTTATATAATTTTGTTGATATTGAAAAATATTTTGAGTATAAATTTACTGCTGAGAATTTTGTGTATTTTATATATAATCTTGTTATTTAATTCAGTAATTTGCTAGCTTAATAACTTGCAAGTGCATAAAAGGGGTATCTAAGTATGCTTCTTTTGGGGGGTGGATTTAAGGAATAAAAAAAAATGACAATAGCGTAAAACAACACACACACACACACAAACATATATTTCCAAAAGCTTAAACAATTACATTATCTTGTAAAATCTCAAAATTAGACAGAGTATGATTAGAGCAATTTTGTTTGTGCTTGTATCATATGACAACAAAGGGGGCGATCGGTGAAATGAGAATAGATAAATGGGATTTAAAAGAGTTAACTCTTTAATAAACTTAATAGTAGTTGGATTAGATTAATCGATAAAATTAAGATATCAATAAGTGGAAAAAAAAAAAAAAGGAATGGCGCCGATTATAAGAACAAAATTAATGATGATAGGCTAAGTATGGTACGTGCCTGTGAAACTTCTTTTTCTACGGTAACTAATTTTCCAGAAACCAAAATATTCCAATATTTAGATACTGCCTCCCATATGAAGTACAGGCCATTTTCCTTCTCTGCATGTCCTGTTGTTCCTCCAATTCTTGCCTTAATGCTAAAAAAGCCAATAATCACCTGCAATCAATAATTATTTAGAGCAGACTGAATTACTAAACTCTCATTAATATAGTGGTAGGGCATTGCATTCTCTTAAATATAGATCTTGGATTCGATTCATGGGAATAAAAAAATGAAACTTGGAAAAGTCAACTCCTTAATGGCTCTTATAGTGCTCAATTCAAATTAACCGGGTGAAACCCGAATATCAATCGATAAAAAAAAAATCCGAGACTGAATTTGAAAATCAATGATAAATAACTTGAATTCATAAAATTGAGACATAAAGAATGTCAGAGGTCAAACAATTCAATAATTTTTAACTCAGGTGATTAATCATAAATTAGTTTTCATCTTTTAATTTACAAGAGATTGCACCATAATGTGGAACAATAATAAACTAACGTATATGCTATGCTTTTCAACTCACCAAAGCCTTGCCAATTCATTTAAATACAAACTATGGTACACAGACGCGAACAATACACTCGTTTTATTGCGGTGACTAATTTTTCAGAAGACACAAAACTCTGATATTGAGTACTGCCTTCAATATGCGAGTAGAAGCCATTTTTATCTCCTCTCCCTGTCCTCCTGGAGGAGAGGTACTTCCTCCTACTCCAACCTTAATGTTGAAAAAGGCAAACCAATTGCTAGCATAATCACCTGGAATTTAATCAAAATTGTTTTGAATATTTAGAAATCCCAAAATTAAAAGAAAAGGCAAGGGAGAGACCGAACTCGGTAGACCAAGGGTGTTATATCAGTTACAGACTCGAACAAATCATATATTACTAGGCAATGTCCTTTACTTGTTTAGCCACTATGATAATCCATTAAAAAAAAAAAGGTGCTAATCATACGTGATCATGTAGAAACACAGTTTCATAATTTAGTTGACATCAAATGGGTGATTTTGCAACAAAACTTTGATAGGGCAGGCTGGATATGTGAAGGATTGATCCTATTTTAGCATATTTCTTGTTTGCTTCATGATCCAACTTCCTTTTGTAAGATTGATGTGAGACAGAGAGAGAGAGAGAGAACGACTCACCAGATTGAGGAGCTTTGGTTAATTGTCACAGGTCTAAAACTAGTAGGAAGCGAAGGGCACACACCCAGATAAGAAGTAAATGAAAAGAAGAGTTTAATCCTTCATTTTTTTGCAAGTCTGTTAGGTATTCTTTCAAAGGTATTTGGATTGAGTTATCAAACCATATGAACTTCTATTTATGTTATTTTATTTGTAAATATGTGCCAATTAACACATGTTTTTGAAGAACAATATAATTTTTTTTCCATAAAAGGGTCTAAATTTGGCATTATATCAATTATATTTTGAGGAGAAAAAAACAATAAAGATAACTTCCGTTTTTTTGTGGGACGGATTTGAACTTTGTTTTTCATATTATATTAAAAATTTTGATTTTTATTTTAAAATTTTTTTTGATTAAATAGAGAGATTTCAAATTTATATATTATATCTTAAACGTGGAGTTAGCTGATATGGGACTTAACAATTTAAATATTATTTAGGAACAAAAAATATGAAACACCTTATATGTACTTGAATGATTAAATTTAGTTTCTTGTTTATTTCTCTTGTTAAATTAACAATATGCTTGGTTGGAGTACAAAGTGGGAGGAAAAGAGGAAGAAAAGTAAATGTGGGATGAAATTGGAGATTACCTTTGTTTGGTTCGGAGTGAAAAGGGGGATGAAAGTAAAAGAGAGGTAAAATAACACCCTCTTCACGCTATTTTAAAAAAAAAAAAATTCTTTCCACTTGTGGATGGATTTGGGCTGTAATAAAAACTTGTGAACAAAATTATTTTTTTTTTTTTCAATTTTATATGATTTAGAGAGAGTAATACTCATTTGCTTCTTCCTCTTCTCCACCTTTTACTCTAACCAAAAAAAGAAAAGAAAATAATACCAAATTTACTTCCATTTTACTCCTATCAAACAAAATAAAAGAAAACATATTTATTTTCATAAGATGAAATAAATCTCTCCACTTCCCTTCTCCACCCTTCCCCTTTCCTTCCTTGAACCAAACCAAACTTTTCTTAACGCGCTGGTCTTCTATATTGCTTGATGTGGAAGTAAACAACAACATTAGCCTTAGGTGCCGGTCAAAATGCCTTTAAGACTTTTAAGACTTTAATAGTGGACAAGTCATGTAATCAACATGTACTACCAAACAAAATAAAAAATATAAATATATTTATTTTCATGATTAATTTAAATTTTTTATTTTTGAAAAGGATTTGTATATGAAAATACCTTAACCATAGTTCAATAATAAAATACCTTAACCATAGTTTACAACGGAAGGTGATCCAAAAATCATTGTTCTATTATCAACTTCCTTTTGTAAAGGGGGGGAGGGAGAAGAGGGGGAGAGAGAGAGAGAGAGGGAGGGAGGGAGATCACAAGATTGTGGGGTTTTTGTTAATGGTCGCAGTGCCAAACCTGGTTGGAAGCTCCAAGTAGCACACCAAGATCTTTTACGATTTCTGCATAATTCTCATGGTCTTTCGACGGTTATTAAACCCTTGTTAACACTTCTACTACTTTTCCAACTTCTCATATCGTCGCTTAAATGAGCATGAAAAGCTCTAAAATTTATATGTCAGAACATGAAACTTATAACTTCAGGATTCAAATATTGTTAAGGTTCATTAATAAAAAAAAAAAAATACTCACGCTGTTAATTTAAATTTTTTAAGATTCAACGGAGAAAAGTAGACCTAAAATATCAATTGGGATTGTGCCGCCTCGGAAAAATTAAAATCGAGGATTCATGGAATTGAACTCTTGTGGAAAGTTACAACAATTGAGTATTCATGGAATTGACAACATGTCAAACCATGATTAGAAAGCGGAGTCATGTCAATGAACTATAACTCAACTCACACCATTCTACCTTCTCTTTTGAAGGTCATGAATTCAAGTTTCTCTACATACCCAAAAGAAAAAAGAGCCGTCCTGTGCTAGCCAGTGGCCGACCTAGGAAGCCCCTTAATTCCCATTAATTATTTTACCAAATTCAACTAAATCCGTTGAGAAAATTCCATATCCCCAACTCAAATTCTTTGGAATTTCCAATACCATTCACACTACAGTAAATAAAAGAATAATGCATTAGCCCTTTAAGTTTACTCGGTTATCTATGTTTCAGGATTTATTTAAAATCAAACTAATCTGATTCAAACATTTATGAAAATCCTATATAGAGAACAATTCCCTCAGCGTAACTTTTTTCATTCTCAAATTTCAAATTTGAGACTTAATTAACAAAACTAACACTCCATCTTACTAAACCTACTGTCCGTTGATTGAAATCTATAAGTATATGTTAGGATCGACACGATAGGAAGTTAACCAGAAAACTCTTTGACAACACAACAGATAAATAACAAAACAAAATTAAATAAATAGGGAAATAAAAACACAAAATAAAATAATAAAAGACAAAATTTACGCGATTCGATCAAATAGACTTACGTCCACGTGCGAGAGAGTAACAAAATTCACTATCAAAGAAAAAGACTACAAATATCTTAAAAATATATTCCTAGATTCAAAATATCATCATATAAAAGAGATAGAAAATGAAATCTTAAAAAATCATAACTCACTTTTACTATCTCTGTTGAATTGATGATACATCTAAACCAAATACAAGACTGCATATATATACTTGAATTTGGGGGGAAAGCTTGGCTTAAAATCCGTGTGGGATTTGGACATATATATGCAGGAGAGTGAGGGGGGAATACTTCCAAACCAATGTGGGATGAGCCATTTAATAAATCTCTACCTTGACGAGTCTCATCATTGACAAATAACAAACATACTTCACATTCTCCACAAAAAATCCCAACATTAACAAATAGCAAATTTACTCCACCTTTTCCACAAAAGATCCAATGGCCTAATCAATAACAACGAATACCAACCAAATTCAAACACTGTTTGAACTTGTTTACTAGAGGACACTACAAAAAATACCATTTTGCAACGAACTTTGTGACGAATTTTTAAGAAAAATTTGTTGCAAAAACTATTTTGGACAAATTTAGCGACAAACAATTTTTTATCACTATCAGTTCGTCGCAATTTTTAGCGACGAAAAATTAAAATTCGTCATAAATTAGCGACGAATTCTGCGACGAACATAAGTTTGTCGCTACTCTGCGACGAAGCCTGGTTCGTTGCTAATCTGGGACGAACTCTTTTCGTCCCAAGTTTGTAACTAATCTGCAACAAACCCGAGTTTGTTACAGTTTTCATTTTGGTCACAAATTTCGTTGCAAACATATTTAGCAATGAATTTTGCAACGAATGTTGATATTTTGTATCGAAAATTTAGCAATAAATTTTACAAAAAATTTGAAAATTTTACAACAAAAATCAAATTGAATTCTATAATTTGACCATTCATCTTGTATTCCCTGTTCCTGTATCTCATTCAACATCATAATTAATTAACAATCAATCAACCAACTATCAAACAACACCACCATCAACCAACCATCCAACAACAATATCATCAACAAAGCACATCATCAATATCATCAACATTGTCAACATAATCATAGACTAACTATGAAATAACAATAAATAATATCAATAACAAACACAATACAAAGTCAAAATATTCAAAGATAATAGTATGCAAAAACCACATTTAAATGTAACCATCAAATAACAAATAGAAATGTCAAGAAATATCACCATCACCATCACCATCACCATCATCATCACCATCGTCACCAGTATCACCATCAGAAGGATTATCAGAAAAAAACAGAAATTGGGTCGTTTATCTTAAACCGGAAGCTAACTGAAGATGTCGCATTATGAAATCCTGGTTTACGCATAACTCGCTGATTACGTTCTCATTTTGCCTTTGCTGTGTGCGTAATTTTTAAATTTGATTATCTTTTTGTACTAATAACTCCTGCATCTGGCTCATCCGGTTGTAACATGCGAATATTGCACAGAAGGTGCAACCGAAGGGGACGACGATAGTGTAGCTGTAGTAGGTAAAGGAGTATGGGAGCGTCCAACTGAAGCGAATTGCGACCCTAAAGACTCCGGTCTTGAATCACTACTTCGTCTATGCCCCCACGTCGATACTGTCAATTATAAATGTTAACATCGCAAAGAAAATAAAAATTGTCAACTTTAAAATAATATAATTGAGTACATAAAAATACTTACTATATTTAATTTAATGCAATATTAGCTTCTTGCAAGCCACCAAAAGTAAGAAAATTCGTTTCAAATTATCTATAAAAAAGAAAACAATATATTAACGAACTAAATATATAAAAAAAAAACTTGAGCCACTAAATATGAAATAAATTGAGAATTGAAATTAAACAATTAAAAAAAACAATCGATATTAGAGTTTTATTTGAAATAAGTAAAGTCAATAATAAATGAATGAAAAATTTAAATAAAATAGAAATTATGATGTTTACCAAAAAAAAGTCAGAGAAGGCGTGCGAGAGTCAGCAATCTGTCGAAAAGCACGAGTACAGCCACCTTTGTCAGTTTGTTCTCTACAACCATATTTTTTAAAAGCAAAAAAAAAAAAACAATTTCATGTCGCATCATTTAGATCTTAATGTATTTTCATTATCAAATGACTAAGGGTATTAATTTGGAGCAATGGCAAAACTCTATCTCAACCTATGAGTGTATATATTTCCACAACTAGTTATATGATTAGTATATATACGTATTTAAACAATAATATGAATTTCACTTGTTATTTTCTGAATCTAAATATATAAATTAAAAAATATATATATATATATAAATTACTTGCAATAAATCAATTTGATCTATGAAGACCGAGTGAAGAGGTTTCTGAAATGAACATTATATTAAATTCTATTCTTTGCAACAAAATAATTACACTCAGCCAAAAATCAGCTAACACATAAGCACACAATGCAAAAAATTGCAATTTGTGACAAACATAAAATATGCATATCAAATAAGGCATAATCAAGAAAAGCATTTCGAAAGATTGATTTAGAGCATGAACCTTAGTGCACCGAAACAACTTTAGGATTCTTAATAATGAACAGTTATCCTCAATATAACCCAGAGCCTGATCTGTCAAATAACAATACCAGGATAAATCCAAACTTTGCAAATTTATGGAATGTCTGCCAAGTGATAGGGCAATATTATAGCCAACTTGTAAGAGACGAGGAAATAGGTCAATGTTGACCATCTTTAATCCAGATTATCATTGCATCAAAATAAGACCTTATAACTAGATCAAATTTGCTTAAAAACTTCACCCACAAGGCATGCCCAAGTATAGATTTCACAGAAAAATGAAATTAATGAAATTCTAATTAGGATTTTAGTTTCCAATTTACTCACCTATATGATCTTCATTTTCACATGTTCATATTAGGCACAAGTCAAATAAATAAAGATCACTCCGGACCATGAATTTGGGAAGATCCAGTAGCTGCAAACAATGAATTTGCAAGTTAGGAAGATCAGACCTGCAAATCCACAAAGACATATGGTTAATAAATTTGAGAAAAAAAATACAAAACATTAATTAGTTTAATTATGTAATTATTAGGAAATTTGTTATAAAAAACATTAAAAAAAAACCACAGGGAGGGAGGGCACCCCCTCCTGCGGCGGCAGTGCCCAGAGGAAGGGTGCGGCCCTCGCGGCAGCGCCTGGGTGCCAGGGGCGCTGCCCTCGCGGCCGCGCCTGGCCGCGAGGGCCGCGGCCCTCCCAAATCAAAGCCAGATCCGGTGGTTCTCCTGCCGGATCTGCACGAGAGAGAGAGAGGGAGAGAGAAGAGAGAGAGAGAGCTTACCTTGGTTCAGGAGCAATAGGCATTCGAAGAAAGAAAGGAAACATACCAAATGATGGAAGCAAGCAAATTTTTCTAAGTATGAAAAAATTTACGACGAGCACTAGATTCGTTGCAAATTTTGCGACAAACGCTAGGTTCGTTGTAAATTTTGCGATGAACTCAAGGTTTCATTGCAAATTTGCAACGAACTCAAGGGTTCGTCACAAATTTTGTGACGAACGCAAGGGTTCATTACAAATTTTGCAACGAATACTGGGTTTGTTATAAATTTGCGACGAACTCAAGGGTTCATCGCAAATTTTGCGACGAACTCAAGTTTTCGTTGCAAAATTTGCAACGAACCATTGCAAATTTTGCGATGAACTCAAGGGTTCGTTGTAAATTTACGATGAACTTAAGAGTTCGTTACAAATTTTACGACGAACTCAAGGGTTCGTCATAAATTTTGCGACGAATACTAGATTTGTTGTAAATTTTGTGACGAATTCAAAGGTTCATCACAAATTTGTGACTAACTCAATTTTTGTTGAAAAAGTTGTTGCTAATTGGCAACAAACTTTGGTTTGTCACAAAATTCATCGCTAAAAGTATGTTTTTTTGTAATGGGAGGTTTCGTAAATATATCAGCAAAATTGTCCTCCAAACTTGTACAATGCATTATATGCATCATACTGCCAATTGCAATAGAATATGAAACCTGTATCACATAATTCTCCTCTTCAACTAACTGTGATGTCTAAGAAGCAAATAGCCTAAAATGATTAGCAAGATGAGTACTCACAAACTTAGCATTTTTTATGCCAAACCTTTTCAAGATTTTCTCAAAATAATTATTCTAAGTCAAGGATTATTTTTCAACTTCTCGGTCTCTCTTAATTTCCATACTATGAATATTCTTTGTTGTTCCTAAATTTTTCATAACAAATTCATTACTTAACTATAATTTTAAAGTGAATATTTCTGACAAATTCTTGACAACAATAAACATGTCATAAAACAACAGATAAACAAAAGATCTATCACTTAATTTTCGGAAGTAAACACAATTGTTATACATGTTTTTTAAATACCCATCAAAGAAAGTCAACATATATCTGGCACCACCTTTAAACTGAACATGAGTTGATCCCCATAAATCTAAATGAATATCAGAATCAGACATTGATAATAATACTGTAACTGAACCAATAACAGAAGATCCATGTAGAAAATACAATTTACCAGATCTATAAGTTTTCATAATAACAAAAATACCACTAAATACTTTCATAACTCCACATTCAGCTGTGCATTGACACTCAAGAATCTCTAGGATCTCTAAAGAGATGAGATTTTTCTTCAAATTAGGAACATGTCTAATATCAGTGATAGTTCTCATAACACCATCATGTATTTTAATTCGAATTGTATTCTTACCAATAACATTAAAAACAATATCATTTCCCATCAAAATAATTCCACTATTAATATATTCATAAATGGAAAACAAATTCATGTTGGAACATGATATGGTATAAATTAGTATAATAATTATGGTTTATTTTGCTTAATTTTTGAATGAATATTACACTAATTGCGTGTTTTATTATGATTGATATAATAGAAATGATGGAGAAGACTTATGAATAAAAATAAAGAAAAAGAAGTCAAAATTGGAAGTTTTGAAATTTTTCAAAATCATTGATTTATTCCTAATATTTAGAAATAAATTTTAAAAGTTTAACTTTCAAAAACTTTTATCTTTTAAGAAATTTTTCATTCTTAAAAATGGAGTTACCTCTCTTATATATATATAGAGTGTAAAAAAAGGAGGGAGGAGGCAACCCCAAGGGGGGGCAGCACCCCACGACTAGCAGCACTTTAGAGTTTAGGTTTTGTTTTTTTGGTTGTTTCAAGTTCCCAGCAGCATGCAAAAGACTTCCTTGGATGGCTGCATCTCATATTGTCATTGTTCCAGCAATATTCCACATGAATAAAGTTTTTATTTGTGAGTTTTTCTTTCATTATGTTTCTATTCTAAATTTATTTTTTTGGCGAATGGATATTGAAATATTGATGAATGAAAATTGTGAGATCTAAATAAAATTATTGATTCAATATTTTATAGGTATTTATTTAATTCCTACATTTCATGGATCATAATTTTCTAAAATTTATTAAATAGGTGACCAACATTTAATAGATCCAGAATAGTTTACAACTAATTAAAAATGGCAAGATTTGTTTGTTTTTAATAAAGTGGTGAATGACATTCATGTCGTGGAATTGAATAATCTAATTTAAATAAATTCAGATTGAAATTTATTAATTAGAATTGACTCACTCTAAATCTTAAAACTGTCGAAACACTAAATCCAATGAAGGTCTCGTAGGTTATCTTTCGATTAGGAAAGTAATTAACGGTACTACCTTGATTGCCGAAGAAATAATGAGAGATTGGTCATTTTGTACTAATTTATTTGTATAATATTGAATAATTTTTATATCGATGATCAATCAAATACATCAACGTAGAAATAACTCATTTGACTAGAAAAATTGATTTTTCATTAGTTTTTTATTTATTTTTTTATTTTCGAGTTCTTTATTTTTAGTTTATTAGTTTAGTTAATTTTACAAACCTCATATTTTTTATTTTTATTTTTATTTCCTTAGAAGAAGTAAATCTATCGTTCCCTATAGAGATGACCATATTCACTTTATACTAGTATTTAGTGAAATAGGTTAATTTATTTTTAGTTATTTGATGACACACCAAATTTTGACGCCATTGCTGGGGAACAGTGTTAAGTAATTTATTTCTTTTAAGTTTTGTTTTCTTTTTGTTTTCAAAACTAATATTTGCAGTGAACTTGCTGGAATTTGACGATGACATAGAAGAGAAGAACTTTAAAGATGAAAATATGGTCACACAAAAGATTTTAAGAGAGTTGTTATTTTCTGATTTTAATGCATATACCTTTTGTAGTGATTTTCCTAATATTGAGACTTCCCAACAATTTGGAAAATGGCAAGATGTTCCAAGAAATGTCAATGAGGTAAATTTTTCTTCCATTGATCAAAAATTAGATGCACTAACATCTTTTGTGGAAAAATTTGTTGTAGGACATAGACGACCGGTACAAACTTGTGGAATTTGTTCAGAGATGGATCATCCAACCGATAATTGTCTTATTCTTTATGATGACCCATATTTAAACATCTATAACCAATGGTGGTGTAATTAACCAAATTTCAGTTATGGAAATTAGCAACAAAGGTTCTCACAACAACCACATGATCGATCTCAATTTCAATCTCAACAAATTTTTTCGAATCAAGGTATGTCTGTAAAAGAAATTATTAAAAGTTTGACTAATAGCATTCTGTTAATTCAACAGAAAAGCCAACGATTTCAATAAGAGATAAGAATCAACATCCAAAATTTGGATAATCAGGTATAACAATTCATGGCAACCACGAGTTGATTAGAAAAATCATCAAAAGAAGTGCAAGACAATTCATAAAAAACGGAAGAAGAAAGGGAAATCGAGCAAATAGAGAAATCATTAACATAGAATGAATTTATCAAGGAGGTAAGTAAGGAGCTTGACACTTTCAAGACAAAAATTTTGATTCTACCACCTTTTGCTGGTAGGTTGGCACAACCAACGAAAAAGAAGGAAGTGAAAGAGATTTTTGAAACTTCGCCAAAAGAAAGATTCAACATTCCTCTCTTGGACGCAATAAAGCAAGTGTCAAAGTCATTCATGAAAAGAATCAAAACAAAAATTGATGCGGATTTATGTATTTTAACGATGGAATTTGATAGTAAAGTTGTTATTTTTAATATTTTTGATGTCATAAAGTATAAAAATGATTTTAAATCTATTTTTCATGATAGCGCGATGGATTTCATTGTTCATGATAATTTTGTGCAAGATGAATTGGATTTTGTATTTAAGAAAAACGTGACAGATGAGGTTGCACAATGGAACAAATTTCTTGATGACAAACTCTTATAATGGAAACAATCATTGGTAAGCTATAAAATCCTTCATTTCAATTCAAAGTTGAAGTTCATACCAGGTAAATTGAAATCTAAATAGATTGGACTGATCTTTGAACGAGATTGAAATGAGAAGACAATGTAAGATCAAAGACACTAAACAAAAACGCTTGTTGGGAGCAACCTAATATTTTCTTTTATAATTTTTATTTTCCTAATATTTTCTTTAATAATTTTTATTTCATATTTATTTGGTTTGATTTAGATTTGATTTAGATCTTTTTTTAGATGAATAAATGCTGAAAAATTTTATGATCAGAAGTGCTCTGCCATTAAGGCGTGTCCACGCCTTAACAAGCCTTTATTGTTGCATAATTTTGCTAATATTGTTAAGTGATTAGAATTGTACATGAGTTAGGGCGCGCCTACACTCTAAGAAGGGATCCATTGCTGATACTAGGGGTGCACGCGGATCGGATATCCAATCCGCAAGGAGTTTTTACTATCCGAATCTGCATTTTTGGATTTTGAATTTTACTATCCGAATCCGTATCCACAAATGAGGATATCCACAAGTACGGATATCCGCATTTAACGGATTGAATTTGCGGATATTCTATCCGAATCCACACATTTTTTGATATATTTTTTATATAATATTAATTTACAAAAATCACATTTAAAAGAGTTTAAACAACTTCCACTTCCAAGAGAAGCACATCATATTCAATAGGTTCATTTTTATTACCTATTTCTAACGGACAAAATGCACAATTGAAAATGGTTAAGAAAATATAATCCAAACTTGTAAGGCATTTGTGAATTGGGATAGTGCGAACAGACCATGCAGAAATCTTTTGTTGCAAAGATGAAGATGAACTCTTTGTTGTAAAATGTTCAATATATTTTTGCTGTAAATTTGCAAAGAGTAATAATTTAAATTATCGGTTATGAGAAGCAAAATATTATTGTTTTGACATATTATGAAATGCAATTAATTAAATACTAAATAGTTTAATGTATACAATGTTTTTTTTTTCTTTGTTGAGTGAAGATGTATAGGGGCCAACCAACATTTTTATCACTTAAAATATAATTGAATAGCTAATTTACATTAATTATTTTGTAATTATGGTCATTAAAATAATTTATACATTATGTTTCTAAAAATTGAGAGCGAGGGACATTTGTTGTGCTTACTTCCTACCGCCCCCTTGCCATCACCCTTGCAAGTGCAGATACAGGGCACTTGTACGTGTTTCTATTTGAGTGACTTGATTTGGGAATCACAATGGCATAATAAGGCACTAAACAGGGTGTCAATGATAACAGTGTTCTTGAACTAGACCAATAGCAAAAAATTTACTGTTGTGCAACTGTGGTCACTGGGATTATAAGTAAACTGATTAATAAAATAAAAATATAGGCTATAAATTTTATTTGATAGAATTTTTACTATTGTATCCATATTATAAAATAGTATAATGTTTTATTTGATTGAGAGACTTAAAGTTATAAAATTACTTAATTACCATTATATGTGGATACGGATCAAATATCCGTGAATTTTCAAAATCTAAATCCGTATCCGTATCTGCAAACTCTAAAATCCGAATCTACATAATCCAAGGGATCGGATGTCCGCATTTTGCGGATCGGACTCGGATCAGATATCGCAGATTCTCAGATTTTTGGACTTTTTTGCACACCCCTAGCTGTCACCATAATTTTTTCTTCAAAATTTGCTAGATTTGACCCTTCATTCATTACTCCACCCTAGAAAAGTCTTGTTCTTACTTTATCTTTTTATTTTTACTTTTATTTGATATGAATGTTATTTATTTTTATTTTTATTTTTTCTCTCTCATTTAGCATACATTAGGGACAATATATGATTTAGGTATGAGAAGAATATTTCATGTTTTTGTTTATAGTAGTATGTTTGTTTTTCTAAAATAAGTTGAGTTTTGTTTCATTTTATTTAATTAAAAAATAAATAAATAAATAATTCAAATTTTCTAAGTTGATATGTATTATTTGGTTGTCTAGCAATTTATGAAACATGGCTCGTATTAATGGTTTTTGTGTTTGTAATGACTATTCATGTCTTTAATAATTTTTTTTGAATGATAAGCATACAAAATTTAACATAAATCCCATTTCAAAATGAGATTTTGAGTCTAAAGCGAACAAATTCATTCTTTATATTCAGAATTATTTTTTCTTGATGAGTGATTATCGTATTTGGATTGGTCATTCTAGAACTTGCAATGTTATGCATTTTGAGATCACATTTAGGATTTCATGCATTGAAGTGACAAAGGCACCTAGGTTTTACCCCCTTTTAGCTTTCGTAAAAAAATCCCTACCTTGATTTTTATTCCCCTTAATAAACCAGTTGAGTCTGAGACATTTTCTTTCTTTATAACCCCTTAATACAACACTTTCCCTTTTATTTTGGCTTTGCGTTTCAAACCCTTGTACTAAAAGTGCATATAGTTAATTGCATGATTTTAGTTATTTATTTGCCTCAAGGGAAAGATGACAATTGAAATTTTGATATTCATATTTTCATGGTATGATATGAAAAATGAAATTTTGAGATTACGCAAGGAAGGAAAACACTTGATTATCCTTGGCTATTCTTTATTGGAAGATTGTTTGGAAAAAAAGAAAAAAGAAAAAAAGAGGTGCAAAAGCAGGAAAAAAAAAAAGGAAGAAAAAAAAGAGAAAGAAAAATGTTGCATATTGTTGAAATCCTATTCATTTATGTTTCATTTATGGAAATTAGAGAAAATTGTTGACAAAGAGTATGCAGACAGCAAGAAATCATTTTTTGTATGCTATTTGTTTGGGGGCAAAGCTTGCGTAATATTAAAAAATTTTATAGTTAATTATATATTTCCTTTGGTACACTTTAAACTCTTGATATTCCCTTTTATCCTACTTTTAACTCTAATCTCATTACAACCAAATGAAAGACCTTTAAATTGATGCAAGAAATTCAATTTATCAAGTGGTGGAGATTTGATATATTTACAAACATATGGTAATGTCAATTCCAATGTGTTCATTTGAGTGATATATATATTCCACACCACATTTTGAGTAAATTTGAGTGAACCTTTGGAGAGAAATGTTAAATTTTGCAGTTTTGATTTCATAAGGAGCTGTTGGAATTTGTAATGGTTGTTCTCGTACGAAATACTGTGAAGTATTTGTTATTTTGATTATTTTTCTAATTTGACTCTTATGGTATATATTGGTTTAGTAGATCAAAAGAAAAATATATTGATTTCAGTAGTTTTAGTTTTATTTGAGTTAGTAATACTTGAGGACAAGTATCATCTAGGTGCGGGGGAATTTGATAGGGCATAAATTAGTATAATAATTATGGTTTATTTTACTTGATTTTTGAATGAATATTATACTAATTGTGTGTTTTATTATGATTGATATAATATGAATGATTGAGGAAACTTATGAAGAAAAAGAAAGGAAAATGAGTCAAAATTGGAAGTTTTGAAGATTTTCAAAATCATTAATTTATTTCTAATATTTAGGGATAAATTTTAAAAGTTTAATTTTCAAAACCTTTTATCTTTTAGAAATTTTTTTTTTCTTAAAAATAGGGTTACTACTCCTATATATATAGAAGTGTTTCATTATGTAAAAAGAGGAAGGATGAGGCAGCCCCAAGGGGGGGCAGCACCCCCGACCAGCAGCACTTTAGAGTTTAGGTTTTGTTTTTTTTTTTTTTTTTGGTTGCTTCAAGTTCCCAGCAGCATGCAAAACACTTCCTTGGACGACTGCATCTCATATTGTCATTGTTCCAGCAACATTCCACATGAATAAAGTTTTATTTGTGAGTTTTTCTTTCATTATGTTTCTATTCTAAATTTATTTTCTTGTCGAAGGGGTGTTGAAAGTTTGATGAATGAAAATTGTGAGATTTAAATGAAATTATTAATTCAATACTTTGTAGATATTTATTTAATTCCTACATTTCATGAATCATAATTTTTTAAAATTTATTAAATAGGTGGCTAATATTTAATAGATTCAGTATAGTCTACAACCAATTAAAAACGACAAGATTTGTTTGTTTTTAATAAAGTGGTGAATGATATTCATGTCATAGAATTAAAAAATCTAATTTAAATAAATCCATGTTGGAATTTATTAATTAGAATTGGATCTCTCTAAATCTTAAAACTATCAAAACACTAAATCCAACGAGAGTTTCTTGGGTTGTCTTTCGATTAAGGAAGTAATTAACGGTAGTATCTTGATTGCCGAAAAAATAAAGAGAGATTGGTCGTTTCGTAGTATTTAACGGGTATAACTAATTTATTTGTATAATATTGAGTAATTTTTATATCGATGATCAATCAAATACATCAAGATAGAAATAACTCATTTGACTAGAAAAATTGATTTTCCATTAGTTTTTTATTTACCTTTTTTATTTTCAAATTCTTTATTTTTAGTTTATTAGTTTAGTTAATTTTCCAAACCCCTATATTTTTTTTTTATTTTTATTTTCTTAGAAGAAGTAAATCTATCATTCCCTGTGGAGATAACGTTATTCACTCTATACTACTATTTAATGAAGTAGATTAATTTATTTTTGATTGTTTGATGGCACACCAAAACACGTGATAAAAATAAGCCGAATCTAAAATACATTTATTTTTAGATCTTGTCGTATTATTAATTACACAAAATATATTTTCATTATTCTCATTTGCTACAACACTAATCTCTACAATAGTTGTGATTTTCTCATCAAATTTTTCCTTTTACTTTAACTTTTTTTTCAATTTAAAGTAATTGAATTTAACGTACCCTGCATTCTAAATTTTTATGTGTAGATCTATTATTGTCAAATTCCCTTTTATCAATTATGCCTTTAATAATCAAACATTCAATTTGACCACCATTAATTTTTTCACTAATATTTCTATCAATCTGCTCCTTAAATTTTAATGTAAATTTAATTTTTTGATACGAAATAGTTTTTTTACCATAAATTATAATATCACGAAAATATTTAAAGGATTGAGGAAAAGAATACAATAATAATAGGGTCCAATCTTCATCATCAACTTTCGAATCTATATTTCTCCATATCCATAATAACATAATCAAATTTACTAAGACGAGAGAGTATAAATGTACCTTCCATAATAACATAATCAAATATACAAACTTTGTTTCAAATAAATTCTATTCTCAACAGATTTCTTCATATACAAAGATTTAAACGTATCCCGCATAGCTTTATCGTGGTCACTATGATAACCTCCCGCAAAACCTTATTAGAGAAATTCAAAATAATCCCAGATCTCATCTTCTTATCCATCACAGCAAAGTCTGCATTTGTTAGACCAGCTAGTCTATCCCTTATCTCCTATAATGCTAAATCAATTTTGTGTTGAACCAAAATAGCTTCCATCTTAATTTGTCACATACCGAAATTCACATTTCTGTCGAATTTCTCGACTCAAAGTAATTATTCAAAAACTTAATCAAAATAACTAAAATAGTTTTGATACCACTTTGTTAATATCGACGCGAATAGGAAGTTAACCAAAAAACTCTTTGACAATCCAATAAACAAATAATAAAACAAAATTAAATAAACGGGAAATAAAAAGACAAAATAAAATAAAAAAAAATTACATTATTCGATCAAATAGACCTATGTCCACGAGCGATGGAGTAGCAAAATTCATTATCAAAGAAAAAAATTACAAATGTTTTAGAAAAATATTTCTAAATTCAAAATACCATCATATAAAAGAGATAAAAAATAAAATCTTAAAAGATCACAACTTATTTTTACTAATTCTGTTGAATTGATGATATACCTAAACCAAACACAAGACCACATATATATACTTGAATTTGGGGGGAGGCTTGGCTCAAAATCTATATGGGATTTGGACATATATATGCAGGAGAGTGAGGGAGGGAGCAGTTCCAAACCAATGTGGGATAAGCCATCTAACTGTATACATTAGAAACATAATTCTTTTTCCTCCTTGAGCTCTTTTATGAAACAACCTGATCCCTTGGTGGCGTATTAATCTATTCTTAAATTTTGTGTCAAATGGTCAGTTTGGGTTTTCAATCTTTTGGTGTGAGCGTTTGGAGTCAAGTCAAGAGAGTTTCTATAATTTTTGTGAATCATCGTTCAACATTTAATGTTTATTTTATTATTCATTTTATTAAAAAATGATAGTCATCTACCATAACGAATGGATGCTAGATGTGATCAAATGCCGTTCATATTATTCATGAAAAGAGAATAAGTTTTGAGAAATACTTTCAAACAACGAATGACACGAAAACGAAAAGCATATGGAATCCTTCTAACTCTTCCTTATTTAACATAAAGTTTGTGTGTGCGTATATTATTTTTTATTATATAGAAGAGACTTGAATTTAAAAACAATAAATAGAACAATGTTATGTCGAGATTTTGAGAGTAAATGTATATTTATATATTATGCGTCTGTTTGTATATGTATATTTATTTACTAACTAATTAGATTGATAAGAAGTGCTCCTCTTATTACCAAATGTTTGGTCAAGTACAAATACAGGCCCATCCCCAACTCCTCAAAAGCAATGCACTTGTAAACCAGGGAAAACAATGTTATGTGGAGATTTTGGGAGTAAATTTTAGTTTGCATCAACGATTTAATTACTTTAAAAGAAATAAAAAAAAATTATAAATATGTAAACAGTGATAGAGGCCTTTTTCATCACCCAAAATTCCCAAACACCTCTATAGAAGAAAGAATCATCCCCCATTTTTGTACAACCATCAAACGTTGTTTCCATGTTGCTCATCACTTAATAAGCTGCTAAAATTAATTGTTCATGTACAAATCTATTAATTCAAACTGTAACCCTAAATTAAGTTGTATTTTCCAAGGGTATTCCAGCCTCAATCAGTGATTAATCATTCCCAGCCTCAACATTTCCTTGACCCGCCGGAGGAGAAACACTTCCACCTACTCCGGCCTTCATCTCTCCCACGCTTACATAATAGTTGGCAATTTTCCCTACAACAATTGCAAAATAACCAATTGATAACGAGTACTGAGAGAGAGAGAGAGAGAAGGGGGGAGAGAGAGAGCTCACATGATAGAGGAACTTTGGGAACATTCCGAAAGGCTGTGGCGTCTTGGAAGGTGAAGAAGACACATACTATGAGAAACCAACAAGTGAAATATGAAGTTTTTGTACTTGCCATTGTTTAATTTGCAGTAAAGATACTACCCTCACTTCATTTAATTTTCAACCCACTTGTTACATATATAGTTTTCATCATTCATTTCGTTTTTCTTTTTAGTTTAAAGTAATTCATTTCTTCGTTTACACGCAACCTGTATAATTTTTTGTAATACTTAAAAAATGCTGGGAAACTTTGCCCAAGTCTCCCAAAGATTGAATTCAATTCAAAAGGAGGCCTTTTTTTTGTGCTTATACCAAGTCATGAGCAAATTAACGCGTTTCACTTTTCTTAGTTGACAAGATTACAAAATTAATAAATAAATAAATAAATAAATACATAAGACTGTATCTTCTCTCCAATAATAGTACTAGGTAGTACTGCGGCCCAAGATTTGCTATATATAACACCAAAAAAAAAGGGTAGTCTAATGCGGTGTGGTCAATCTATTAAAGTTGATTACCAACTGGAAGAAAATTGGAGGTCTTGATGGTAGGTTCTTACTAGGGGCATAGAGGTGGAAACCAGGAAGGGCAATGAAGATAAAAGAATGGCTTTCATTAATTCTTCAACGTCATGAGTATTTTTACACCATGACTATTATTCTAAAATACAACTACTTAGAGAGCAAGTAATTCTCAACTAATCCCTATCTGACTTGTGCCTTGCATTGTTGTGCTCACCATTCTTGTTCTGTCAACCATGGAGCTCATTAGTATCGTTCTGATGACAAGGCTGACTTTGACTTGTTTGTTGGATTATATGCTTGACAATATGGAAGTTGATGGAATTGTACCCGAAGAAGGCTTGAGATAGGGAGAGAATATGGGCCAGGTCAACATATAATTGTGAGAGAAAAAAACAGTTTTTGAAGCCACCACATATGCTTTGAATAATAATAATAATAATAATAATAATAATAATAATAATAATAATAAAGATAAAGATATAGCCAACATCCAATGCGTGACACTGGCACACAAGTATACTGCATGGGTGTTGATTAATTTATACTCCTAGCTTTATATGCTTTTTATTATTTGAAGCCACAAAAGTTTGACGAGCCAAGAAGAAGAAGAACACGAATGAGGAACAATTAGACAAATGGTGGTGGTGGATGCTGACCAGAGGAACTCCCCCATGCGCTGATCTTGATGTTTAGAGTTGGGTAACAAAACCAACGCCTAGTTAATCTAATCACAGGATACTAATATTCCTTTAATTAATGTTTCAGTTTTGAGTCTTGTTTATAATAAAAATAGAATTAGGAGGGTTTTGCCTATTAAGAGCATAATTTAACTCGAACTTGATTTAGTGAGACTAAACATAATTATCAGATACTGTGATTTATTAAAAAATAATATAACAGAATGAGTTGGGTGGCAAACTAGAGCACTGGCTGAGCAATACACCAAAAAATCCTTTCCCCTTTTTTTTGGGTAAAGAAAAATTCCTTTCCCTCTAGAAGCCCATCCCAGCTTAACCTAGCTCAGCCTTAGCCTGTTACTGACAAAACCTCTAACCGTGGGGCGTGATGTTTCCAAAAGTAATTATCCAATCATGAAAAACTTTGGTTAGACTGGGTAAATCTTCAAGCCTTCAAGCCGTGGTTCGATGTTGGACCAAGCATCTCACACCGATCCCATCTCAAAAACGAACCAAGCAACCCCACTAATATAATTTAAGAATTTCAGGTTAGAGCACCTGATTTTCATTGTAAACAATAAATATCCAGCCAATTCAGGCCTGATCAAAACCCTATCTTGGGCCCAAGCCTATTTAAATAGCAGCCTCCCAAACATGCTTTTTTTTTTTTTTTTAATCCAAGAAATATATAATATTCAGATATATATTTTGATTAATTCAATTTATTCTTTTCATTTTTAAGATTCAAAACTAAAATTTTTTTAAGGGATTTTCCACTAAACCAATTGTCTGTTAGTTCCCAAACCATGTGTAGTGATGTGTCAAAGATTGAGTGAACTCCAATGGATAGTTGGTCTAATAGAAAGTATAATAGATTTCATAACTAAGAATCAGATTTTAATCTTGGGAATTGAAAGAACTACATTGAGAGAGCTTCCCTCTTAAAAAGGGTCTGATAGCAACTCGGACTGGATCAGTCAGATTATAATTTCAAATACCGATTGATCCGGTTATCCCAAAAAAAAAAAATAATCCAGCAAGCAATATCTAAAATGTTCTGAATATACAAAATAATACCACAATCATTTTGCAATTACAAAATAGCCCTATCAAAAACTACAATGTTACACTTTAGTCTTACGACAGAAAATAAAAAGTTACATTTAAGTTCTCCACATTGGAATGTCTCTCTCTTTGTTTTTCTTCTTTTCTAATAAGTTTAACACAACAATAATATTACAGTAAGGAAGATAATACTAATAGGGTTTTGTAGTGCAGAAGAGACTCGGGACATGTTTAGCTGGGCATTGCATGCACTGTAAAGTGTACACTACATCAAAAAGAATGGAGAGAACTATGAAGAATACCGAATGGAGAACCTGAAGCTTCGATTGTTAATCTGCCTAGAACAAGATCTTATCACCATCCCTTGGTAGTGCGGATGTCTGGTTTGTCTAGGGTTCCTGCGAGTTGGTCATTTCATTTTGAGTTTGCGTGGACTACTAATCCAAATTTAAAAGTATAGCCCAAAAAGTTTGGGTCAATAATGGGTATCCTGTTTTGGATGATTCATCAGCTATTAAGGGGGCTCCTAAGATGTTTAACAGAAACATTTAGTCTGGACCAAACCACAAGGAACATAAGATGATCTTGTTCCTCTTGTTCTTGTATTATTTTATTTTTTATATTGAAAATTTTATATAATTTCAGTCGAGTCTAATTTCTACATTTTCAAATGATTTTAAAATAAATTGTTACTTCAAACCCAAATTTGAATTAAATAGACTATGTGAATTTTTTATTACAAAAATTTATAATCTCTCTCTCAAATTCCAAAATTCTCCCAAAGTGATTATTTTTTTTTATAAATAAACAACGGACTAAAAACATTGTAGATCCAATTTAGAGTGGAGATCTTCCTTTTCTTATTTTTAAGTTTTAAAGTCAAAATTTAATTAAAAAGTCTAATACTTTCCGACATTAAACCAACCGTACACAACATGCTAAAGCGATCATAACATTACAAGGGGATACTCATTTTTTTTTTGGAAAAAAAGACTTCCACAACTAACATACTTATAAGAGCCCAGAGTTGACAACTCAATTGATAGAATCAAACAAGATACACATATCATTACTTTGAAATACATATGCTTAAGGAAAAAACAAAAAACAAAAAGAAGAAAGGAGCCAATAGCCATACGTGAGACTGACACAACCACGAGAGTTCGATGGGCCAAGAACAATATGAATGAGAAAAGATTAGACAGGTGGGTGGCGTTCCATTATTCCAATACTGATGCGCGGGAGCTGAAACACTTCCTGTTACTCTGGCCTTCGCACTTCTACCGTTACCAGTATAATTACCTGAAAATTCAAATATCTATTAATTTCAACTCCTTCTACTATTTTTTTGTAGAAAATAGTTGAAATCAGAATTTTACATAATTCATCCTAAGATACAAACTAGTGGGTCGTTTGGAGATTTTAAGGACTCTAGTTGTCACTAAAATCACACAGGAAGAATAATACTCTGAAAGTTGTTAATATATTAGCAGTAATTGAGATACATGTATTTGTTGCAACGAGGGGTGAAAACAAGATTAACGTAGTTTGATGGTCGATACGAATACACTATCCAATATGATAAGTCGAAGGCAACAAGGGGAAAAATATTGCACAAAAGTCTTAGGCCCCCAAGGCATAATGTGGTGTCATAACAGAATGCAATGCTTCTCTCTTCTGAAAGCCGTGTTAAGACAAGATGTCTCCTGCTTTGAATTGCAAGTAAGCAGCACTTTTGAGGTGATAACAAACATCTCAGCAGACAGCCACCTTTTTCAAGATACTCGGAGTGAAAAGGTGCAATTTCTTCACTGCTTTCCTGAAACATATCATCTGAAATTAACAGAAAAGCAAAAACAACAACATAAGGGAAAGAAAGAAGACATTACCATATTTTATATTCTTAAACATTTGACAATCTTGTGTTTGCAATAGGTGTCGAATTTTTTAATGAGTGCAGTCACATTCATCCGAAGCTACATGGCAGCATTTGTAACGCTGTGGCAACTAGCTACAGTGGAGTTACCCTTTATTGTACTTTTGGTTGTTCCTGGACTTATGTATGGGAGGGCACAAATGAGTTCGGCAAGGAAAATGGGCAAGGAATACAGTAGGGGAGGTATTGTGGCAGAGCAGGCGATCTCCTCCATCAGCACTGTTTATTCCTTTGTTGTGGAAAACCAAGTTTTTTACCCCTACTTTTTAATATTGCTGAGAATTTGACCATTCTCACAATGGTTATCAAACAAACTTAGTACAAAAAGTCAGTTGTAATCTCAGCCATTTGCATTAAGTTTGTGATCAAACATCCCATAAGTCTACGGTGAACTTAATTCAAATCTGAAATCTGAGCTTCGGCATATATGGGCATTCAGGAAACCTATCTCCATAAAGGTACTACAAGGATATCATAGCTTTTCTACCCAAAACCAATATAAGTAACTGATTTTTCTGATAGTGTTTCAATTTGTTCTACTTTGCCAAGGTAAAGGGGCGAATGGGGCTAAATTTCTTTATCTCATTTTAGCTGATCAGATCACTTGGTAATGCCATGACAAACATAAAGTACCTCTCAGACGCCTGTTCAGCTATAAAGCATATAATGGAGGTAATCACAGCAGTAGCCAGTATTGACTCGTACAATATGGATGGAGAGATTTTACAGAATGTTTCAGTACAGACTGAGTTCAGACATGTAGAGTTTGCATACCCATCCAGACCAGAAAGCACAATACTGAGAGACTTTTGCCTAAGCATCCCTGCAGGAAAGACGGCAGCATTAATTGGAAGTACTGGATCAGGGAAATCAGCAATAATTAGTTTAACACAAAGGTTCTATTATCCATGTCAAGGAAAGACACTCTCCAATCAACAAGCTTCAGCTTAAGTGGCTTAGGTCGCTCATGGCATTAGTGAGTCAGGAGCCTATATCGTTTGGAGGCAGCATAAAGGACAATATTCTACTCGGCGAGGAAGATGCAACCACCGATGAGGTTATAAAAGAGGCCAAAGCTTCGAATGCTCATCACTTCGTTTCTGAGTTGCCTCAGGGGTATGAAACACAGGTTTGTTGGTGCTTGTCATTAATCTATTCATATTCCTATGCAATTATAAAATTTCCATAATAATCAGAAGGCAAATGTGCACTGCCAGGTGGGCGAGAGAGGCATCCAGTTATTAGGATGTCAAAAGCAAAGAATAGCAATTGCGCAAGCAATTAGCAAAGTGCCAAAAATACTCCTGGATTAGGCAACTAGTGCATTAGACTCGGAATCAGAAGGAGCAGTCCAAGAAGCACTTAATGAAGCGATGATATGTTGTACAATATCATCATTGCTCACCGCCTCTCCACCATCCAAAACAACAACATCATTGCCCTTCTCCGGAATGACCAGATCATGGAAATGGGATCAAACAAGGAGTTAATAAAAGATGTTATGGGGTTGTACACCTCATTTATCCATACGCAACAAATGGAGAAAAAAAAGGCAGTAGTTCCCTACACCTCAAACGCAGTCAGCACTCAGGTAAAAACATGAAAGATCACAAGCTCTTAATTGCTAATCAATCAAGTTCTGCAAACTCAGATGCAGCAAGTAGAGCTTCAGTCACTTCCAAAGGTGTGACAAACATGGGATCAAGCTGCTCCACCACCCACATTTCGGAGACTACTAACGTGGGTAATTCCAGAGTGGAAACGAGCGCTTGTTGGGCGCTTGAGTGCAATCCTGTGTGGTGCAATTGAACTGATTCACGCATTTATGCTGGGATCATTGATCTCAGAGTATTTCATGATAGATCGTGGTGAGATTATCACAAGGACAAGGATGTATGCACTATGTTATCTTGGTTTAACCATGTTCTCATATTTGGCAAGCATAGACCTGCACTACAACTTTGCAGTAATGGGAGAGTGCTTGACAAAAAGGATTAGAGAGAATATCCTCACAAAGATACTCACATTTGAGGTTGCATGGTTTGATCCAGATGACAACTCCAGTGGTGCCATATGCTCTCGACTGGCCAGAGATGCCAATGTGGTGAGCTGACTTCTTTGGCTTTTACTGCTCATGTTGAACTGCCCCACCAGTCAGAAATATGGGAGGGGTGCCAATTACAATATTTACTCCATAATTTATCGGATCCTACATTATAAACATTCAAAACCTAGAATCACTAGAGTAAACATACATCATCATTAACAATTACGATTGATTTGGGAAATTTTAAAATGAACAAAGCCAAGCATCACCTGACAATGAACTGATGCTCAGAATGATTCAATATTTAAGCATTCATACAGTAACATGCCTATCAAGCCCTGCGAAGCAAGAGCTCAATTAGTATAAGATCTGTTGAACCAAATCGGATAGTTTGAAATTCCTGTTGTAATTGGGACATCTACCCTTACTGCTCCAATACCCTAGTATTAGAGAAGTTTCCCTGTCTCATGGCTCCTAATGCTGTCATTCCTCAGTAATTTTTGCACGTAAGATCTGTGGTGATAGATCGGGTGACTATCCTAATTCAAATTTTCTCACTTGTAAGCATATCATGCACCATTGGTCTTTTCCTTTCATGGAGGCTTGGTCTTGTCTTGATAGCTGTCCAGCCCCTCATTGTTGTAAGTCGTTATTGCCAATGGGTACTACTCAAAAGCATGTCCAAGAAGACCACTAGAGCTCAGGATGAAAGCAGCAGGGTGGCAGCAGAAGCTGTTTCCAACATTCGAACTATAACAGCATTCTCCTCACAATTCCGAATATTCAAAATGCTAGAGAAAGCTCACAAAGCACCAACACGATAAAATAAAAGATAATCCTGGTTTGCAGGTATTGCACTTGGAACCTCACAAAGCATCACATATTTCACCAGGGCTACGACACTTCGGTATGGTGGCAAGCTCATCTCGAAAGGCCAAATTACCAAAGAAGAAATTTTCCAGACTTTCCTAATTTTAATAAGTTGTGGTCGTGCCATTGCCGATGCTGCTAGTATGAATACTGATCTGGACAAAGGGTTTGACACAGTTAAATCTGTTTTCTCCATCCTGGATCGCTGCACAAAGATTAACTCAGAAGACAAAGAAGGTTTTGAACCAGATGACATAATGGGTCATGTTGAAATACATGATGTGCACTTTGCATATCCAGCTAGACCTGATATTTTATATTTGAAGGCCTTTTAATCAAAATTGGGGACAGAGCGGGTCTGGTAAGTCCACCATTATCAGTTTGATCGAACGATTTTATGATCCAATTCAAGGCATGGTGAAAATAGATGGCAGAGAGATAAGGCCATACCATCTCAGATCACTGAGAAAACACATTGCCCTTGTTAGCCAAGAGCCAATATTATTTTCTGGTACAATTAGAGAGAACAGGCCACAAGAGGAGCAAATGCTCACGATTTTATCACTGGACTAAATAATGGATACCAAACAACTTGTGGTGATAAAGGAGTCAAGCTAACTGGTGGGCAGAAACAGCGAATTGCAATAGCCCGAGCCATACTGAAGAATCCGTCAGTGTTATTGTTGGACAAGGCGACCAGTGCACGTGATGTTCAATCAGAAACAGTGGTGCAGCATGCTTTAGAACATTTCATGTTGGACAGGACAAGTGTTGTTTTGGCTTACCGGTTGAGTACTGTACAAAATTGTGATATAATAGTAGTGTTAGAAAAAGGAAAAGTGGTAGAAGAAGGGACACATTCATCCTTGCTGGCAAAGGGATCCACTCGTTAACCTTCAGCAGCAAGGCCTTATCTAATACTAGATTGTCGGGATCAGTTTGCCTTGCTGAGCAATGGGCTTCAGGCCTCCTCAATATGGAGATTCAACCTTTCTGAAGCTAATGATTGGCTAGTGATCCTGAATGGTTATCATATGCCGAAAATTGCACCAGTTTTTTATACATTTGTCTCTATCACATGGAATCTAATTTGTGGGATTTAAAGACAATTTTTTTTTTTTAATGTTCCAAAGTAGTAAAGAGGTAGAAAAAGTTACACCAACACCCCTACGAACTATCTCCTAGTTTCACTTGATAGCCCATTGTATGAAATGCACCACGGACCCCCACCAAAAAAAAAAAAAAGCCTACTTAAAATTTACGATTTTCCCATGCTATCCAGCATATACTAAGATTTTAACTTAAATTTGACAAAGTACTTAAGAAAATTTATTGAGCATGTTGCTATCTTTCTTGACTTGCCTTATTTTGAATCAAATAATCCACCCTCTGTTCTCTATAAACAGCCTTCAAAGGTTAAATGGTTTTGTTTGTTTGTACTTCCCTCCCACATCCTATGCATGCCTGATCTGAACTTGTGAGATAACTGTTCATCAAGCATGACAATAACAACAGTAATACAAACTAAAAGATTATTGGTGATATATGGATTCACACCAAGTATCAATCATCAATAGACAGCAAAAGATGGACATTTTGAAACTGATATGTCTTATTGTTTGCTTCTTCTTCTTTTTTTATCTTTTTTATTTTCAACTTTGACGGCCTTATTTAAGAAGCACCTCAAATGATAAACAAAAAAAAAGAGTTTATCCACAGATTACTAAAATATAAGTTCAAAACCTCTCCTAAAATCTGGAAACTACTTCCTTTTCATCATCTTTCACTTTTCTTTGTTTCGTTTTTTCTTTTTATTTTCCTTGGCCCCCCTGGAGAGTGTTTGAAGTTGTGCAATTTGCCTCCATCAACCACTGCCAATATTTCTTGAACAGCAGATATAAAAGTGGATCGGTATGCCCAAAAAATAACTCCTTACTTTTACTACACCCAACACTGCATTGCCCACAAAGTCCGTATGGCTTCCTTCATTTTGTTAAGGAATCATCAAGCTGGAAATGAACTAATGATCTCATTGATATTCAACTAACACCTCGTTATCAAGATATTGTTTGTATTTATAATATAGGAAATACATTTTTTTTTAATATTTCAGAACTCCTTTAGGACAATTCAAACTCATTTAGTATTGGAATGCATTCTAAAACTTTTGAGTCATTAAACAAGCCATTAATCAAGTTATGATAACACTGAAAGGAAGACTAAGTACAATTCCACCAATCTAAACAGAAACATTTGATCAGATTTAAAACCAGAAGTTTGAGTTCGCCATAACAATTCAGATTCATAACTTTAACACATATAAACTCAACTTTTGAAGGCAAGCACAGAACTGAAAAACCCAGACAAGCCAATCATGGTCTAAACAAATGAGACTACCCTTATCGGGCATACGAACTTGCAAGACTCTGCACAGATGACAAGAAACAGCCAACAATTAGTGACAGAGATTGAACAATTTTCTTTCGAACTTTTCAACGCAGTAAAGGGCATAGCTGGAAAAGAAACTAAAAGAACAGGCAACCAATAGAATGCTTCGATCAGAGTTATCGTCTATTACTCTTATAAAATAGGACTTCGACTTTTGGTCTGAAACCATTTTCTGAATTTTTTTTTTTCCTTGGGGGTGACCTTTTTCCCCCTAGTTTCTCAACCAAATGATGCTCATGCCAAAATGGTGAAATCTTATCATAGATGTACAGCATCATCAGCATCCTTAAAAACAACATATTATTGTGCATACCATCACAATAGAGTGTGTCTGTGTGTCTGTGCAAACTCTAGTCTACAATTCAAGACAAATGTAATGACAAGCTAATCTTTGCATCTACAAGCCTTGCTTAAATTGATAGCCACATACTCAACAAAATGCAATTATAAATAAAATCTCGAGAAAAATAATAAAATCTAAAAAAGAAAAAACCCACAAATTGAAGGACAGAAAAAATTATTATCCTAATAATCAAATCAAACATTAACAAAATGAATGGAACAGATGTACCTCGGTTGGGAAAAATAGATGGTGATAGGTGATCGAAACAGTTGTCACCCTGAGAGAAAGACAGAGAAGGCGGGAGATCAGAAACCCTAAACTGAAACATCCGCATTTTCGAATTGCAGAGCTGGCTTTCTGACAATAATACGACGAAATTCTGACATTTTGAAATTCTCAGTCGTCTGAATCAAAACGCATCGTTCTCCATACATTCGGTTGAAAGGAAACGGTTGCTGACTGGACCTTTCAGATGACGTGTCCGCTGACTAAGAGGACAGGTAATCCCTTAATGGATGTAACAGATGACGTGTCCGCATAATCAAAGGCCAGGTGGTAGGTGACTGGACCAGTTTGATGACGTCCCGGCTGACCGGACTTTTGCAGATGAGGTGTATGATGACTCGGATTCCAGGTAAGCGCTGACTGGACCAGACCTGATGACGTGTTTGATGACTGGACATGTGTGCTGACGTGTAAAACAACGTGGGTGCCAACTAAGCGCTAGCTGGACCACAAGGATGACGTGTCTGCTGACTGGTCCAGATTGATGACATGTCTAACTCGGTCACCAGGTCAGAGCTGACTGGACTCTCAATGATGACTGGATAAAGATGATGAAGTGGCTGATGACCGGATTAGTACGATGATATGTCATTTTACTGGGTCTCCAAGTCAGTGCTGACTCGACCAAATGATGACGTTCTGATGACGTGTCATCCTACTCTGCCAGGTCAGCACTAACTTGATTTGGATGATGATGTGGACGCTGACTGGATTTGGACGATGACGTGTCCTCTAACTGGACCGCATTTGATGACGTGGGTAATGACCTGCTCTCCAGGTCAGCGATGACTGGACACCACTGATTACGTGGATGCTGACTGGATAAAAGAGATGACGTGGCTTCTGACTGGACACGGATGATGACGTGTCCTATTACGCTGTCTCCAGGTAAGCGCTGTCTCCACATCATGATGACGTGGGTGCTGACTTCAAAAAACTGATGACGTAGCTGCTGACTCGAGAGGGATGATGACGTGTCACTAAGCGCTGACTGGAACCCACATGATGATGTGGGTGCTGACCGGATAAACATGATGACATGGCTGCTGACTTGATTCGGATGACGATGTGTCCTCACTCTGTCAGCGCTGAATGGAACCCACTGATTACGTAGGTGCTGACTGGATAAACCTGATGACGTGGCTGCTGATTCGATTCTGTTGATGACGTGTCCACTTACTCGGATGCCAGAAATGCGATAGCTGACCCAAACGATGATGTGGCGGCCGACTGGACAACCTAGATGACGTGGCTGCTGGCTGGATTCGGACAATGACGTGTCCGCTTTTTTGGACTCCACAAATGCGCTGACTGGACAATGGGGATGACCTGGCAGATGACTGGATGACAGTAGGATGATGCGTTGCCTGACACGTATGCCAGCTAAGAGATGACTGGACATCTAACAATGACGTTCCGGATGACTGGAACCGCTCGATAACCTTGCGTTTGACTCGGATTCCAGGTCATTGCCAAGAGGAACTGTCTGATGACGTGATGCTGACTGGACCTGTCAGGTGACCTGTCTACTGACACGTAAGCAAGCCAGAGCGCCTACTTCCCTCTGAAAATGACGTGTCTGATGACAGAGGCATTGAATGACGTGTCGACTGAGGAAGGAGGACTCCCTTTCTTCGGACAGCTAGAGAGTTCGTCTCAACTTGAAACCCTAATAATGGAATCAAAGGAAGAGGGCAAAAACCTAACGAGGATCACACTGACGTCTCTCTCAGCAATGGTGGCCGAGACTTGCACATTCCCAATCGACATCACCAAGACCAGACTCCAACTCCATCGACACACTCTCTCCTCTTCTTCTTCTTCTTTCAAAGTCGCTGCTTGCCAAGCAGATCTATCTATGTACGGCACAGGCGAATTCATGAGAATTTATTCCCAGACTCTCGAAGCTAAAAGGAATTCAAGATGATCTGAAGCTAGTTCTCACTACCTGGACTTATGTTATGATGAAAATCAAACAGGGCTCTCAGTAATTGTAATTGGGTTGCCAGCAAAAGACAAACAAAACCTGAAAAAGAAAAAAAAAAAAGGAGAAGAAATTGGTACCCTAGATATCGCAATAGCTTAAAGGTAAGACGAGTGATCAACTAGGTCTCGGAAGCAGCATGTCTCACATCGCGACGAAACGACGGCCGTCGACTACCAGAGAGAGAGTGGGGAGGAGTATCGCTCGCAATACGACGTCGTCTTTGCTGATAGAAATTGGCAGCACTGCTGCTCGAACTAGTGGATGAAATTTCGCTAGGGAAGCTAGAAACCATAGAAATCATAGGCCCTTTCTCCAGAGTCTTCTCTTCGTCGACTGATGGTTAAATCAGAAGACGAGTCGAGTGATCGTCGGATGCTGACGTCATCATCACTATCGCGGACGAAGACGTGAGCGACGGTGGTGATGAGGAGAGAGAAGGAGAGAATTACAGGGAGGATCTGAGATTGCATTTTAAAGAGAGACAGAAATGGCATGTGGGGGTCGGAAAACGTAAATCTTTGTCTGGTTTCTGGTAATTGGTAAATTTTGAAATTGGAATTTGAGAGAGAGAGAGAGAGCAGCTAGGGTCGGACTGCAGTTGTTAGAAGACACGAGGCCTGTCTCCGAACGTTTGCCCTGTTTTTGGACTGAGTTGGGATTGGTCCTTTTCTTTCTTTTCCTTCTTCCTTTTTCTTTTTTCTTTTCCAAAAAAAATAACTTTTTTATTTTTCTTGTTTTTAATTAATATTGTTTATAATCGATTTTATCAAGTAAAAATTACCATTAATCTCGAAAAATTGTCCCTTTTTTTCTAATTTTAGCAATCTCAAAGAATTGTTGTTCAAAACAAAATTGTTCTAATGTAATCTTTATAAAAAGATAGACTTTATAAGAGAAATTAATAAAATAAAAATTTTTGAAAGAGATTAATTTCACTTCAAGCTACAGCGAGTCAAGTTCCATTATTTGCAAAACTTGGCTAAAACCATATAATGGAGATTTTTATGATTTATGTGACAAATGAACAATGTTGTCTTGGGAGAGTGGTGGGTCAAGAAAAATTGCTGAAAAATTTATTATCCTTGCAAAAATAACATGAATGAGTGGAGATCTATGAAATTGGCGAATATGAATAGATATATATGTGCGTGTATATATATACACAGTTTATAGTGTTAAATTGTTTGATATTCTAGACTTAGAGACTAGGTATACACTATGTCCTTCCACATAAGTGGTCCCGACTGTAAGTTCGAAGAGTGATAGTGAGTCTATTGGTTTAACCTTGTGCGATAGGTATTTATTTAGAATTAGAACTGATGGAGGTAGGTTATGATTCCACAGATCTCAGCTCCTTTTTGACTTGAACAATAGCCGTAGATGGGTGGATTCATCTGTAAAAATTGTCGAAGGATGGTCCGGCGGGAAGGCTCCGATACTTAAGTTAGTAAAGAGCGGTTTTCGATTGAAAGAAACAGATTGAGAGTTGAGGGAATGTGGTTCCCTATGATCAGTGTGCTCCCGGTGTTAAGTTTAGAGAGCATACCTGATGTCGAGGGTTTTGAGATCTCTTATACCTGTGAGAATCGTGCGCTACTGAAGGACTTTTACCCTACCTTCCTTATAGAGCTGATCCTAGAATATCAGGAGTCAATATTCCGAATTGATCATGATCCTCATTTATCGGGAAAACTTTCATATTGGGGAGGGATGTTTTCTTTATCCGGAAGATTCAAAATTTGCCGTTATGAAATAGAAGGCTGAAGTTGAGGAAATTCTAATCTTCCTTTAGAATCACTTGGAGTACCGCGTACCAATCGGTCGCTCGACTGATAAGGGACCTTCAAAACTTATCCGGTTGGAAAGCTAACATTAGTTTAATTGATCGAGGTGACTGTCTCCGCTTGATGAGTCACGATTGGTTATCGGGGCGGCTGAGACCCTATCGTTAGGTAGACTCGGTCAACTAAGACCCCTCGGTAGATCGATCGGGGTGGCTATGGACCCTCGGTTGATTGTTGTTATGGATGTTAGTTACTAATCGGCAGGCCCCTTTAGTGGGCCTTAAAGGAGTTGACTCTCTTGGTTTGGGTTTTTGGGTCACGTCTCATCAAGAACTTAGAATTAAAATAATGAATTTTATATTCTGTAAAACTATTAACTGTTTTAGCTCTATATCAAGTTCTTCTAAAACAAAGGATATGATTAATAATCAAGAAATAACTATAAAAAATTTTGAAAAACAAATAGATGAATGGGAAATTCTAAAAAATAAGAATAGAACAAATATATAAAACACCTAAAATAAACATATTTAAAACAAATATACAACTAAAACTGAAGAAAGAAATATTCAACTATTAAAACCTTTTGAAACTATATAGTTACTTTCTAAAAAATTCGTAAAAAAACATATAAATAAAAGATTTAGATATCTATATATAGAATTAATTTAAACTGATTTACGATCATTAACTAGAAAAGGATTAAATACTGTTGAAACTAATGTAATAATCTAGAGGGGTGAATAGGTTATTAAAAAAATTTTGGCTAATTTAGGGGATAAGACAAATGAAAACTCAAATGTAGAATAAGGGCCTAAGCTATGAAGACTGAAATAAGAAAGAGACATAATAATTTATAGTGGTTCCACCTTCTTGGTGTACATCCACTCCCAGGTTAACCTGGATTTCTAAATCCACTATTTGTAACAATAGTTTAAGACTAGTTTCTTCAGGTGCTAGTAACCTTTGACAAAAATTTCCTAAACCCCTCTCCTTCGTGTAATACAGAGAACAAGAAAATGTCTTCTCCCATGTTTGCTCAACACCCAGATTTGAGCTGCTTTAACTTGTTCTTGATATGAGGTACAAGGTTCTCGAGCAAGAATGAAGCTGTATGTATCTTCTGATATGTTCAAATTAAGTACAAATCAATATAATGAAGAGAGTATGAATTTAGGGTTACAGGAGTGATACAAATTTTGTAAGAGAGAGTCTTCTTCATTTTCTTGATGTATTTATAGCTCAAGAGAAATGTAGCCATTGGAACCAATGTGAGTTGGTGAGGATTTTTCTTCTTTTAACCTCATTTGTTGTCCTCCCTCTTCTACGTTGCTTTCGGCATTTCTGGTCCTCCCCTTTCTTTTTCTCCCTATGCATTTTCTTCTTCATTCAATCAAACCACATCTTTGCTGCCATCCATTTTAATCCTTTTGCAGTTACATATTCGGCGTTTCTCTGATTAATTCTTGATTATGCTTTGGTTTGGTCTCCAATGGCTCTACTGCTCTCTTTGCAATTCAGAAAACACATCATCAAGACTCAAGAAAACCCATCAATAGTGAAGTTAATGACTTGAATTCTTATGATATATTTAATGGGAATTGGGTGCTAGAGGATTCAGACCCAATCTATAAACTTGGTTTTGTCCCTTCATCGATGAATCTTTCAATTGTTTCAAGAATTGAAGGCCTGACTCTGATTACTTGAAACTTCAATGGAAACCTTATGGCTGTGAAATTCCTAGGTTTTATGGGAAGAGAATGTTAGAGATATTGAGAGGGAAGAGATTGGTTTTTGTTGGTGATTCACTCAACAGGAATATGTGGGAGTCTTTGGTTTGTGCCTTGAGAGAAGCTTTGATAACTAAAAATGGAGTCTTTGAAATTTCTAGAAGAAGAGGTTTCAAGACTCAAGGGTTTTACTCCTTCATTTTCAGAGAGCATAATTGTACTATTGACTTCTTCACATTACCATTCTTAGTCCAAGAATGGAAAGCGATGGCACGTGGGGGTGGAACCCAGGAGGAGAGAGAAACACTGAGGCTTGACTTGATTAAGGCTCTTCTTCAAAGTATTATGATGCTGATATTATCATCTTCAACCCCGGTCATTGGTGGACTCACCAAGAAACCACAAAAGGCAATTTCTTCCAGGAAGGTAACCATGTCTATGGCAGACTAGTAGTGAAGGACTTGGGTTCAATGGGTCGATACCAATATTGATCCTAGTCCCATTAGGGTCTTATTTTACAATTACTCGGCCTCTGATTTCAAGGGAGGACAATGAATTCAAGAGGGAACAACGATGGGGAGACTTTGCCCATAACCAATAAGACATATCTGTCTCTATATGTGCTTCTTTTTATAGTCACATTGTTCTTTTCTTTTTTACGAATCTTGGCATAATGATTTAAGATCACGGGTTCAAGACGTGAAAACAGTCTCTTTGCAAAAATATAAGAAAAAACTGTATACATATATGTCTACTCTCCAAACCGACCCTAATTATTGGGACTAAATCTCTGATTAATTGATTAATTTATAGCTCAAGAGAATAAATTAGCCGTTGGACTCCATTGAATGCATATCAGAGGTAGGTGAACAGTTCTAAGCCCTTCATTTATTTTTCAAACAGCTTTTCTCCACAAAATGAACGCTAGACACATTGGGTCGCCTTATGAAAAACACAAGACGACTTGCCTTTGAATTTTGAAAACTTGGATCGTCCTATCATATGGCTGAGTAGCCCTATCTTAGCGTCTAGTGAGAAGTAGGTCATCCTATTTAAATTTGGGTCGCCTCATCATTCATATTTGTTCATCCTGATTTCTTTGGGGTCGTCCTACCCAAGAGTGTTTTGAGGCATTCATAATTTGGGTTGACCCAGATTTTTGTTTGAGACACCTTGTGGGTTACTTGTGCTCAGGACGGGTCATCCTACATAGTCAACGAGACGTCCTACTCATACTGTAGACAAGGGCTTATGTGATTATGCTTTAGTGGGTCGACTCATTTTATTGCTTGGGTCATCCTATAGGTTCGTTGAATGTGGGTTGGGTCGTCTTAATGATTTGGTGGGTCATCCTGTACATGCTGCAGACATAGACTTCTGAGACCCTACATTCTTGGGTCGACTCAGACACTATCTTCGGTCGTCTTGTCAAATACTTAGAACATTTTAAGTTCAAGGACTCGTCCTAGGAAGTTACTGAGACGCCTTCAATGACATTACATACAGGTATTCTGAGACCAACGCGTGATAAGTCGCCTAGCTAAGAAATTGAGTCATCTTGTGTGTTGTGCACAATCATGTTCTGAGATCTAGTCCGGTTTGGATGACTTAAATATATCATGGAGCAACTCATGAATGTTCAAGATCTTAGTTGGGTTGTTCTGACTCTCAGCCAAGTCGCCCTGAAGTGTGTCATCCTTAATTAATTTTTGTAATTCAATACTATGAGACAATTTCTATTAGAGTGCAAGATCGACTATCATTGAATAATTTTAATTCCAATAATTTATCATATATTTTTTGGGTCTAATTAAATAAATCCAGATTAATTAATACTAATCATTATCAAAACTTAATTTGCTCAACAATCTCCCTTTTATTTTATGATGACAAAACTCGTATTTGAGAAGGTGATTAAAATTATTCAAAATACTCAACATGCTCCCCCTTAGTTCATGCCATGCTGTTTTGATTTGATCATGCATAAGTTGTTATATATGTATATCTAATTTTAACAAATGTTCGAGGATGATACATGATTTAGCTCCCCCTTATTTTATCAGTCCATGCACCTTCTTCAATATAACTTTAATCTCAGATTACCTTACTACACATTCAAACTAATGCACTACAATATCAATCTCTGTTATAGCTCACTATACTGACACATGCGACTATCATGTTGATGCAATCTTTCTCAAGTTCTAATTACTTCAACCAGACTATCAATTTCAATTCCATCAATGCTAGAAGGTCAGCCTATGGTTACTTACAAGTTTTCATATTCATGTTACATTCATGTTTCCAATATGTCAACTATCCAATTAAAAGATCAACACCAACTAATGACTAACTTATTCATCCATGACCATTTCACTACTCAATAATCTTAATCATCATGGAGCCCCAATCTGACAGCCACAGGATCTCAAAAACCCTAGGTTGGTTGCAAATCCCCCATTGCGCAGGTCCTGGATTGAGTAGGACGAAGCTCGAACCACCGGATTGTGAACTGCGAAGACCCTAGGTGAGAATTTCTAACTCACTCGATTTGTTTGGATGAATTTATGATAAATTAGGATAAGAAGTATTGTATATATGTAGGATGTATGTTAGAATCAATTAGAGTGCATCATCTGATTGTCATGTGTAATTATTTAGGTTAAATATAGGAATTTATGCTAATTGGGCTGTTTCGGATGATAGAATCATGTTGAGTTGATTAGAATAACTTCTCTCAGAGTTTAATTTGACAAATGCATAAAAACAGTCAGAATTTAGAATTTGAGTTTAAGGATTGATACAGTCTTTTTATTATAAATTGTCCTGCATATAGGAAATCAAAATACAACTTCTATATTATGAAAATAAACTTCAATATCTTGAAAATAACATATGGTTTAAAAAAATCATATGGGAATTGAAAAGTGTATGATTTTTCAAAAATTTTTCCATCTTGTAAGAAGTTTATTTATTTTAGACTTGTTTTCGATTTTGAACGGTTTTAGGTTTGAGTTAAGTTTGATTTTGATTTTGTTATTTACTTATAAATAGAACGAAATTGATAATATTGGAGTATATTTATAAATTGAAGAATTTAGGGTTTGTACGAATTTAAGGAAAATGATAAACCCTGAAAATAGTTGGAAATTTGATAATCAATTGTGATGATTTGACTAGGTTGATCTTTTGGAGATTCGATGAGTCAATTTGGTTTGATTATGGAAATAGGGAGTGATTACCCTCCCTAGAAAGTGAGTGGGACTCTAATCTCTTGCATGAAATAGTGAAATCTGATTTTACCGTGTTTTTAAATAAAACATGCTTTGATATGCATTGAATCGACGTGTGATATTAAATCTCAAATCTGTTTTGTGATTATTGGAGTGTCTTAAACTTATGTTTTCCATGACTATGCATCCATGTTTGAAATGAAACAAAATTGTGTCATTACTTGAAAATTAAATAAGTTTTCTATTCTACCATTGCATTGGTATGTTGATTTGAAATGATTTGATGAAATGTATTGGCACACGGATTTGAAATGTTTTGATGAACTATGTGGGTTGGATACCTACTAGTTATGAGATGATATGATGATATGATTCTTACCTGTGGGACGTTGTGCCCTTGTGATACTATGATGATGACAGTGATGATTTCGTAGCTATGAATGGCGTTTGTAGAGACACGGGTTGTCCAGATACGCTTTGGCCAAAGGTATCCGCAAACGTCGTGATTGTGATATGTATGGACCCGGTTGAACCATGTATTGGGGAGGTCCGTCAGCATAGGCGGTCTAGCACCGAGAGTTGCTTATACATGATTGTGATGTTCCGTATGGGCCCAGTTGAACCGAAAGGGGAGGTCCGTCAGTATAGGCGGTCTAGCACTGGGAGTTGCTTGTTCGTGCCAACGTCAGGGTAGAGAGCAACTTTTGAACACTTTACATAATAAAACCCCCGAAACGCCTGTCCTTTGTCATGGTTGACTTTTGCAAGGATCCTTTCGGCTTGCTCTATGATCTACTTGATTTTAAATGGATGCATATATGTATGATATCGTGTGAATGATTAAATGTGTTCATTTTATTCGAAAATATCATGATTTACTATGAAATTTGAATCATTGGTTACGAATGATAATATTTGACACTCCAATGTTCACCTGCACTATTAGTACTTGAGATTAATCCCCTCACTCACTGAGTATCTGCCTTGATACTCACCCCTCTTCTTTCCCTCCCTCAGACAGAATTGTTGTGCTAGAACGACACTTCAGATTATAGAGTTCGGGTGTATTTGGTGTTCAGAAGGGTGAGATCTTAAGTTTAATTTGAAAGATGAATTACGTACTTTATTTTTGACCCTGCGAAATCTTGTTGAGGTCCGTAGTTGGACGTGTACTTAATTTGGGTTGACTATATAATTTATGTATATTTATTTGCGAAACTCTCACATTTCATTTGCATTGAGGCAATTGTACGTATTTAAATGATACTTAGAAAAATTATTATAAATTGTATAAAAACTTAGGCCCGCTCGGTGTGGCGGCTGCTCATGCTCTAGTTGGGCATGACAGTAGAGGTCTGTGGCTAAGATTACTGATAGTTTATTGGTTGTTGTGAGATCGGGATGACCCTTTTATTTTAATTACAAGATGATTTTGAATTTTACAGAATTAAACAGGTTTATTTGTACATGGGAGACCTCCGATTTATGGAAAGGTTTTGCCCGATTTTCCGTAAAAATACAGCCGACATCCAGGGCAATGAGCGGCTGTTCACGATCCCGGTTCGGAGCGTGACAAAAGCAAGTATTCACACTTTGGCTTTTGGTATCCACATTCTCTTGGATCCGCCAGTGTTAGTGTTGATTAAACCCTTAAGTTTCCGCACTAAAGTTCCTTGTTTTTGAAATGATTTTTATTCACCATATTTCTATGTATATGTATTAGTGTACTGTTTGGTTTTATTTTCTTTATAATTTTCATATATAGTGCTTCCCTTTTTCTTCCACCTACATGATTGTGCTCCATGTCTATTTCTCATACAAATGTAACATTTGAGTTTAGATTGATCAAACTTAGAGTTAGGGACAAAGAAACTATACAATTTCTTTGTGTGTTCCTAGGATCATATCCAATACCAACTTTATCATAAATAGCACATTGTGCACCTAGCATAAGATCAAGTTTTTCTTCCCCTTGAATAAATTTATGCAATAGTGAACTAAGTTTTTTGTTTCTCTCCTTTTCTTCCCCAAGTTCTTTTGTCATTTTAGGACTTTCTTGAGTGTTTCTTCACTCAATTTAGATATCTTACTCATTTGACCATGCAATTCCTTATTATCCTGTCCAAGTGCATCATTTTCAATTGCAAGGGATTCATTTTTCTTCTACAGGTCATTAATTTTCTTTTCTGGCTCACCTATTGTTCTTCTAAGTTCAAGATTACACTTCTTAGACTTACTCAAGTCTTGTAGTGCTTCAATTAATGCATTATTTAGATCACTATCTGAGTCTGAGTTTGAGAAGTATACCTCAGTTTCTTGATCATCCTCCAATGCCATGAAAGAAGTATACCTCAGTTTCTTAATCATCCTCCAATGCCATGAAACAGATATTGGCTTGTTCTTCATTGGAACCTCCTCAACATAGCTTGTTTCAAAGTCACTCCATGCTACCAAATCTTTCTTCTTCTTCTTCTCTTTCTTTTCAGGTTTCTTTTCATATTTCTTTTCAAATCTTTCTTTCTTCAATTGAGGACATTCAGCTTTAACATGTATCTTTTTTCATCATTCTTTCGGTTTTTCTTAAACTCCTTCTTTCCCTTGTATTTCTTTCTCATTTTGAGCTTTCTTAATCTTCTTGACAGTATTGATATCTCTCTATCATCATCATCACTATCACTATTATTGGTGTTGCTGGAGCTTTCGCTTTCAACCTTCAATGCAATTGATTTTCCTTTCACTTCCGGGGAGGTTAATTGAGCATTCATTTTCATCTCATATGTGATGAGTGTTCCCACCAATTGTTCCATGCAGAGAGTTTCTAAATTCTTTAATTCATCAATTGCAGTCACTTTGGGCTCCCAAGCTTTTGGCATGCATCAAAAAACCTTATCCACCATCTCTTCCTCAAGAACTCCCCTGCCTAGTAGCCTTAATTCAGTGGTGATGGTATTGAAGCGCGTCACCATGTCTCGTACTATTTCCCCTTCCTTCATTTTGAAAGCTTTATACTCTTGCTTGAGCAATTTGATTTTGTTTTTCCTCACTTGATCGGTCTCTTCATAGGTTGCTTCCAATTTGTCCCAAATTTCCTTTGTTGTTATACATGAAGAAACCTGATTGTATTCAGATATGCTCAGACCTAAATGGAGCAAGTTCACTGCTTTACAATTTGCTTGGAAAGCTAATTGTTGTTCATTTGCCATGTCCTTCAGCTTTGCTTGAACTTTGACTCCATCTACCATTACCGTTAGAAATTTAATACCCTCTTCAATTATTCTCCATGCCATAAGATTTTGAGTAATAACGAAATTCTTCATTCTTTGCTTCCAATAGGTGTAGTTGCTTCCATTGAAGAAGGGAGCTAGAGCTCTATTGGTTGAGCAAGCCTCCACAAGGATTCCATCGTTGTTGCTATGAGCTATTGAATGGACCTTAGAATCTAGATGTTGTTGGACAATTTCCTAGAAACCCGCTCAGATACCACTTGTTGGAACTAATGTAATAACTTAGAGGGGGTGAATATGTTATTAAAAAATTTTGGCTAATTTAGGTGATAAGAAAAATGAAAACTCAAATGTAGAATAAGGGTATAAGCTATGAAAACTGAAATAAGAAAAAGACACAACAATTTATAGTGGTTCCACCTTTTTGATGTATATCCACTCCCAGGTTTGACTTGGATTTCTAAATCCACTATTTATGACAATAGTTTATTAACTAGCTTCTTCAAGTTCTAGTAACCTTTAACGAAAATTTCCCAAATCCCTTTCCTTCGTCAAATACAAAGAGCAAGAAAATGCCTTCTCCCGTATTTGCTCAACACCCAGATTTGAGCTACTTTAACTTGTTCTTGATATGAGATACAAGGTTCTCGAGCAAGAATGAAGCTATATGTATCTTCTGATATGTTCAGATTAAGTACAAATTAATATAATGAAGAGAATATGAATTTAGGGTTACAGGAGTGATACAAATTTTGCAAGAGAGAGTCCTCTTCATTTTCTTAATGTATTTATAGCTCAAGAGAATAAATTAGTCGTTGGACTCCATTGAATGCATATCAGAGGTAAGTGAACAGTTCTGAGCACTTCATTTTTTTTCGAACAGCTTTTCTACACAAAATGAACATTAGACACATTTGGTCACCTTGTGAAAAACATATGATGACTTGCCTTTGAATTTTGAAAACTTGGGTCGTCTTATCATATGGCTGAGTCACTCTATCTTAGTGTCTAGTGAGGAGTGGGTCATCCTATTTAAATTTGAGTTGCCTCATCATTCATATTTGTTCAGCCTGATTTCTTTGGGGTCGTCCTACCCAGAGTGTTCTAAGGCATTCATAATTTTGGTCGACTCAGATTTTTGTTTGAGACGCCTTGTGGGTTACTTGTGCTCAAGACGGGTCGTCCTACATAGTTAATGGGACGTCCTACTCATACTGCAAACAAAGGCTTCTGTGATTGTGCTTTAGTGGGTTGACTCATTTTAATGTTTGGGTCGTGTTAACGATTTGGTGGGTCATCCTGTTCATACTGCAGACATAGACTTCTGAGACCCTACATTCTTGGGTCTACCCATACACTACCTTGGGTCGTCTTGTCAAATACTTGGAACATTTTAAGTTCAGGGACTCGTCCTAAGAAGCTACAAAGATGCCTTGAATGACATTTCATACAGCTATTCTGAGACCAACGCATCACAAGTCGCCTTGCTAAGAAATTGAGTCATCCTGTGTGGCACAATCATGTTCCGAGATCTAGTCCTATTGGGATGACTCAAATATATCATGGGGCAACGCATGAATATTCAAGAACTTAGTTAGGTCATCTTGACCCTCAGCCAAGTCATCCTGAACCGTGTCATCCTTAATCAATTTTTGTAATTCAATACTATGAGACAATTTTTACTGGAGTACAAGATTGACTGTCATTGAACAATTTTAATTCCAACAATTTATTATATATTTCTTCGGTTTAATTAAATAAATCCAGATTAATTAATACTAATCATCATCAAAACTTAATTTGCTCAACAAATACATTCAATCCTAGTAACTCTTGGAGATGTTATGCATAAAAACTTTTCAAATTCGTTATTAGGAATAGTTAAGTCTAGCCTATGGAAATGATCTATTTCTTTTGATTGTTATCCAAACTTAGTTATCTATTTAATTGATAAAAACATTCTAAAATCTTTAATATTTCAAGTTAAAACACATAATTATGATATGTTAGAACGATCAATTCCAATCGCATTGATTTATAGGATACACTATAGGGCCATGACAACTACATTTGAATCCAAGCATAAAATTCAACACAAAAAGGAAGAAACATTATTGCTCTAAACAAATATCACTAAGTCTAACTTAGTGATTCCAAAACCTATTAGATGGGAATAGATCACCCTTCTTAAGGAATGAATCCTTGAAAGGGCTATCCAGCCTAAGCAAGACTTTGATATTCCCAAACCTAGCACCCAAATAAAACAAATAACTCAATATGTAGATGGGAATGTAAAATTTAGTTTTAATAGAAAAATTTTTACTTCTAGGGTTTCAGACTCATCATTTGAATACTTAGATTTAGACAGAGTGTCAAAAATCCCCTCAGTTATAAATCTACCTAACAAAAACCTAATAGAAATAAAACCCCCAAGCTATTCCACATTAGATATACCTTCAACCTCACTTAAAACAGTGGACTTTGGAAATAAGGTACCACAAACAGTCTATGCAATTCCCAAACAGGAGGCCAAAACACTTCAGAACTAACCTCACCAACAACATCAGTTATAACAGAAAATATAATAAATGAAAAAGAATTAAATGTTTTAGAAAAAGAGTATGAATTAAATGTCTATGAAAAATATGAAGAAGATTTTAAAATTAATAAAGAATATTTGGATGAAGATTTTTATTCCGAAGAAAATAAAGAAAAAAAAGAATGGTATCTTAAAATATTACTCATAAAAAATATAAAATTCAAAAAAAAAAACATTATAAATATATTTAAAAGATTAAAATAAATATTTTATTCTTTTTATGGTTTGAATAAATGCCCAAAAAAAACATAAAATTAATTATCCTTTTAAGATGGTTAACCCTATAACCACTAGGAAAAAGACTACAGTCTAGGAAACTGCAGATGGTCTGACAATAGAATCAGAACATCTACCTCTTAAAGCAATTAAGATCCCTGTACGCACAGGCACGAAACTATAGAGGCAAGCCCTTATAAAAGATCTCTCAAGATAATGAATCTACAAACCTAAAAAAATATAGTTATTCAAAATAATTATACAAATATGTACCTCAATTCGTAAGAAAACAATTAACTAGGATAGAAAAATCTCAAAAAAAACTGAAAAACACATTGAAATAAGAAAAGTAGAAGAAAAAATTAAAAAGCTTAAAAACCCTATTTTTAAACAATATCAAATCTCTAACCAAATGCAATAAGAGAATAAAACTAATAAACAAGAATTTTTAGAAACAATTAAAAATCAACTCAGTAAGATTGTCACGCCCCAAACCGGGATCGTGAACAGCCGTCCGTTGCCCTGGATGCCGCCTGTATTTCTACAGAAAATCGGACAGAACCTCCCCATAAATTGGAGGTCTCCCATATACAATTTCACTTGTTTAATCCTGTAAAATTCAAAATCATCCTGAAATTAATATAAAATGATCATCCCGGCCTCACAACAACCCACCAACCACAGCAGACATCCAGGACAACGCTAGGCTAAATAAACTATCAGCAATCCTAGCCACAGACCTCTACTGTCATGCCCAACTAGAGTATGAGCAGCCGCTACACCGAGCGGGTCTAAGTTTTTATACAATTTACAATAATTTTTCTAAGTATTATTCAAATACGTACAATTGCCTCAATGCAAATGAAATATGAGAGTTTCGCAAATAAACATACATAAATTATACAGTCATCCCAAAATAAGTACACGGCCAACTACGGATCTCAACAAGATCTCGCAGGGTCGAAAATATAATACGAAATTTAAATTTCAGCTTAAACTTAAATCTCACCGTCCCGAATCACCCAAATCCACCATCAAGCTATCAAACCCTCCAGAGCCAAATGCGTCGCCCTAGCACCATAATCCTGTCTTGGGGGGAGAAGATGGGTGAGTACTCAGGGAAGAATACTCAGTGAGTGAGTGGGTCAATGTAATCGTGTAATATGGGGTGTGAAACTGGAGTATCAAAGCATAAGTATACAAATCATATTTCAAATCATCATGCTTTTCATTTCAACAATATATCATTAGCACGCATTATCAAGTCAAATATGCATCCAAAACACTGTCATTAAAATCATAGAGCTGCCAACCGAAAGTGTCCTGACAGAGGTCTATCTCGACCTATGACAGGCGCACCGGGGGTGTTATATGCGATTTTATTTAAAGTGCTCTCTACCCCGACGTTGGCAACGGACCTCGTTCAGGTGCTAGACTTGGATAGCATCCAAATCCTTCCCCTTTCGGGTTCAACGTACCGTGTCGTAAATATAATCCCGACAACTCGTGGAATACCCCAGGTCTAGGCATATCCGGACGCCACCCAAGCACCTCTCATGGTATCCTTCGTAGCTACGGAACAATACATACCAAATCCCTCAAGGCCAAAATCAATATCATATCAAACATGTGCCGTAAATCAGGTTCATAAACCAAATGCAACATATAGCATAAAATGGCACATTTTACATTTCAACTACATGGATGCATATTTTCATAATTCAATCAATTTTTGGACACTCCATCAGTTCACAAAAGTTAGTTCCAAAACCAGTCAAAACATTTCAAGAACACGATAAATCATGCTCATTTATCAAACTGTTGTAAAACAGGGTTTACTTATTAAACGAAAACATTGAAATAAATCTCACTCACAGTATACGGGAGGGTCACTCACTCCCTACAATGCACAACAAGTGTCGAAACTGTGCTCCCCTCGATCAGTCTCCAAGCAAGTCACTACAATTATAACACATCACATATGTCATGAATTGAAAAATTACTAAGTTAGTTAGCATTTTAACTAACCCTATATCTAGGCCAAAACTAGGGCATGCTAAATACTCTCTCAAATACGCGTATTTCATCTTCCTCTTTCTCCATCACCAACAACAATTTCCATGTTCCACAGATTCATTCTTGATAGTATCATCACCAAGCATACATGCCTCTCATTCCAACCTTTGATTACACAAAACAGTTTGCATACAAACATATTTATTCTTTATCAAATTTTCTCCTTCAACATACAATTATAATACACATACCTTGATCGTACATACATATATATATTTCTCACACCTTGACCTCAATTATATCCATGCACATTCATCATTTCACCACAAAAGTTCGCACACTTTTTACCATTCTCCTTGGCCTTTAAAGTGATTTAAGTACACAAGAACATCCTATTATGCTCAACCAACAACATCACACTTTTCAGCCCATATATACTTGCATATACTCACAATTCAATCAAATGAAATCTTACTCAATCCTCGATTGACCTTTCCTAATACAAAATCATAATTATGTCATCAATTTCCATTTTCTCTAATTTTTGTACAAATCTCAATTCTTCAATTCATGAATACACTCTAATGTCATCAATTGCATTTTATTTATAAATAACACATTGAATGTCAAGTCTAATGCAATCCTAAAGATCATTCAAGATCGAAAATAACCATGAAATAATAAATCTTTTCCCAAGATAGAAATTCTTTGAAAAATCATGCACTTTTCGATTCTCATCCGATTTCTTCAAACCATATGTCATTTTCAAGGTATTAAAGTCTATTTTCATAATATAGAAGTTGTATTTGACTTACCTATATGCAACACCAACTATAATGTAAAACAACGCATCAATCCTTAGGCTCAAATCCCAAATTCTCACTATTTTCATGCATTGGTCAAATTAAACTCTAAAAGCAACCATTCAAATCAAGTCAACATGATTCTATCATCCGAAATATTCTCTTTCCTTATCAGACACTAGACTCAACCTTAATATTTTTCATGCACATTTCGAATCGACTCTAAGAAGAGCTATTCTAATTAACTCAACAAAGTTCTAATTTCATCAAACACGTTTCTTTCATATTAATCCGCCTAAATTCATATAGAATTTAGATGTAACCCTAGAAATCACATATCAATTTTCAGGAAAATACATTCTCTTCAAATTCCACACATTTTCAAGACATATACAAGAATCTCATCCTAAATTCAGCCTCAACTCATTCAATTATCGAAGGAATTGGAAATTTTACCTCACCTAGGGTTTTCATAGCTCACAACCCTAACGTCCGTGCGCAACTCAGTTCGGAATTCTGCAATGTCTCCAAATTGAAGCAAATTTTAGCAATTAGACTTAATCACTATGAAAATCAAAACCCTAGAACTAAGATCTAAACTCAGCCCTTACCTGCACACAGAAGGAATCGTAGCTCAGCCTAGGGTTTCTGATAGAGGCTGTCGATTTGGGCTCTGCAAGAGTGGCAGAAGGCACGCGAGCGTGCGAGCAGGGAAGGAGCACCGCAGCCGCGTGCGCAGGAGCTGTCGCACGCGCAGGGGCTAGCATGCGCTGGAGCTATCGCCCGCTGCACGGGCGCGTAAGGCTGTCGCGTGCTGGCGCGCGAGGGGAGGGCCATCGTGGCCGCGCCGCGGGGGAGAGAGAGAGAGAGAACTCACGGGAGGGAGAGAGAGATAGCGTGACAGAGAGAGAGATCGCGCGATAGAGAGAGGGAAACAAAGAGTGAGGAAGAGAATACGAAACAGAACCGAGATGGAAAAATAGAGAGGGATGATCGGTAGGGGTGGTGGTGCGTGCGGTGGCTGTGGGTGGCGGAGGAAGGCGAGAGAGATCGCGAAAGGGAGAGAGATGAAGAGAGCGAGAGAGATGAAGACAGTGAAGTAGAGAGAGAGAAATAGAGATAGAGAAGGAGGTAGAGAGAGAATCGGCGGCTGGGTGGTGGTTGACGGTCGCCGCGGCGGTGGCAGAGGAGGAAGCCGCGGGAGAGAGAGTGGCTGCGGAGAAGATGAAGAGACGGAGGGAGGGATAGAGTGGGAAAAGGGTTAGGGTTTTCTAACCCTAACCCATTTCTTTTTTTTTTATTTAATATATATTTTTTTTATAAAACAATTTATAAATAAATAGATAAGAAAATGAATAAATTAATAATTAAATAAATATTCATATATATATTTATACCCACTTTATATTTAAATTTCTAATCTTTATCAAAATAAGATGTACTTTGAATCAGAAGCACGGATATTTTAAATATACCAAAAATTCAAATTATATACCTCAAAATCGAAAATCAATATAATTAAAAATTTCTCTCTCTATATATAAACTAAGAAATATTTTATTTAATTTCATGAACATGAATACTAGTATGGACACCGCAGTGTCAGTGTTACAAAGATATGATCAATATTAGGATCAACAGATCCAGTTGTTCTTGAAACAACACAATCAATAAATCAGGATGTAACAGTTCTAAATAAAAATGAGGAAGTTTTGATAAAGAAACTATTTAGGAACAGAAATCTAAAATAGTTAAACTTTATTGGAAACAACAAAATCAGAATATATAAAATCAAGATTACCTGAACTAGAGATAAATAATCAACCAGATATCTTAGTTCAACCAAAATATAACACAAACTCTGTCTATGTATGGAACATAGATGAAATCAGTGAATATCAAATACTTAATTTATTACAACAAATGACAATGGTATCAAATACTTATAAAACCCAAGTAGAAATAACCAACAGAACAATCGTAGAACTCCTAATTACAGGATTTTCTAAACAATTAAAAAGATTGTGGGATTTGTATCTTATCAAAGAACAACAATTAGGTATTTTATAGGCCATCTAAATTGATAAAGATGGTACACCCATTAAAACCATTTAGGTGAACCCATTCAAGATACAGTACCAACACTAATCTTTACTATAACACTTCACTTTATTGATATTAGTGTTGATACAGCATCTTGTATGGGTTCACCTAAATGATTATTTATCATCCTTTGTTCTAGAAGAACTTGATATAGAACTAGAAAAATTAGTAGTTCTACGTAATATAGGTTCATTGTTTTAATTCTAAGTTCCAATTCTAAATATACACCTACTATACATGGCTAAACCAATGGACTCACTGTTTTTCCCGGAGCTTACAGCCGGGACCACCTAGGTGGAAGGACTCAGTGTATACCTAGTCTCTAAGTCTAAAACTTCAAACAATTTAGCATTATAAATTGTATATTACTATCCTCCGTGGCTCTGATACCAAGAGTCAGTGTATATATATATTGTCAAACACATTTTTATTGATTTTTTTATGTCACATGATATCTTTAGATTTTTTGAACTTCATCCATGAAATAGTATATAACACTAAAAAAATAAAAAATAAAAAAATATAAGGTTTATTATGTATTAATCCAACTCAAATATATAAAATTTAAAAATGATTTTTTTTTTAATGAAAAGAAATAAAAAGACAAGGGAAAAGTGGGAATATTTTATGTGGAGAAATTTTGGATGGAAAGTTGTATTATGCAATTTTTAAAATCTCTATAAATATAAGAGATTGTGTTAGAATTATATTGTGGGTCATTGGAGGCTAATACGTTATAACGGCCAACCTACACACAAAAGACTGAAATCATAAGATGAGAAATATATGAAACATCAGGAAAAGTTTATATCAAATCATAAACCATCCGACGACCTAGGATAACACTAATATCCCAAAACTGGGGATCAAAACCACAAAAGTAAAGCTAAGTAAACTGGGTTTAAGCGAAAACCAAAAATACACCAAAACAGAAGCACATGTCCCCTCGAGTTCAAGCAAATCTAATAGCTGGGTGATAGAAGAACTAGTCGTAAGTTTTTTTTCTTGCGGAGCCCATACGAAGAGAGAAAAATCTAATAGCTGGGTGATAGAAGCACCAAAACAGCGGCTGATTGACTTTGGATAAGTTGCCATCCATTAAAGTGGCTGCGATGGCTTATACGTAGTTTATCATTCCTTCTATACTAACATTTATTCTGGATGTTAACCACTTTGCCTCATCAAGTCGCTTTCGGTGATATCTGAGGTTATACAGAGAGAAGAGTAAGCCTTTTTAATGCGCGTTTGAATTATAGGTCGGAAAAATCTTCCTTGGGAAATCAGATGACAGCGCTGCGTATACGAACGAGGTTAGGAGGTAAGGACATGCTGTAGGATAACCAAAGTTGGAAATAATGTCAGTATCACAGTTTCATCGCCACACGGTATACGAATCAGATCTCACAACTTTTCAAATGTAAATAAATAAATAAGCAAGAGTCCAACCCCCTTCGACACTGTTCGGTAGATCTTTCTTTTTTTTTTATTGTTCTTCTCTTTTCCTAATAAAAAAGAAACTCTGCTAAATAAATTCCCTTCTATTTGAAATAAATTTTTTATGAATAAAAATTTTAAAAATAACTTTTAAATAAAAACTCCTTAGATGAGTTTTATTTCTCCTTATTTTTTATACATTAATTTTTTTAAAAAAATATATTTTTTATTATATGAAATTTTAAATATTTTCATGTCGTAAATTCATTTACTCTCATATCCTCTCTTCCTCTTTAATTTTAACTTTTAATTTTAATTTTTTATTTTTAACTTTTAATTTTATTTCACAAACTATAAAATGAATTTATTTTTAAAAATATATCAAACAACTTTTAAATAAATTATATTAATTTTTGTTTTTCCTTATAACAAGAAGAAAAACTGGAAAAAAAAAGAAGAAATTTACACTTAAATAAGCTACGTACTTCGTTGTGTGAATTTGCAAGTGATTTATAAACCTGTGTTTGAAATTTTAATTTTCTTACTTTGCCCTTGAGCAATACTATTGCAATTCTGAACTCTGGGTCATTACATTTCGTTATTTTTTATCACAGTGTAAAAAGTTTTAATAGAATCATAGGATTTTGTGAGTAAAAATAATTTTTTTAAAAATAAATTTAAATTATTATTATATTACAAACTTTTTGTATTGAAAAATCATATTTAAGTCCAAGTTTTCAAACTCTCTTCTTTCTTCCCTTTTTTTGGATTGACACATGTGGGCAAAAGAGGATAGCTGTATATATTTAGTATGGAAGAATAGAAATTGAGAAGAAAGAGATTGTATTTGGGAGGTGTTTAATTTTTAATTTACTTATATTTTGTGTTATTTAATGTGTAATAATTTGCTAAGCTAAATAAAAAAAAAAACAGTAGGATTGTAGGATTTTTGTAACTAGAAGTAAAATTTTTAAATAAAATAATTTAAATTATCATTATATTAATAATTTTTTACATTAAAAATTTCTATTTAATTCCAAATTTTAGTTTAGCAAACATTCCCTATACTAATATTTCAAATGATTTCAAACATTTTCTTTTCTTTTCTTTCTTTCTCCACTTAGACATGTGTTGGGAATGATCTTGTATGTTTCATGGCAAAAAGAAAATAAGACGTGTTTGGGAGTTTGATTTCATCTTATTTTCTGTAGGGTTCTTCTAAGTAGAAGCTAATTTTTTTGATGAAGTAAATTTAAATTATTATTTTATTGAGAATTTTTGCATCGAAAAGTCAATGCCTAAAAATTTTAATTTTCCAAACACTCACTGTCCTTAACATTTTATATGACTTCTCAAACTTCATCTGTCTTTCTTTCTTAAAAAAAAAAAAAAAGAAAGACAGAAAGAAAAAAATGTCAAACGATTACCACCGAGGACCACAGCATTTGCACTTCTGTTATGATTCAGACATTATGATGAAAATTATAGTTCAAATCAATTTTGCATCCTTTTGATGAATTTAAGTCGTGGTAGAAAAAATAACGGCAAACAGTATATTTCTAAAGAAAGAGAGACGGTACTTTTCTAAAATAATCAAATAAAGTTAGGGTGAAAATTTTCAAAAGGAAAAAGAGACATGCTTTCTCGACAACTTTTACATATGCAAAACAAAATGCCATCCTCACATTCAAGAAAGATTGTTGTTAAGAAACGTGCACGCAAAATGCATACAAAACATATTTGATTTGTGTGCATTAAAGGAACTTTTTGTGGGTCATTATAGAAACATAGGGCATTGTGGTATAACACATCAGACTTTTCATAATCGAAAACCTGGGAAGAAATTTGTGACGAGATTAAAGCAAAAGCCTTCTTTTTGGATCAAAGCAAGTTACCCAAAACTCCATGACATCTATATATGAGTGGATCACGGGAGAGGCCAATGATTGTATAAGGAGGATGTTTTTGCCATTGCCTTTTTTTGCAGGTATTTTCTTTTTGCTATTTGGTGCTGCCTTGGCACCCCTTAATAAACAGATTGAACACACACACAATATATACATATATGTGTTTCTTTTATTTTTTTGATTCATACTGAGACTCGAATTCGAGACTGTTATAAGAGGAAATGTGTCATTTGAACTGAAGTTCATTGGCATGTGTATATATATATATATGTATGTATATATATGACTAGCTAGTCAAAAATGGGAAAATAAAATCCAATTATTTTACAAAATCCATTTGTCTGCAGATTGGCTCCAAATTACGTTTAAAGTTCTAACTCCCACATCCTATGCCTTGTTTGCCACGCCATAGGAACCGCTTTGTGACAACCTTTGCTAGTTAAGGTCACATTCTTATGTAATCAAGATCAAGATGATGATCGCATCAATCACAACGACAATGATTAGTGGAATGCATTAGCTTTAGCTTGACTCTTATCTCTGTCTCAGACGCAACAACCGGGGCAGCTCGATACGAAAACCCGTCTGCATAGCAACAAAAAGAGAAAATATTGAAATCTGATGTTAACAATTTATTAATATAATGATCACTTTTCTAACAAATTTTTAAGTCTTAATATAAAATATTTTAATTTAATTAAAAAAAACGACAAGTAAAATTATAGGAGTGATTGAGCAATCTAAAGGTACAATTTCTTGTTATATAGAGATTGACAAAAATATATATACTCACAAAAAAATTCAAATACTAGATGTCGAATAAGACAATTAAATAAGATTTTTTACTAAAACGTTCTTATAAGTACAAATGACATACATTTCAAATCCCCCAAGCTCCTTAGTTCAATTACTCAATTTTGATTTACGGAGGCATTTGCAATTGTTCTATTCAAATTTCGAGAGGCTTTGTCTTCTATTTTGTGTGCTCAATTCTTCCCAATGATTCTTGAGACTGATTTCACAGGACTCATGTCGGTCCTCTCTTCTAAGGTGGATCTCTCTCATCCAACTTTTCATATTTTCAAAGAATATCAACATCTCATTCACCACACTCTGGTGCACAAGGTATTTTTTTGTTCCCCGTGTAGGCGATACTTGTGCTGATATTCCTGTCAAATATGATTTTTAATTTTCTATTTCCTATAAAAAATCATGAGTTTTACTCTCTTCCTAGTATTGTGTATCGTTCTTTAACGTTCGATATTTGAGATTTAAATTTTTCTTAAAGACTAATTCTTCCTGCTCCTATTTATTTAAAAAAAAAAAAAAAGGTATGACTCCAACCAAATATCATGGGAGATAGCAATATTTTATCACTACCGTTACCTTATTTATTTATATATATACAAGAAAAACAAAATAAAATGAAAAAGAGGGAGTCTCGGGGCGCCCCTTAATTAAGGTTCCCCATAACACTCAACTTGCTATTATTTTTCACCTTTTCCACAAAAATGCCAACTTAGGGTAATTGATCATAAGCATTGAATAGAACTAAATTCGCCATAGACCGATTACGTGAAGAAATGATTACTTGCCCATTATGCGTTTGATTAAAAAAAAAAAGTCTGCTTTTCATTAATCTTTTTTCTTCTCTTTTAGTGGGTACTTTTGTTTGGATAAACGCTTTATTAATGTGATTTTAACAGTTTGGAGCACTAGCTTGTGTGCTGCAACTGCAATTGCTATACATGGTATGGCACAAGATATTGGAAGAGTTCTAGATTTTGCAGAACATTTGTTATCTTTTTCAAGCAAGAGATCTTTCCGTATTTGCAAGCAGCTTTATTATTATTATTATTTTTAATCCTCTGATTACATTGATTGATTATTTTGAGGATTAAATTCCTTTTAGGGTAAGATTTGCTTCAACTTTTTGGAGATAAAGAAAAGATTAAATAAGATTCGTTTCGATAAAGGGAAAGCCTTTTGCTTAGCCCATTTGTTTTCATATCACCAAAGTCAATCAACTTGCCCCTATATGCATTAGTCAAATAAAGAATGGTAGTCATAAAAAGAAAGGAAAATTGGGAGGACAAAGGACTTATGGAGGGCTAGCAAAGTGAAGTGATCACCTTATCACTGCGAAAAATATTGTTTATCAAGGAGTTTTTTTTTTTTTTTTTTTGACAAATTTCATGGTTTAAGTGTGAAACAATTATTGATCGATTAGAACATTAAAAAGAAATAGTGAAAGAATTTGCCTAACAATTGTTTTTCAATTTAATCACGAATTTTTGAGAGATTATATTTAGCTATTCTTGCCTTTTTCTTTTTCTCGTGTTTTAAATTCCTTGTTGTAGGCCATTTGGCAAATCTTCACATAACCTTATCATCTCAAATTATCTTTATTTTGTTTTATTTTATATCAACTCAATTTAATCATAAGGCTGGGGACGAGGGCTTAATACTACGATCATTAAAAGGATGATGGTAATGGACTCTGTAATGGGAATTCTTTTATCTTCCTAATCCAAACTCATCTTAAGCTTATATTGATAGGTCATAAATTAGTGTAATAATTATAATTGATTTTATTTAATTTTTAAATAAATATTATATTAATTGTTATATTTTATGATGATTGATATTTTAGGAATGATGGAGGAAATTTATGGAAAAGAATGAATGAAAGAGCCAAATTAGAAGTTTTACATGCAAGAATGAAAATTGGACAGCAATGCTCATTCCATAGCACGTGGTCACGTTGATTCTAAAGGGATAGTGCAAGATATTGTTAAATGTTCACTGCAATACAATTTTTCTTTTTATTTGTGCATTCAAGGAAGATTTGGGATGGATTTAAAAACATTGAAAATTTGAAAGATCTTTTATTCCATTTAGAAATAGAAATTAATATTTTAATCAAAAGATTATTGAAATCTTGATGAATAAAAATTATGAGATCTAATTAAGATCATTGACTCAATATTTTATAAATATTTATTTAATGTTCATGCTCTAAAACTCATGATTGTTTTAAATTTATTAAATAGAGACCTATATTTAATAATTATAAAATAGTTTACAATCAATTAAAAACGATAAAATTTATTTATTTGTGATAATTGACATAGTTTTATAGTCTCGCAAACAATTTAATTTATACCAAGAGATTAGATAATCTAATTTAAATAAATTCATGTTTGAATTTGTTGATTAGAATTGGATCTTTTTAGATCTTAAGACTATCAAAATTCTATATTCAATAAGGGTCTTTTGGATTATCTTTCGATTAAGAAAATAATTAATGATGATATCTTAATTACCAAAAAAGTAATGAGAGATTATTTGTTTCGTGGTATTTAAAGGTTATAATCAATTTATTTACGTAATGTTGAGTAATTTTTGTATTAATGATCAATCACACAAAATCAAGATGGATATAATTCATTTTGACTAGAAATTGATTTTTCATTAATTTTTATCCCTTTAGTTTCGAGTTATTTATTTATTTTCCTTTGATCAATTGTATCTTTCATTAAATTAATTTATTAGTTTAGTTAATTTTTCAAAACTCCAAATTTATTTTTATTTTTATTTTTTTAAAAGATATAAATCCACCTATTCTCTGTGGATATGACTTTACTCACCCTAAAATAATTTTTTTGTGAAATAGATATTTTTATTTTGATTGGTTTGACACCCACCATGCATATATGCTTTGATGGTGACACTGCATTTCTAGTCTCAAGTAGTGTTTTTAAAATCGGATCGGACCAGTCGGTTCGACCAGTTCGACTGTGAACCGTTCTGTAGTCCGATTCGATTTTCACTATTAAACCGAATAAAGTCAAATTTAGTCAAAATCGTTTAAAACCGATAAAATCGGCCGATCCAACCACTCTAACCAATATATATGGACTTTATTTTATTTTAAAATATATAATATACAAATTATATATATGATATCATGTTGATATCATCTGATTCAAAAAACGCTCCGTCTGTTCCAACCAATGAACCAATAAACAATTAGGTTGGCTGAGTTGATTTTAAAAACAATAGTCTCAGGTGGGGTATCAAAAACATTTTTAGTACCTATTATTTTAACAAACTACCACAACTAGAAAATAAGGTATTAGTGATGAAAAAATCCATCGCTGAAAGTAAAGATTCCGTCATTAAAGGAAATTAGCGATGGAATAATTTCATCGCTTAAAATTTCCTCGCTAAAAATTAACGACGGAAAAAATTCGTTGCTAATATTTCCTATGGATTAACGACGGAAAAATATGTCGCTGTATAAATCTGTCGATAATTTCACAACTCATGTCGATATATCAACGACGAATTAAAAATGGATTTTTCCATCGCTAAAAAGATCCGTCGCTAATTCGTCACTAATAAGTCGACATGAGTTTTGAAGTTATTGACGAATTAGCGATGGATATTTTCAGTTACAGAAAAATCCGTCGCTAATCTATCAACATGAGTTATGAAATTACTGATGGATCAGCGACGGATTTTTCTGTTGCTAATCTGTTACTAATTGCTGCACAAGAGGCAAGCCATGCAATTCAAACGTGCGGGCAGCGCAGTTCCACCGCTCGGGCCACGCGATTCAATCGCCCAAACAACGTGGTTCCACCACCCGGGCCACGTAGTTCAACCGCATGGGCAACGCTATTCCACCGCACGAACCACTCAATTCAACTGCGCGGGGCAGCGCGGTTCCACTGCACGAACCACTCGATTCGACTGCGCGGGCAGCACGGTTCCACTGCCCGGGTCACGCGGTTCAATCGTGCATGCCACTGTGCAGCCCTCGCGGCTCAACCTCATAGACAAACGCAGGGCACACAAGCACGGTTCTAGTAAGTTGCTCTCAATTTTAACCTTCGAACAACAATTTAACATATAAATCTTTGGAAAGGGATGCTGGCCGAATGTACTGCTCTCTAAATTTAGCCATCAATTTCATTATCCCTAATCCTACCTCCCAATCTGATCAACATTCGGCCATCAATTTGAAAACATTCTGGGTGCATACATGAATCACTGACTACATTTTTTTTCAGTTCCCTTAATTTTGAAGACAGGTGAGAATGTTTGATAATAATGTGATGTATCTCAAGTATATATTATACACTTCTAGGACAAAGCTTGCTCCAATGATTGCAAAGTTTTGACAATTAAGCAGATTACCAAGCACCCATTGCTCAAACTGCAATGAACAGAATGTGATGAGACAGTAATGAACAGAATGTGATGAAACAAACAAAACTTTTAGACTCAATGTGACAAAATGTGATAAATAAATAAGAAGCTTATGGAATCAATTGAGAAAAAATATACAACTTTGGAGTCCACAAAGGAAAACTAGATTTGAATCACTCAAACATGGATATACACAACATAATCAACCATATCAATGTTTCATTATGGACTCAATGTGACACATTCATAGAATAAACTAGGTTTTCTCTACTCTAAATTCTCGTATATTAGTCTATTCCAATTTGGAAATTTATGAAAATCAAAAATCCTCACCAGCATGGAATGAAAACCTCAAACTACTTGCACAACTTGGAAACTTATGAAAATAAAAAATTCTCATATTTTCGTAGTTTTTATTTCTTATGCATAGTCCTATAATTTCAACCTCCCTCAAATGCTCTATAAATCTCATAGGAAGACATTCAATGTGACTAAACTTTCCCAACATTAAAAAATTGTGCTTCAATATCAATTGTTGATATGATGTGTAGTCCAACCCCTAAATTCAAGGCACAGTATAACTGAATTTTTAGTTGCTATAGAGCAAACAGCTAGTTTTTTCCCCTCAAAGAATATATTACAGTAAAAGCAGTATTTAATGGATTTTTCAAAAAAATAGACTGCACAAAAACACATTCTAACATAACCAAATAAGGTTACACACAAACTATTATACATATTTGTCCCCACATTTACAAACAATTATGGTACAAAAACATGAGATAAAAATACATATATATTAGAAAAAATCATAAGTGATCACACATGATACACACTGTACAGCAATTAACCATAAAATTCTAGACATTTTGGACTATAAATCTAGGGCATCCATCAAGATTTAAAGGGTTTGGCACAAATGAAATAGTGGTCATAATTTGATCCAATGATATATGGATGGTTGTACAAATATTTGGAAACATAGAATATATAGAAAGTTAATCATAGAAAAAACCATGCACCATGATAGAGTAAATGTATGTATACTAAAAAAGGAATGCATTTTAGTCTTATAGCAGTCTTGGCCTCATCCATCAATCTCAAAACTCCAAATCTTGGCTCTTTCTATTGTAAAAAGAAATTATGGGTACTGTTTTAAAAATCATTTCTTAACCTAGAATGTCCAAAAGAATTCAAGATACAAATTCCTTACAATTCCATATTCAATTATTTTATTGTACCTTTCAGTTTTCCAATCCTACAAAAGGGGGGAAAAAAAAAGCAAAAGCAAGCCATCCCCTATCAACTCCCAAACACAATTTTAGAGCAATGCAGATAAAATATTATCAAAGCACAGAGTCACACTTGTAGGGCATCAATCAAATTGAATTGATCAGAATCATCCTCCGATGGAACCTTATAAATCGATGACAAAGGCCAACCATGTTCCTTGAAATATCTAATTAACATAGACCCCAAAAAATCAAACAACACAACAATGAAGAGAAAGAGAGAGAGAAAGTAAAAAACCATCGCATTTTAGGCTTTTCACCACCAATTCGGTTCTAAAACTCATCATAGGAGTCAACGTCCCAATTGAGAGGCTGAGAAGAGGAAGGAGGACACCAAACATTAAAAAATGAAAAGGCATCATTATAAGCTTGACGATGCAAGTGCTCCGACTCTAGAATGACACCATCGCAATCGAAAATTAAAGCTTTGAAACCCTAAAAATTCGATTCTTACCTCTCCAATCCAAGAGACAGAAAAGGGGCTTACAAGTCGATTAAGAACTAGAGAGAGAATCGAAAATCAAGGAACAATTTCAACTTGATTCCAGACAACAATCGAATTATAGAACAATCGATCACAAATCCAAATAACAAGTAAAAACAAGAAGAATATATATATAATGGTGTCATTTTAAATCTTTAAAATTCTACATATGATGGACTCACTAAGGGACACATTTCAGCACCCTAACACAAGAAGAATCATTTCATTTCAACCCTAAAACCCTAACATTTTCATGCATATTTCGACTCAAACTCTAAGAAAAGCTATTCTAATCAACTCAATAAGAATCTTTCATCCTCTAACATGCTTCTTTCATCTCAGACACTAAACTTAACCTTAATATTCAAGCATGAAAATTTCATAAATGCATTCTATTCCGATCGAACATACATCCTAGACCTATACAAGACTTTTCATCCTAAATTAACTTTAAATTCATTCTATTATTAAAAAGATAAGAAGTCTCCTCACCTAGGGTTTCTCGATTCGCAGATCTAGCCTCCGTTCACCATTCGGTTCAGTCTAAAACCTGTAACATTTCCAATTTGAAGTATAATTTAGAAATTTAGCTAAAACACTAACTAATATCGAAACCCTAAGCTAAATTCATCCTTACCTTCGCAGAAAAAGGATTGCACTCTAGGGTTTTCGAAGAATGGTGGATGACTGCAGTTTAGGGTTTCCACTGGGGTTGTAACAAGGCTCTCAACAGAGAGCAGCCCGCGCGCAAGTGAGCAAGCGAGGGAGAGGAAGAGAGCTCTACGGTCGCGCGTGCAGGAGAGGGGAAAGGCTGTTCGCGCGTGCGGGAAGAGGACGAAGGTAGAGTGATAGAGAGAGAAGGAAGAGAGAGAGCGATCGAGGGACAGTGAGAGAGATGATAGAGAGGGAGTACAGAGAGAGTGAGAGATCGATCGGTCAATCAAGAGCCGAAAGAGAGAGAGATAGAGGGAGCGAAACAGAGAGAGGGCGAAAAACAAAGAGGGAGGTAGAGAGAGAGTGGTCGGTGGCGATTGATGGTGGTTGAAGGCAGCGGAACAAGGTGGAGAACCGAGGGAGGGAATCGCGAGAAAAAGAGAAACCGCGAGGGATAGAGAGAGAGAGAGAGTATGTGAGTGATCGAAAGAAGAATGGAGGTGGTGGTGCTAACGGTGGAAGGCAGTGGCGGAGGAGCGGCGGTGGCGCTCAGCAGCGGAGGAGAAGGAGGCGGAGGGAGAGGGAATTGGGTGAGGGAGAGGAAGAGATAGAGAGAGAAAGAAACAAATTAGGGCTAAGCCCTAATTTGATTTCGGGGAAAGGGGGGCCAAAACGCTGTGTTTTGGCTCCTCTCTTTTTTTTATTTAATTAAACAAATAATTATTTATATATATATATATACATATTCTCACATTCATATTTCAATAAAATGGGGTTCACTACGAATTACGGATACTGTATTTTAAAATATATCAAAAATTCAAATTAAATATCCCAAAATTGAAAATCAATATGAAATTTAAAAATTTTTCTATATATATAAACAGAGAAATATTATATATATATTCCATGAACAGTACCCTAGTACGGACACTGTAGTGTCGGTGTTACAGCGTGTACATGTCCATATGTTGTAATGATAGTTATAATGTATACTAACAAATCGTAATAAGTGGTAATAATAAATGGTAACTAGTGGTAATATGACTATAATGTATATAATGAGTCATAATAAGTGATAATATAATTCATGATGATAAGTTGTAATAAGTGGTAATATAATATATGGTAATTATGGCTGTTATGACACTCGGGTAGTGTCACGGGTACCCATGACACTACCCGGTCAAAGCTCGAGCTCGAGCTCGAGCCCAGCTGAGTCGAACTCGAAAGCTCGACGGGTCCGAAAATTATATTTTTAAAAATATTTTTAATTTTTTAAACAATTTTTATTTTTAAAAATAATTTTTAGTTTTAAAAATAATTTTTATTTATTAAAATAATTATATTTTTTAAAAATAATTTTTAAAATAAATAATTACACTATCCGATGACACTACCCGATAACACCCGACGACACTTCGAGCTCGAGCTCGAGAAACGCAAGCTCGAAGAGCTCGAGCCCAAGCTCGAGCTCATCCAAATAAAACTCGAGCCGAGCTCGCGTATCATGATACTCGAGCTCGACTTGGGTGTCATAACATCCTTAATGGTAACAAATGATAACAAATGATAATATAATGTAAGATAATAAGTTATAATAAGTGGTAATATAATGTATGGTAATAAATTGTAATATAATGCACGGTAATAAATTGTAATTAGCGGTAATAGAATATGTGGTAACAAATGGTTACAAGTGGTAATATAGAACAGTTATTAGTTGTTATCAGTAAATGTAACACTACAGATAGGGATAACACATCAATCTAAAAATACATAAATTGATTTCACAAAATTAAAAATATATAAAATATAAAATTATAAAAAATATATCAAAAATTTTTTTCAATATTAACAAATATTAAAAATTTTCATTAAAAACATCTATAATATAAAATTATTAAAAAATGCTCTTTAAAATATAAAAATATCTATAAATAAAATTTTAAAAACCATTAAAAATATTAGAAAAGAATATAAAATTAATCATTTTTAATATATTTTTAATATTCTTTCAAAAATTTTTATAAAATCAATAAAATTATGGTTATTGATAATACTGTAAAATTAAATAATGTATATAAAATAAATAATAAATTTGAAATATAAAATTTATATCTATAATTTCATTTTAATTTAATAAATTAACAAATTAAATAAAAATTGATAACAATAAAAAATAAATTCTTTTTATAAAATCAATAAATTAAAATAAATTACATTATAAATGTGAAAATATATAATAAAAATAGAGAGTAATGAAAAAAATATATAATAAAAAAGCGGGTGAATCTTACAAATAAAATGTAAGTGACAAAAATTATGAAAAAAATAGCGGGTAATGAAAAAATGTATCTAATAAAAAAAAACGGGTGAATAATAATAAAAAAAGCGAGTAAATTTTAAATAAAATGTAAGTAACAAAAATATGAAAAAATAGCAGGTAATGAAAAAATGTATAGTAAAAAAATTGGCGGGTGAATAAGTGAGGGTTTTAAAAATTTGTTTTGTAAAAATTTGTTTGTGAAAATAACGTGTACATGTCTATATGCTGTAATGATAATTATAATGTATGCTAATAAGTCGTAATAAATGTTAATAACAAATGGTAACCAGTGGTAATATGCACATAATGTATGTAATGAGTCGTAATAAGTAGTAATGTAATTCATGATAATAAGTTGTAATAAGTAATAATATAATGTATGGTAACAAATAGTAAAAAGTGGTACTATAATGTAAGGTAATAAGTTATAATAAGTGGTAATATAATATATGGTAACAAATGGTAATATAATATATGGTAATAAGTTGTAATAAGTGGTAATAGAATGTATGGTAACAAATAGTAATAAATGGTAATATAATGCACGGTAATAAGTTGTAACAAGTGGTGATACAACTATAATGCATTGTAACAAGTGGTAATATAATATATGGTAACAAGTGATGATAAGTGGTAATAAGTGTATAATATGAAGGCGTTTAACAACTCACAAAAACTAGATTTTGATGATAAAAATTTAATTTGAAAATAATTTAAAATTTAAATTAAGTTGAGGCAAACCAATTCATTTTCTTGATTTCTTTCGGCATGATTTTTATTGTGACATATTAATTCAAAATAAAAAATTAAATATATAAATAAAAAATTATCTTAAAATTAAAAAATTATTATTTTTTGATAATATTAATTTTATGATTTTTCATTTTTCTTCTGATATTAATTTTTGGTATTATTTTTCATCTCATTTTTGTAATTTTTTGTAATATTTAATATTTTAATATTTTAATATTCTAAAAAAACAAAATAACAAAAAAAAAAACAAAATAACTAGTAATAATATATATATATATATATATATATATATATATATATATATATATATATATATGGTAGTAGTAATATATAGTGATAGTAATATAAAAGAATAAAAGAAAAAAAAACAAACTAATTAAGAAAAAAATATAAAAAAAATGTAGGATAAAAAAATCAAACAAAAAAAATATAACTTTCACTTCTTAATTAAAAAAAAAAAAAAAAAAAAAAAACCTAAAAGGAAAAAAACACAAAAAAATAAAGAAGTGAAGAGGGCTGCCCCCGCCTGTGTAGCGCGGGGGCAGCCCTCTTTTAAGAAAGCAAATGTGTTTTTTTTTAAAATAAACTTTTTTTAATGTTATTTTTTTTAAACTCTCTCTCTTTTCTTACTATACTTTTTAAATATTAAATAAAATAATAAAATTCACATGATAATTCAATAAAATTATAAATATTTATATTAATTTAAAATAAATTAATAAATACATAAATAATATTACATAATAAATAATATTAATAATTACATAATTTTATATAACACTAATAAATACATGTTGGTAAATTAATGGTAAATAGTGATAAGTAGTAATAAATTAGTAGTAAATTATGATACGTTAGTGGTAAGTAGTGGTAAATGATAAGTAGTGATAAGTTATGATACGTTAGCGGGTGTAAATTCAAATCTCTCGGGGGCAGCAATTCCTCACGCGGGCGCAGCCATGCCTCACGTGGGTGCAAGTGCAAGCCTCACGGGTGCAAGCATGCCTCACACGGGTGCCTCTCTATGCCCTACGGAGCCCTATAAAGATATTTTGGGTTTTTTTTTACACTCTTCTTTATTCTTCTTTTTAATTCCCTCTCTTTTTTTTTTCCTCCTACACTCTTTTTTTAACTTTCTTTTCTTTTTAACTCACTTTCATATAAACAAATAAAAATTAAATATATAAATAAAAATTATCTTAAAATTAAAAAATTATTATTTTTTGGCAGTATTAATTTTATAATTTTTCATTTTGCTTCTAATTCAATTTATTCAAAATTTTTGATAATATTAATTTTATTGAAAATTCATCACGTAATTCATTTTTTCCATTTTATCAATTCAAAATTTCTTTGAAAAATTTTATCAAAAGTTAATCATTTTTTTTTATAAAGAATCACTCTGAGATTTTGGTTGGTATTTGAAAAATTCAGATGAGTATTATAGCTGACACTAAAACAAAAGTGTGTAATGAAAAAATAGACAGGTAAATAGTAAAAGTGTGAAAAAATTGAAAAAGTGTGAAAAATGTGTGAAATGAGAAAATATGACGAATTTTGAAATTTTATTTATAAAAATAGCGATCAAATGATTAAACTAAATTTATTATAAATCATCCTCCTCCTTCCCTCATTTTCTCGAAAGCTCTCCTCCCTTAAGCTCTCAAAGTCCTTCTAACTCAAGAAAACATATTTTCAGTCTTATTACCATTGAAACATATTTTTAATGAAAACTCTCCAAAACTTTCCTTCCCCGAAACCAAGTATATTTTAGCCTCCAGACCTAGCCAAAACTCTCACTCAAGCTCTCACACTGAAGCACACTCTATAGCAAATATTTAGACACTAACGAACAATGACTTTGCAAAGTTTCGTCAAAAGGTAATTGTATATTTTTTTTATATAAAAAAGTTACTCAATTGTATTGGATTCTATTGGATTGTATTGTTAGATTCCTCCAATACCAGATGGTAAAAATATACATAGAAGTCAACCATCATCATCATCATCACCTACTCCATCGTACTTCATCCTATAGGTAATATTTTCATTTACAACTATTTTTCACATTGTCATGTAATTATATTCATTTCACTACCATGTAATTATATTCATTTTGGTTTCTATGAATAGATTGACAGAAAATTATATATAAAGTTGATCACAAAGTTGGTTATTGCTATCGGCTTAATTTTAAAGTTATCTGATTTTGATACTGGATTGTATTTTCAAGTGATGGTAACATTTTGATTGAAGTGAACATTTTTTGTTTGAGATGGTAACATTTTTGTAGTTGAGGGAAATGCAATCTTTTTTTTTGGTCTTATATGTGTCCATCATTGTATTATAAATAAATGTATCAATAATTTTCAGATATTAATACAATCATTATTATTACGTTTATATTATTTTTATAATTTTTATAGATAAAATATAGTAATTTACTTGCGGACTATAAAAAGTAATAACATTGTGATATCCGATATTAACACATGGTAACCGTTGATGAAAGTAGTGACATCTTATAACATATAGTAACCGATAATAAAATCACTAATATTTCCTAACTCAATACTAACCAACAAGGAAAATAGTAACATCTTATAGCATATGGTAACCGATGATAAATCACTAACATTTTCTAACTCAATTGTTACCGACAATAAAAACAATAACATCTAGTAACATATGAAAAGCGATAATAAAATTAGTAACTTCTCCTAACCAAATAGTAACCGTGATGAAAGTAGTAACATCTCGTAACATATAGTAACTGACGATAAAACCACTAATTTTATTAATATTTTATATCGTCAACATTTTGTAATATTTTGTCACTCATCGATGATAAAAGTAGTAACATCTCGTAACACTAATTTTACTAATACTTTTCTAATATCAACATTTTGTAATATTTTTTAATATCTCGTAACACATGGTAACACATGGTAAGTGACTATAAAACCACTAATTTTATTAATACTTTTATACCGTTATTAATTTGTAAAATTTTGTAACTCAATGATAACCGTCAACTTTTGTAACATTTTCTATCTCAATAGTAACTAATGATAAAAATAATAACATCTGGTAACACATGGTAACTGATTATAAAACCATAAATTTTACTAATACTTTTCTACCATCAACATTTTGTACCAACTGATAACACATGATAACTGACGATACATCACTAGTTTTATCAATACTATCTTTCCATCAGTATACATATGTGACATGCTCTAACGGTAACCTAAAATGTCATGATATATCTATCCCGACTGGTGTATGTCCAACTAAACGTGCATCCGTTTAAGAAAATATTAATGATAGATTTGGTGCATTATATAAATGATTTTTGATCGATTTTTAATCGTCAACTCAATGTTTTAATTTTGTAATGTTTCCTCGTATTTGATGTGTGTTGGGGAAGTTGACATTGTGCCTCCATTTTCATAGGAGCAGAGAAGATAGAGAGGGGGGGGGGAAACCACATGCTAAGAAAGTAAAAGAAAAAGGCATTGCCAATTAATAAATGCTATTTATTAGCGGGTTCAACCTTAATTTTAGAAAAACTCTTATTCAATTTTTATGTATTATATTAATAAATTTTATTTTATGTTACATCTTCAACAAAATATTACTATTATATTAATAAATTATAGGCATTAAAATTTGATTAAGCATGGAGTTAAGCATCAACTTAATGTCTTCCTTTTTTGGCACAGAGGGTGGGAGTTGAGTTATATTTGAGACTAACTTAATGTCGATTTCTACGAAGTTAGTAAAGACAAACTACATTGACAGCAATGCTTCCGATTTGCAATTTCTTGACCGCCAAGGACTTTTTCTTGAATCAGGGTGTCCTAATATGAGACATTGCCCATAATTTTAAATGCTATTTATTAATAAGAAAGTAAAACCACACGCTTGTTGTTGTGGTTGTGTGTGTGTATATATGTATAACTTAATAGATGCTATTTATTAGCCGATTCAATCTTAATTTTAGACAAACTCTTATAAGAGATAGGGTTGACTTCTATTCCATATTTATGTATTATATTAATAAAATTTATTTTATATCACATTTTCAATGAAATATTACATATTATATTAATAAATTATAGGTCCTAAAAATTTGATTGAGCATGAAGTCAAGCACCAACTTAATGTTTTATTTTTTTAATACACAGAGAAAAATTCAAAATTTTAAAAAATATATATATACTAATTGAGTTATAAGTGATTATTAAATCAACCTAATGTCTATTTCTATAGAATTGGTAAAGACAAACTCCATTAGAGCGATGCTTCGGATTTGCAATTTCTATACTGCAAAGGGCTTTTTCTTGAATCTTGGTGTCCTAATATTTGATTTGTGTCGGGAAAGGGAAAGTTGACATTGTGCTTCCATTTTCAAAGGAGCAAAAGAGAGAAAGAGAGAGAGAGAGAGAGTAGAGCCTCATGCTAAGAAAATAAAAGAAAAACCATTGCCCATAATTTTAATATATATATATATATATATATATATATATTAATAAATGCTATTTATTAATAAGAAAGTAAAACCACATGTGGTTGATGTGTGCGCGTGTGAATATATATAACTTAATAAATGCTATTTATTAATAAGAAAGTAGAGACCAATGTTGATTGGTTTAATTGAAAGGGGGTTGAATTTTCTTAATTATGATCGTGAGTTTGATTTCTTATTGGTACGAAAAAAATCATGTTGGGAGATCTCTCTCGAAAAAAACTCGACAGTAGGTCAATCCGAATTAATTAAGATGAATCTCTGAATATCGGATGAAAACAAAAAAAAATAAATAAATAAGAAAGCAGAGCCACAGGTTTTGTACGGGTTGAACCTTAATTTTAGACAAACTCTTAAATTTACGGAGAATGAGTGATTGGGTCGACTCCTATTCAATATTTATGTATTTTATTAATAAATTTTATTTTATGTTACATTTTTAATAAAATATTATTAATTATATTTTTTTTCATAAAAAAAATAAATAAAATGATGTTAATTGGGTTATAATTTATTATTAAATCAATTTAATGTCTCTTTCTTCGAAATTGGTGAAGACAAACTCCATTGACAGCTAAGCTTCCGATTTGCAATTTCTTTGCCACCAAAGACATTTTCTTGAATCAGGGTGTCCTAGTATTTGATTTGTGTACGGGAAGTTGAGATTGTGCCTCTACTTTCATAGGAGCAGGGTAAAACCACACGCCAAGACGGTAAAAGAAAAGAGCATTGCCCATGATGAACAACATGTGATTTTACTTTCTTATTAAAAAATAGCATTTATTGATTTATATATATATATATATATATATATATTAAAATTATGGGCAATGCCTTTTTGTTTTACTTTATATATATATAGGTTCATAAATGTTATTTATTAGCAGGTTCAACCTTAGTTTTAGATAAATTCTTATTGTTAGAAAATATATTGTATACCAAAATCAAATCAATAATTAATTTGATTTTGATATATATTTGATTTTTCATATTTATTTATTTATATATTTGTCGCAAAGGATTTTCTATATAAACTTAACTTATTATAATAATTTATTAAGTGAGTATTAAGTTTCATATTATTATATTATTTTTCACCTCTAATATGGTATCACAATCATTTTCGTTTATATCTATTATTTATATTATTTTATATAATTTTATATTTTTTACATTGTATCAAAACAGATTTTGAAAAAAAAAAATTATCTACGCACCCACATGCATCTCTAATAGTCAGAACTAATACCGGAAGTAGATCAGAGTTAAAGCCAACACCAGAGCCAAGAGTATAATTGGTTTAATTTTGATATATATATATTTGACATTTCATATTTTTTATATTTTTATATTTATAACTGTTTTTATATTTGTCATAATGAGTTTTTTATATAAAGTCAACTTATTGTAATAATTTATTAAGACGATTGAGTATTAGGTTTCATATTATTATATTATTCTCCCTCTCTAATATGGTACCACAATCATATTCATTTTTCTTTATTATTCATATTATTTTAATATTATTTTATATTTCTACACTTATTCAATATACTAGCAATGAGAGATAGGGTTGGCACTTATTCAATATTTACGTATTATAGTAATAAATTTTATTTTATGTTATATGTTCAACAAAATATTATGTATCGTATTAATAAATTATAGGGCTTAAAAATTGATTAAGCATGACGTCAAGCACCAACTTAATTTCGTTGGGGAGACTCGAGTCGGCGTTGTTTAAAGGTAAGTGAAAAATGCCAGATGACATTAATAGACCAACTTAATGTCCATTTCTATGAAGTTGGTAAAGACAAACGCCATTGACAGCAATGGTTACGATTTGCCATTTCTTTGCTGCCAAGGACTTTTGCTTGACTCAGGGTGTCCTAGCATTTGATATGTGCTGGGGAAGTTGACATTGTGCCTCCATTTTTTTTTCTTTTTTTGGGTAGATCGAATCCAAATTTATTACAAGAAAGAAAAGGAAAAGGAAAAATACCACTTGAGTTCACTTGAGTTAGAAGGAGAGGGAGAGAGAGAGAGAGAGAGAGAGAGAGAGCGTAAAACCACATGCTGTGAAATTAATAAGAAAGTGTGTGTGTGTGTGTGTATAAAACTTAGTAAATGCTACCCGGTTCAATCTTAATTTCAGAGACCAACGTTGATATGCAGTTTTAGTCAAAGATATCTAATTTCAAAACAAAGAGTGGTTTTTAATTTAAAAAATTAAAAAAAAATGAATTTTGAGTTATTTTATTGAGTTATAACTAACTAATATTTACCTGAGAGTTGGAAAAAATGCTTTCATAATCAATGTATGTCCGAAAATACTGTTGAGAGTGTTGAAGTTTAGTATTAAACTACTTTTTCTTGGTAAAGAAAAAGAATATTAAATCTATTGATGAGGAGTAAGCTTAAAATAATTTATGCACTTAATTTTATATTAATAATTTTATTTTATGTTGATTTAGATGATCTTTAAAGGATTATATTAATAATATATATTTTTTTATTTTTATAAAAAATATAAAAATCTCTCATCAATTATAAAATATATAAAATTTACCCTTTTGTAGTTAATTAATTATCTTTATCTCTAAAGCAATAAAAAGTTATTAAAATTTAGTTTTTCATTTAAAAAATTTGAGTTAAAAAATAAATAAATAAACTCTGTCCTCTCTGTCCCCGTCTTCTTTGTCTCTTCCTCCTCCCTTCCACAATGATGTCGAGCCCAAACCCAGAGGTCTGTATTTGACACCGACCCCGAATCTTATTACATAAGGTAACAACTTGTAGGGGAATATCCAAAATATGCATGAAATTTAGGCAGGTCTGCTATAAAAGTGTTATTTCTTGTTTTCAAAAATAATCCTAATTTTCTCACAACTCGACTTACTCAATTTTTATTAGTTATGACATTCTGTTTATTGGTTATTCCATGTATCAAAAGCTATCATTTTTTATATATAATAATTAAAATTTTTATTTCTACAACTTTTGTCGTGAAAAAAAAAATACTATTTCAACTATGAAAAAAATTTACAATGTGATAAGCAAATGCAATGTAATGATAAATTCTCTCTCTCTCTCTCTCTCCCTCTCTCTTCTTTTCCTTTTGATTTACATTAAACATCAAAGGTTTCGATTCCCATCCTCCAGCTCAATCTTCCTATCTCTTTTTAACGGGATTGGAATTTTAGACACACCATTTTGAGAATCCATACACCTCACCGGCAACAAGTATAAATCTTTGATGCCTAACATAAGATTGCCTTTAAGGGAACTATTATAACCATAGATACTTCCCTAACATATGGTATCCATCATTTATCAATTGATTGATTAACAAATCACCATTGCATGCATTGCAAAATCCCTTCAAACTTCTCTAGAAAAGTTTTGTGGTTAGATCTCTCGGAACAACTCAAACGGTAGAGTCTATTTATTTTTATTTTTTCTTCTTCGGTTCAATTCCATTTGATTGTATCTCTTTATACCAAAAAAAAAAAAAAAAAAAAAAATTCTGTGGTTAGCACGTTTTTGGGCATCAGAATCATTGCTTACCGATCACATTTCCAAACTATAGGGCTGGGGATGGAATGGTCGTACTAGAAAGATGCAAAATTAGAGCATATACTAGCTAGGGAAAAATCCAAGGTGGCTAAGGTCTAATGTTGTAGTAAAATGAGACCCCACCCCACGAAATGTAGATAAACTTGGCGTCGAGAGCCACCCTCATTAGAGTATTTAAAAGGAAGCATATGCCCATCAAGATGAGGGAAAGATCATAGATGGTAGGGATTTTCAATCCGATTGAAATGAAGCAACATGGCCTTCTTTCTTTTGCTTTGATTAAAGGGGGATATTCTTCATTGATAAACGCATTTACCATCCATTTAAAGGCATATTTTGGTATCTTAATCCAGAATCATATGCTCTTAGAATCATTTGGACATTTGTTGCCAGTTTTAAATCCGGGACTGTTTTTGATTGTATTATGTGGCTTTAGGCGTATGTTTGAAGCTTGGAATCCCATTTTCAAAGATAGGAACAATTTTAATTTGTACGACCCCCCAAACTCACTCTCATTAAGAATGAGATCATGGGAAGATTCTTCTTTATTTCACTTTGATTGATCTGAGAAAAATATGTCATAAACATGTGTGCTTGTTCAAATCAACACTATTAGAAAAATGGGTATCAACGACGAAAAAATCCATCGCTGATACCTAAATTTTCGTTACTGAAAGTATCAGCGACGGAAAATCAGCGATGGGTTTTTAATAGTCGCTAAAAGTCATCTTGTTAATTTTCACGACGGATCAGCGACGATTTTTTTACCGACGAAATTTTTCTGTTGTTAATTACCGACAGATTATTAGCGACGGAAATATTTCTATCGCTAATCTGTCAATGAAATTCGTGAACTAAATGTCTACGGGACCAGGAGCCTGCCCACGCTCACGCCCACCCGCCTATGCCCCGCCCCCGATTAACTAGTTTATTCAAAATCGAGAAAAACAATTTTCATGCCTCTTTTGACTCCTACATCTCTAAAATCGATAAGCTTCAAAAATTTTAGAATGCAATAACATAACACAAATAATTTGGTTGTGAACCTTACGGGATGTCACCGATTTATTTTAATGGAGGCAAGGTATAATATGTAGAAGACATGGCGTAAACATTATCATTTTCTAAGAATAAACCATATTTAAAAAAAAAATGTAATATTTTTAAGGTCTTTAGCATAAATAATTTATTTTCAAAACGTTTTCCGATTTCATAACATTTTTACATATTAAATTAATTAATATTTATATAATAATTTTTATATTTTTTATTTATATGTTTTTCAATATTTAATAAATTATTTATTTATTTATTTATAATTTTTATTTTTATATTATATGTCTATAATTAATAATTACATATTTATTTATTTTAAATTTTTATTCTAAAATATAGTGATTTTATTATTTTTATAAAATAATTAATATTTATATAAAAAAATTATATTTATATGCTTTTTCATGTTTCATGTATTTTAATAAAATATTAGTTTTTGGTATCATTTCATATTTTTGTTTATTTATTTTCTTTTTTACAGAACTCAAATTTAAATTTATTATAATAGAAAAAAGAAAAGTATACCACTTGAGTTAAAAGTTAATTGACTTTATTTGTTTGTGTTTGCGATGCAACCTGAGCGCATCAGAGAGACAGAGGCAGAGAGAGAGAGAGCGAGAGACAGCATCAATTGACGGGACCGCTGGTTTCAATTTAGGAATCAACGATTTTGGTTCCATTAGTCAAGAGGAATAGGAACCAAAACCTTCACCATAGTTTGATTCCTTTTCTGATTATGGACTGCGATTCCAATTTCGATTATAATTCTAATTTCAACAATCACAAGTTTAATTTTAACTTAATTTCTTTATTACACAATTTTATAGGTATATAAGAAATTTTTATTTTTTAAAAAAAATTATTTAATGATTATGTTATTATTACAATAACTTTACATTCTTTATGAAAATTATAATGATAAAGAAAATTTATTTAAAAACATTTGCATTATATTGGGAGGAACAATTTTAGTCTGAGCTTCGGTCAGCTTCTGATGCCAATAATGGTTCCTGTCATGGTTTCTTGATGGAGAAAGGAATCGGAACCTGAACATTTGCTCCACTCCGGTATTGATAGAAGTCGCTGACCGGTTTTGGTTTCAATTTTACCCGGTTCGATTCCCTTCCTAGTACCTTGGTCACGACTGCTGCCATCTGCGACTAGTCCACCTTTGTTCTCAGAAAGACAATTTATGGTAGACATTATATAAATTGAACGTTAATCCCCTTTGAATATTAAACCTAAAAATAAACATGCCCAAGATTTTACACAGTTTTTGCCCCTTTTTTCGCTTTTTAGGCTTCTCATTTATTTTTTAAGATTTTTTCAGAGTTAATTTCTCTATTTCAATTCTATTGTTTTTTTTTTAATTTTTAATTTTTATTTTAAAAATTAAAAATCAGAGCGAAATTAGTGATTCTGGTTTCATGAATGGAGATCAAAACCAATTTTAAGATTTTAACTTGATTATATAAAATTTGATTTCGATCTAATAATAACTTCAAACGTTATCCCAATAAATAATAAATTGTTCTAAGAATTTAAATATACAAGAAACAATATGCACGTATTATTTTTCATAGAAAAAAATACATGTCATTTACATTATTAGAATTTTAGGCGGGACGCAGGACTTTCATATTTTAGTAGTCTTGGGTGGCAAAAGTTTTAGGTTTTGCTTCTTTTACCGGATTGAACATTAAGAGAGTTATGTATTATTGATCTATAAATTCTCTCGGAAAAGTGAAGGTTGACCAACAGGGGTATTTTTGAGGGGGCAATTTATTGTCTTGCACTTGCACCAAGGAATCAAATGATCGTCGGATCAAACCGGTCAGAACGGATGAAAAATCTGAATGACGTTATCATAAAATTATAAATAAATATAAATTCTAATACATTAAAAATTACAACCGGTGTTGGCTTAGCGGTGGAGGCTCTTTGTTTTTCATCCTAGGATCCAGGTTCAAGCCTATAAGATGCAATTTTCTCACACTTTTGTGATACTAAATAAAACCCGATTGGACCCAGTTGAACCTTGGTTTTTCCAGTTTAATCGAGGTTTTGATCGATTTTGATCAATTTTTTAAAAAATCGATTTTGTATAGAAACTCTGCATTGTATTTTCGCAATATTTGATTCTTGATTCAGTTCAGGTTTTAAAACACTGTATAAAACATAAAAACACAAGATGATAATGTAATTAATTGTGAAGACGAAGAAAAGGAGGGGCAAGGCAAGAGGTGGGCAGCAAACGAGGGCGCACCCAAAAATGCAAATCCTACTCAGACCACCATTTTGTTGCTCTCCCATTGGTTCTATACCCTAAACATTTTTGTGGGGGTTACCCTTTTTTTCTTCACCCAGCTAAGTAATAACATTCTCACACACTACCAAGAAATAGGGCTGGCAATGCGTGACTATATTAGCTAAAGTCCTTGTCTAACAATTCTAGTCACACATTCTTTCTTTTTTGGGAATTTGGTGTTTTGATTTGTTTGAGAAGGGGTTGTTGCGCAAATTGCCCCTTCCATGTCGTAGGAGGCCACATTTTTGGGGTTAAAGGGTAGTATTCCAGCCGTTTTGGCATTTGAAACCCTAGACAAATTATGTTTCCATCATGAAATTTCCAGGGTACATTAGAACCAAAATGGTGTGACCCTTAATCACGCGGGCAAGTAATATGGGCAAGAGCAACCATGAAAACCATACATTTGTTTCTTCAACAGTTTATTCTATTTTATATTATTTTCTCTATTTAAAAAAAAAAACATTAATGTAGTGGCTCTAAATGTTGTTTTCAATTTGGTTGGGAAATATGCACTTGGCTTTAGCACTTTCTTTTAAGGGCAATTTCGCATGAATTCATTCCAAAACAAAGTTTTGAACCACAACTGGGGGTCATGAAAATACTCTGAAAGGATTGCAAGTGATCTCAAGATTGTAAAGGTTGTGAAATGCAATTAGTTAATATATCAAGATTGTAAAGGTTGTGAAATGCAATTAGTTTATATAATCTTTATATGGAAAAATCTTCAATGGTGAATATATGTAAAAGGTGGAAGGGCAATTTATTTTCTTTTTTTCTCATGAAAAAAAAAAGGAAAAAGAAGAGCATATCTTTGAGTCAGCCACATTGGGCACGCTGTCAATTTTAACAATTATAACGTTGATGTGTGCAATCCGTGTCTAATAAGGGGGGAGAGAGAGAAGAGACAGGACAACGGCTTCGGATCTCGAATTTTGTAGTTATAGTGGGAAGGGTTTCATGTTGACAAGTGGGTGGATGTGGGACTGAGAACAGGAATAGTACTTTGGAACCTGCCTCACCATCCTATCACTAATATAGTGGCATATTTCTATCCGCAAAACCTTATAATATGTACAACCATTATTTCATTTCCTGTTATTCCTTATCCTTTGTACATTTTTAAAGGATTTAATCCAGTTGGAGTATTTGTTTATAAGAAAAGTTATCAATCCAATGACAAAATGAACATAATCCAGAGAACTTGATGCTTGCAGTGCCTCTTAAATGAGTAACAAAATCCAAATCCACTTATAGGGATGGGTTTATCTTAAAAGTAATATCTGACAAATGTCTCTTAAGTCTTAATTTAGTAACAAATTCCAGTTATTAATGATGGATTCATTTTAAGAAGGTCGATTATGTATTTAGTAAAGTCAGAAATTCTTATACTGTGAATGCAGCAACAGGATTAGTTATATGGCTGCGTGATGTAAGAAATCAATGACCGCCCCCACAGAAGGGATATTCTGACTGACTGCCACTATTGGTTCAGATTGCTAACAAGCATGATTTTCATATATGGCCTGCCTGTAAACTGACTCAGAAATGGCAAGGTCAAAAGATTTCATGATTTTGATGCCCATGATGGGTTGGTTTTTGAGTTTTTGAGTTTATGAAAAATGCAGCTCCCGTGCCGCGCTTTCCTTTTTTATTTTTTGAGATGGCATTTGGATGATTGATTAGATATTTAAATATAGGTACCAATAGATAGGTAGTCTGAGAGATATTAGATCTTTCAATTAAAACTTATATTTGAATCTTAAATGAATAGAACTATATTTAAAAAACTTTCTCTAAACAAAATATGATAGTATCTTGAATTATATTAGTTAAAATATGACTACAGATACTCGATTGATCAAGTAATAAAAAAATTATTTACATAATTCATCTTGGTATGCCACCTATAATTCCTTTCCCCAAGTATTTTAAAATATTTTCCTCTTGTGAAAAAAAAGATCCTTTTTTCTAAATAAAAAATCACTTTATCCAATTAACTGAATCATATAAATATTTCTTACTGTCATCAGGGTTTTAAAACGCGTATTTCCCTTCTTTATACGTAATTTTTTTTTATTTTTTTTGTATGTAGAACTTGTAGGCCTTTAAAAAGTTAAATAAAAATCATAGTGTCAAATGTCCAAACTGCCCCTTATTCGATGCCGGATTCATGTAAAACACATGGTCTTAACTGTAAAATGGAAGTGGAAAAGTTTAACAAGGCTAAATTAGGTTAGGTCCCACTTGCGATTGCATTCCACCATTATTAAGCCTCCCCCCCCCCCCAACCTTTTCAAAAAAAACCATGTTGGCGGGGAGGAGATCGTCATCTCCGGGAAGAGGTTGGGTCATTTTCCGGCGAACCAAACCACTTTACCTTCCAAGTGGAGGAAGCATAGGATAATATAAGTGCCGAGTATATTTTAGAATGTGCTGTCGAGCATCGGTACGAAAACATCAATCAAAGTTCCTTTCCCAACCCCATAAATAACGCAATCATCCCTTCATTTTGAAAACACTCCCAAACTCACAACAATCTGCAAACAAAACTAACATTTTCTATTTCCCTCTCCCTCTCCCTCCCTCTCTGAAAAGAGAGAAGGTTTATAAGGAACAGAGCAAAAAAACAGAGAAGATGGTGAAGTTCTCAAGACAGTTTGAGGGTCAACTTGTTCCTGAATGGAAAGAAGCCTTTGTTGATTATTGGCAACTCAAGAAAGACCTGAAGAAAATTCATCTCCTTAACAACACTAGCAACAACAACGACAACAATAACATACCCCTCAAACAACCCTCTCTTTCCAACAGTATCTTCTCTTCTTTGAAGAAGTTCTCTCTTTTCCGTCATCGGCATAAAGACCATGAAGTCATTCAAGTACCCTCTCTCCCCCCCCCCTCTCTCTCTATCTCTCCACCCTTTTTCATACATACCCATTTGTTGAGCATGTCTGTTTTTGTAGGTTCACAAGAAGCTTGCATCGTCTGCAAGTAGAGGGGACCTCTATGAGACGGAATTGCTTGAGCAGTTTGATGAAACTGATGCTGCCCATGAGTTTTTCGCATGCTTGGACCTCCAACTCAACAAAGTTAATCAGTTCTATAGGACAAAGGAGAAAGAGTTCATGGAAAGAGAAGAGTCCTTGAAGAAACAAATGGAGATTCTCATTGAGCTCAGGACTGTTCTCAAGCAACAGCGAGGAAAAGACATTTCCCCTCAGGACTCCAAGGAGGATCCTTCTATTTCATGCACCTTTTCATGCGGTATATACAACTATTTTTCTCTTTTGTTGTGATCGAGTTCATCAATTATTATTCTTCTTAGCAATTAATTTCAATACGTCAACTTAAACTTTTAAAGTAATTAGTTGTTTCACTTTTAAGAGCTAACATATTTGTAAGTTCTTGTGTTTTCTGTGATTAAACAAAGGATTTCAACATAAGTTCCAGGTCGATGTTACATTTTTTTCTCTTTTTTAACTAATGGGTCCTGAGACTTTTTTCTTTTTCAGCTTTGCTCCACTAGGACTTAATTGGCAATCATTTGCTAAAAATCAATTTTTTATTATTGTTTTGATGCAGATGAGGACAGAACAGAACAAGAACAGGGAGGACAAGAGAGCAATTCAGATGAAAGTGAGAAAAATGATGTGCGATTCACTGATTCTCCAAAGTCTGATGAAATGGAAAAACAAATGAGGATGAAAAGAGAAGATAGCAAAATGAGAACTCTATCGGGTCGCGTGTTTAGTTGTCAAGGAAAGAACTTGAGGATTAACATTCCTCTAACAAATCCTACCCGCACTTTCTCTGCCATCACTGACTTAATTTGGGACGATCTGGTTAATCAGTCATCTAGAAAATGTGGTCCTGAGGGAAGTAAGATGTGCATTAATAAATCAAAACTGCATCATGCAGAAAAGATGATTAGGGGTGCTTTCATTGAGCTCTATACAGGATTGGGCTACTTGAAAACTTATAGGTATTTTCCTTAAAAACTTCTTTACATAATACATGGGAATTTTTTGTTTCCTTTTGCACTTTTTTGGGGGTATGTAAGTGAGTGTAACATGGTTTTTGTGATAATTAACTGGGCTTTTCAGGAACTTGAACATGCTTGCTTTTGTGAAGATATTGAAGAAGTTTGACAAAGTAATTTCCTTTAACTTTTTACCATTACTACTTCTATATATCCTTGCACGAATCGCTTTACAGCTAAATGCGATAGCTTACGATTGGCTGAAGCATTGTACAGAAACGTGCGACGCTGATCAATAGCATTATTCTTTTGGAATCTTTTTGATTCGCAAAATAGACTAACTAATTGATTTAGGCACTGATGGTTGTCTTCTTATAGGTCACTGGAAAGCAAGTCCTTCCTATATATCTAAAAGTGGTTGAGAGCTCCTACTTCAACAGCTCGGACAAGGTAAAGTAAAGGAAAAGCTTAGTCAAAAGAAAAAGAAAATGCAACAAATTAATAAAGTAATGAGTTAAGAATATATATATATATATATATATATATATATATATATATATATGTATATGTATATGTATGTGTGTATGTAACTAGAGCTTTTTATAACAATACCCATGATTTGATCAAAAAAAAATTTGCGCGAAATCATGATTGGTTGATATTTGGAAGTGGGGTAAAAACGTATATCACATCATCAGATGATATTCGCAGACAATGTGAAGTGGTACTCGACTCTTAAAAGGGAAGATTGCACACATGAAGATGGCCATGGACTTTTAAGGATCATATTGCAGATCTGCTTGTCTGACGCTTCATTAAGCTGCAGTAAAAATTTTACTGACTCTTCCCAAAATTAACAGGTAATGAAGTTAGCTGATGAAGTTGAGGAACTATTTGTCAGACACTTTGCTGAGGAAGACAAGAGAAAGGCAATGAAATACCTCAAACCAAACCAACGCAAAGAATCCCATGCTGTAACTTTCTCCATTGGTAAGGTTTTTTTTTTTTTTGGAATTTTAAACACAAAAAGGTTCTAGAGATAATGTGAATGATTGAGTATACGCCTTTTTGAACCTATCTTTTAAGAGGAAAAACAGAGAAATTGTGGACCCATTAAGCACTAAGCCAGAAAACCAATGGCCGTACTCTACCTCTCTTTATTTTTTCTTTGAGTGGAGATTATAAAGGTAGAAGTATTTATAGTTGGCCACTATCATGTTCATGTGTGAGACAAATATGACCCCTCTAAAGATTGAACATTAAAAAGACCATTTAACACCACAAAGGAAGCACTTACTAGTTTTTTTATTTGTATGTGAATCAAGCTATATGTTGCATGTAGACCTCTTACTCTCTAGATATGAGGAGAAGTACTATGTTGGTCATGAATATGACATATGCGAAACATGTTTATGGACAAGTGTTGGACACCAAGCCTCCATGAATTATTGTACGATGGCTTGTTTCTCCTATGCACTAATCATTAAGTGACCCCTCAAACAATGACGTTTAATTACTAATAAGGATAAAATGATTTTAACCGGAAATTTGTTTCATAACCAGGTCTATTTACTGGATGCTTTCTTGCGCTTTTTGCTGGATATGTGATTATGGCTCATATAATGGGGATGTACAAAAGACAGTCAGACACCATTTACATGAGACAGTCAGACACAGTTTACATGGAAACCGTCTATCCGGTGCTTAGGCAAGTAGTCAATACCTAGTTTGTCTGAAACTTCTTCTCAATGAGGTCAAAAAAAAATATATGACAATGTTCACTTCTCGTATTGCAGCATGTTCAGCCTATTGTTTTTGCATTTCTTCTTATACGGATGCAACATTTTCATGTGGAGGAAGACTCGTATAAATTATAGCTTCATTTTTGAGCTAGCGCCAACGAAGGAGCTTAAATACAGAGATGTGTTTTTGATCTGTACCATGTCAATGACCGCTGTTGTTGGAGTCATGTTTTTCCATTTGTCAATGGTGGCTAAACAGGATACTTCTACTCTAGTTAGAGCAATCCCTGGCCTTTTATTATTGGTAATTTTAATAAAACTTACTATGTTAACCTTTTTCTTTCCCATTCTCAAATAAAGATTAGTACCTAAACATCCTTAAATCTTTTCAGGTTTTCTTAATATTGCTGGTCTGTCCTTTCAACATTCTCTACAAGTCAAGTCGCTTTTGCTTCCTTCGGGTGATACGGAATATAGTACTATCACCCCTATACAAGGTTGTGATGTTAGACTTTTTCATGGCTGATCAACTCTGTAGCCAAGTAAGCAAAGCTCAAATTCTTCAGGATTCTTTGTCAAAGCAACCCAAAATTTTAGTAGTTGATAAGCTGCTTGATATGACTCATAGGTGCCTATGCTTAGAAACATGGAATATGTCGCATGCTACTACATAACAGGCAGCTACAAGACTCAGAATTACGGCCTATGCATGAGGACTAAGCATTACCGGGATCTTGCTTATGCAGTTTCCTTCCTGCCTTATTACTGGCGAGCGATGCAGGTTCATTACTTTCTAAGAACATTTTGGTTAAGCAATTTCTCTTGCTTTTCTTCGTAAACTTTATGAAAAAATAATCATTTTTCTTTGTTTGGTTAATTCACAGTGTGCTAGAAGATGGTTTGATGAGGGACAAACAAGTCACCTGATTAATCTAGGCAAATATGTGTCAGCAATGTTGGCTGCAGGAGCGAAAGTTGCCTATGAAAAAGAAAAAAGCGTTGGGTATCTCTGTTTAGTTGTGATCATGTCAAGTGCAGCAACAGTTTATCAATTGTACTGGGACTTTGTTAAGGATTGGGGTTTGCTCCAGTTCAATTCCAGGAATCCATGGTTGAGGAACGACCTAATGCTTCGCCGCAAGATCATTTACTACTTCTCCATGGTATATATCATGTCTCTCTCTCACACGGAACCTTTTATACATCCAACACAAAACGTAATATTACTCTTTTACTAACTTTTTTTAAGATAACTCCTCTGGGAGAAACCTAATTGAACATGAAATTCGTTGCGTCTTGCAGGGCCTGAACCTAATTCTGAGGCTAGCCTGGCTACAAACTGTTCTGCATTCAAGTTTCGGAAGCGTAGATTACAGAGTTACAGGGCTATTTTTAGCAGCCCTAGAAGTCATAAGAAGAGGCCAGTGGAATTTCTACAGGTACATGCTATCTATAATATAACCTTTAATTTCCTTCACAAAACCATCATAATTTCAATAACAACATATCTGGGTTGGATGGTTTCTCAGGTTGGAGAATGAGCATCTAAATAATGCTGGAAAGTTCAGGGCAGTGAAGACGGTGCCACTTCCTTTTCATGAAGTTGATGATGAAGACTGATTCCCATTTTGCAATGCCACAGTAGTTGGTAACACAATTGAGGGATTATGGATCGAATATGATCCTTAATACCTTATCAATATCATTGTACCAAGTTGATGCAACAACAAGAATGTCAACTTGTGGGTTTATTTTTTTTTTTTTTTAAACCATTGTTGGGTTGGTTGGGAAGATTTAGAAGAGGGACAAGAAAATGGTTCTTCATACTTGTATACACAAATTTTCCCAAATGTTAATAAAATTCATAAATATTCCCATATCGATAATTGATTTTATTTTTTAAATATTTATGCATTCAAGAACTTTTTTTTTAAATACTAAATTTGGTATCTGCGTTAATCGATGACAATAATTACTATATAAATTTCTTATCATAATAATTTTAATTGCATATTTTCTAACACAAAAGTTTTAAAAAAGAAAAACAATACTGAAATTTAAAACTGTAACTTTTAAGTATATAGGCTAATTGCCTAATAAAATAGTTTTACTAAAATATGATTGACCTTTATATTCATATAAAAAGTTAAAATTAGTTTTTTTTTTTTTTTTTGAAAATTTTTAACAACTATATTTAATGAATATTTATAAATAAAATTAAAATCTTCGGTGAAACTAATTATAATATTTTTTTTCCTTAAATCTTACCTTAACATATCAAAAAAATTTTTATTTTACCTTTAATTCAAAATTTTAAAACCTATAATATAAATTAACATCACTGATATTTTATATTATTCATCACTCAATTGTCAAATTGAGTCCATATTATAGATTTCTATTTTAATTTTAACCTTTTTTTTTCTATTTTAAAAATTGCAGAATCAAATTATGAGTCAGCAAATCAAGTGTGCTAGTAAACCATCACTGTTTCACCGATTCTTCTTCCTCTCTCTTTCTCAGTGCAATGGCTATGGCAGCAAGCATAGCTTTCTTCAACGTATTCACTCCTAAATTCGTTAATGGGGAAGTCCCAATTACTTCACTTATGTGCCCAAATTCTATTTTCTTCAAAAGCAAAGTCTCTCCGATTCCAATCAAATTCCACAGGTTCGCCCTTTCTCGTTTTCGTTTATTTCCCTAGTACTTTAACCCTAGCTTTTTTATATTGTTAACAGTTTGAGAATTCATCATGGGACGAAGACTATGAAAATGTTCAAATTTCCTACAATTTCGAATTCAATCGATGATGGTGGTGAATTAGATTCGGAATGGGGACCTATCAACTCTACTTCCAATGGTTCTCACACGGTATTTTTGTTGTGAAAATTCTATTCCTTTCTATTGATATTGCTTTCGGGAATTGAATTTCAAAGTGTTTTTTGGCATTACTCCCCCAATTTCACTATAATTGATGCTGATTCTGAGGATCGCTTTTTATGTGAATGATGTCATGTGCTGTGTTCGTACTAATCTGCAATACCCAATTCTGATTTTGCATTTCTTTGTTGGATACTAAAATTGTTTAACAATTCTTTGTAGAGGTGAAAAGTAAACCTAGGTCGAGTCTAGTAATATGGTTCTCAAGCTCACCTCATTATTTATAGGGTTGAGCTCGAGTGGAAGCTCAACTAGCTTGCTTATCTTATGCATAATAAACTAGTATAAACCAAGTAGCACAAGGCTCAAGCTTGCTCCTCTGATAAATAAGCTCAAGCTTGGTGTGTTTAACATTTGAGCGCATAATAGAACAAGCTTTTGGTGAGGATAGCTGGAGCTACAAAGCCCCAATTCTGAGTCCATAAGGTTCAGATCAATGGTTAAGTTGAAAGTTGGCATATCATGAAAGAGAAAAATTAAAGAAGTTGGACCAGCATTGCTGTGGTCATTAAAGTTGTGGACCCTTTTGTATTGCTGCTGATTTTCAGTTTTATGTCCCTTTGATGCCCTTCAGGGGTTCCCCCACCCCTTTTTTTGTGACCTATTGAAAAGAGAATGGTTTTCCAAAGTATGGCAGTCACATTGCTTGAATGTTATGCGAAGGAAGAGTAAATAATGGGTGAGAGGGTGGCAAACATTAATGCTCGACTAAAGTTGTTTGTGATACTTGTCCTATGAACAGCAAAGACATTTTGTGATATTCATGAATGTTAATTTTGTTTCTTTCTATTGAAAGGATGCATTTAGAGAAATTCAGCAATCTCTGCATAAAAAAGCTGCAAAGGTAGTTTTGGAGTGAGAACAAGATAATTGCCAATTTACTAAGGGTTTTGTTGGATGGCTGAATACTTCCATTTTTTGTTGATTATCTAGTATGTTGTTGTCTCTATCACATGATTGTTGTTTGTCTTTTGGCTGTCTTGTGAGCAGGGAGCTACTGCCGATATTAAACTCCCGAGGAGGAGTTTGTTAGTAAAATTTACTTGCAATTCTTGCGGTGAAAGCACAGAAAGGCTTATAAACCGACTAGCTTATGAACGGGGTACTGTGTTTGTACGGGTATCATTTCCCTCTTATCAGTATCATGTTGTATTTTAGGAAATTTTCTTGTTTGGTATTTCTCTCCAGGATGGGCACATGATTCATATGTCTTGTATATATTAGCATATTGAAATTCTTAAATAAATTTTTCAGTATAGTTAAGCGAGGAATATATGCCTACTAAAAGCTATGATGATTATTTTTGGTGTCTCAGAAAGCGATTTGAGAAAGAGTATTTGCCTGTTTTCATAGTTTTCTATTGCAAGCATCATAGATGAGGACTAGAGTATTGGTTGAGATAATGTAGTCTAATAAAAAGCTCTCTTATATTGTTCAAACAATTTCAAGAATAAATTTTGTCACCTGTCTTTATTTTTAATCATAAAACCTGAATTTTTGGATCTTTGTGGGGAGAAATTTTTTTGGTCATCAAATTACAATATTTGCACTAGCAGGCATAGTAGTGACTCTGGTTTATGTGGTGGTTTATGAGGGAGGGTTGCCACAGATTGTGTACCTTAAGCTTAGGTGCCTCCTAGTGAATAAAAAATAAATAAATAAATAACAGTATTTAGATTTCTTAAACTTTGGAAGAAGATTTTATTTCCTTAGATTCAGGTTTGAGAGACCATGAGTCACTTGTTTCTTTTTGTGTCTCACCGAAATCACCTTGGGCATAATTTAATCGAAACAGTCACAGTTCACATGTAGTGTGACCATGCATTGAGCATGTTCTTTCTTTGAGTTGAAGTGTGCTGCAGCCTCTGCTACATACTGTCTTGATAGGGAAATTGGTTTTCTGGAGTCTGTTTCCCCCACAGTATAATTGCGTATGGCTGTGACTTTTAATCACATGATGCGGAAGCACAAGTGTCATTTGTGTATTATGCAGAACAAGAAAATTCAGGGCTTATATTGGGATTTTGTCTTCTGGGCTAAATGGCATAAAAGTTGCAAATTTAATGCATCCAGTGGTTCCCCCCGCCCGGGGGATTGGGTGGGGGGCTCCTGCCCCCCAGAAATTTTAAGAAAAAAAATTAATATATTTAAGTTCAATAATTATAATCCTAATTATTGTTTGTTCCCCTAGAAGTCATAACCCTGCCCTTGTCTCTTTCGCCTGGTTTGCCACACACCCATTAATTAAAAAGAAAAGAAAAGGAAAGGAAAAATCCCGTTATAATTGAATTTGCGTCTCTCTGCCTGATAGATTCATCGATATGATTTCACACATCTTATAGATTAAATTTCTGTTGCCTGTGTCTCTAGCATTTATTTAGATCATACTCACTATGGCATTCTATGCATTCTGCCAGTGTCAGTGTGTGTCCAGCACCACAAGTTAGTTGATAATTACAGTCTTCTTGTTGAGTATGACTTGTGGGAGGAAGTTAGCAAGGATTCAGCAACAGATAAAGCAGTATAATGTGAGATCCAAATTCCTGTTTCTGCTGTTGTAACTTCTATTCACAAATATTATTACCACTTTTTTACCATTTTCATCCAAGAATGCAGCCAATTAATCGATATACTGATTTCTATCACTATGTTCACAAACCATAAATGTAAATAAACATTACACTTTATTAATTTCACCAAGTTTATCAATAGTTGAATTCAATTGAATTTTAAAAAATTGGAAATAATCTTCTATATTAAACAAATATAACTCAATTCTCATGCCTCGTGAATTCTGTCTAGAAAATGTATCCCGTGAGTGTGACCAAAATGACAGCAGCTAGCATTCTCCACCTTCCTTGTTGATGAACTGCAGTTCCTCCATTCTGTAATAAAATCAAATGGAAAAGATGTTAATAATGAATCTGATACTAAAGTGAGAGAGAATTCTAGCATGCGATGCAGTGAATAATTTTGTTGCTATTCTAGAAGATTACCAAATTAAGACTTGGTGATGGTGCAGGTACTGTCTCTACTGTGTCTGGTGTAGCAGGAGGTGCTGGGGGACTTGGGGGCTTTGGGGCTGGTGCTGGGGCATGGTGCCTTTTGTGCCTGTGCCTCCTCCTCCTTTTGTGCTTTGAAGGTGCTGGAGCTGGTGAGGGCACCAATACTGGTGCTGGGGCTGGGGGTACTATGATTGGTGTTGGCGCTGGTGCTGGAGGTACTATTGATGGAGATGGTGCCGGTGGTGGTGTGGCTGGTGGTGGTGCGGCTGGTGCTGGTGGTGGTGTGGCTGGCACTGGTGGTGGTGTCGCCGGTGGTAAAGTAGGTGCTATTGGGGGAGGCAAAGCTGCTGGTGGTGGTGGCAGAGTAGTTGCTTGAGGGGGAGCTGCGCTAGGTGCATTTTGTGGTGGTTGTGGTGGTGGGATTTGTGGAGGTGGGACAATTGCGCTTGATGCAGGGGATGTTACAGGTGGAGATGTTGATGTGCTTGCTGGTGGCTGTGTTGCTGAGGTTGGTGTGCTAGAAGGCGGTAATGGCGTTGGCACAATTGTTGGCGATGCTGCTGGTGCTTGTGCATTGGCAATCCCTACTAAAGCAAGACAAGCAAAAAAACATGCCAACCAAAGCGAAGCCATTCCGTGGTGATGAGAACTGGAAGAGGATTGGTTGATTATATATGGAGTTCCAGAAGGGAGATTTTGAAAAATTAAGAATGTGTTTGGTGAATGTTGGAGAGAAATGGAGAAGTGTAGCTTTCATGAGAGTTGTTGCGTCTCTACTAAAATCTGGAATTAGGATTGTGAAGAATTAAATTCTTATGGTGCAAGAGTTGAGCGTAGTTGGCACGGATTTTTCATCTCATTGACCCAGAATTTTGTAATTTTGAGGACAGATGTAATTACGCTCCTCTCAGATCTTCATCAATCAATCAAATTCGGACACTAAAGCCTTCGGTCCTAATTGAAAGATTATTCAGAAAGAAATTTTGTGGCATTGTTTAGAATGGAAAGTCTTATTGCATGAGATGGAGTGAAATTGGGTTAAAAGAATGTGATTAGTAATGCTTACAGATTCTACCTACCTATTTATATTTATGTGATCCGTATTGATACATACATTGGACCTAAATGTTGGTATATAGTCCCCATCATATTTGCTTGAAAAAACCAATGTGGGAATTCTGCTGGTGGGTTTTGCTTGTTATGATCCATTTATGGATGGGAATATTTTTAGGGCATGCTATCTATAGGCAGAGATCCACCTCCATTTGTTACTTGGAATTGGAAGCCTCAAACCATTAAGGCAGTAGCTTAATGGCAATGCACTAATTTCTCATGCATTTGGTAGGTCATGAATTCAAAACTGCATGTAATAATTTATGAACCTAGCAGCATTTTAGTGGGATTGCGACGACAAGTTTACTCAATGAGCGAAGTTACAACCCAAAGTGGGTATTCCACAGCAGGTTAGGTTTTGAAGGTAGAGCAGGAAGTAGCCATGGACTACTAACCTTGCACACTATCATCAATTGTACAAAAGAAGACGGAAGAGTTTGGTCCTGATGAGTGCATGACACTGAACTGCTGAACATTGTGAAAGAAAACAAATAATAATAACAATTGCAGCTATTGATTGTTGACAACTAAACTGCAATGGCATCTGTCTATCGTCCGCAATCTCGTTTATTAGGCAGCAGTTGGAACAAAATGTGAATGTGATGCAAATCTCGTATATGTCATGGCTTTTTGCCATTGGCACATCCAAACCAGGCAATCCATAACCACCAGAAGCAAGAGTTGCTTTTATTCCTCTATACCATGAATTGTTCCAACTGCTGATTCCTCTACACAAGAAACCAAGCAATAAGCTCTTGGGCCTCAAATACAACGAGTTGTTTTAATGACTTCAAGGTGGATTTGCCTTCACAAATTGCAGAATCTTGGTCTCCAAATGTGGTTAGCTTTACAGCTACATGACGATGCATACCCCAATAAGACCTTCAGATTAAGATAACCACACCTTTAAATATTATGGTCTATATGTCCCTGCAGCTACAAACAGAACATAACACTAAAGATATTGTGCATCTTGGTCAGGATCTTTGGCGTATGACTTGAAACTGGAAAACACGAAGGAGAGCTTTCTTCCTCCGATTTCTCATCCTTCTTCCTTCGTCTCAGCTGGAAGAATTGTTGCATTGTATCTGCACATACTGATTCCAATATGCCTCTTTGAATCGTCATCTTGGGGTGGAGAGGATGAACCGGACCCGGTGGCTGACTTGCCTTTTCCAACTCATTTTCACCTTCCCCCTTAGGAAAGCGCCTGCAAATGATTTACCACACAATGTTTATGCATCCCCTTATTCATTCACGTGTCATGTATTACTAGAGAGAAATGTCTTCAGCCCTCCACTGTTTATGAAGGATGCCAGCACAAGCTGGATACACTATACAGAACAACCAATTTATACTAATTCTTTTAAACACTATGATCTTGAACGCTCTAGAGACAGTTTTATTTCGGCCACATAAGATACTACAGTGAAATGGTACATGTTAGCAATTAAATTATCATCTACTCTTTTTTCCCATCAAATCTCACTGGAAATCAGATGACTGATACTGTTGAAAACAATTTATTTTTGTGCATAGATGATGGAAAGTTTATGCGAAGTGCTGTAATCCATATTCAAGCTAATATATTTTTGTTTGGATAAAAAGCTTCAGAAGTTATACCAAAGAGCGTGGTCACATGATTTTACTAGGGACTGTTGGCATTAGTCATACACCATAAGAACTTGAAAGTGAAAAAGGAAGAAAAGAGGAGTTAATTTCATACCTAACCCAGCTGCCATCAGCACCAAAAGAAGTTTATTAGGAGCTCCCCATACAAGAGTGTTAATTCTAGCTTGAAGCATGGCTCCAGCACACATTGCGCATGGTTCAAGTGTTACATACAAGGTAGTCTCCTGGAGGAAACATATTAAAAAAGGGTGTTTTATTGACTACTTTGCAGGGAAGGAAAATTTATGCTACATGGAGAAAATTGAAAGGCAAATGTATTTGTCCAATTCACACTGCATGATGCATCATATGTCAAAAGGGGGAAGTAAACAACCAGAAATGCAATCACTTAATGTGAACCACAACCATTTGGAACATTCCCTACATGCTGTTCTAATTTCAAACATTTCAGGAGGGTCAAAAGATAAGGTAGCATTTAGTGACAACTGCAAAAGGAAAACAGTAGTTACCGCAAGCCTCCACGAGTTGAGAAGTTTGGATGCCTCCCTGATGCAAATCATCTCTGCATGTGCAGTGGAATCCCTCAACTCTTCCACACTAGAATGGACAAGACAAGTTACTACCGAGCAATGCAAGCGAGACATGTACGAAATTGACCCCAAAAAAAAAAATCTTTAGAAAAACCTCCGGAAGAAAAAAAATCGGTTTCTAACCCAGAATTGTCGCATTTTGAAAACTCGACTAACACTATTCATGCACTGTCCATAGGTTGGTCGAATATTCAAAACTCGACCAACACTGTTCACACTAGAGGTTGTTCGAGTTTTCAAAACTCGACCAACTATGAATAGTAAATGAACAGTGTTTGTCCAGTTTTCAAAACTCGACCAACAGTGAATAATGTTGGTCGAGTTTTGAAAACTCGACCAACTTAGGTCATTTTTAGAATATGTTTGCTCCCTAGGTTTTTTTAAGAAATTTTTTTTGTTTTTTGGGTTAAATCCATTCATTACTCCAATGCAAGCATCTGATTATTTAATCAGACAAAAGCTTATTATACTCACAGGTTGCACCCACAAGCAATAATTTTTCCATGATGTACCAGAACAGCCCCAACTGGCACTTCCCACATATCAGCAGCCTTCTTGGCTTCCAACAGTGCTTCCCTCATAAACATTTCATCAGTTTTACGCTGCTCACTTTCATGTTTATGTGCTTCTTCCCACTCCTCAAATCTTTCTGTCAGGACTTGATTTTTCTGCCGAAGCTTCCTTCTTTTCAACTCTGCATCCCTCTCCTCCATACTTGATACACTAGTCAATGTAGCACTCACAGCTTGCTCCCCCTGCTCCAATGATCCTCTTGAAGATATGCCAGCTAAACTAGTCTCAGATATATCTTCTACAATAGAGGAGACTTTTTGAGCAAGATGTGCCAGTGATGATTCCAACATAGCAATGCCTGAAGAGATACCTTGACCAATCTTTCCATATATAGCTCTGGGAGCAAGATGTGCCAGTGATGACTCCACCACAGCAGTGCCTGAAGAGATACCTTGACCAATTTTTCCATATATAGCACTACCAGCAGTTATGCCTCCGGAGATAAGTGAAGCACTTCCATATCCTGAGCTGCTTTTGGTAATATCAGGAGGGAATGATGCATGGATTTCAGGTTCCACTGTTTTTCCCTTTGATTTCTTACTATCAGAATCATCTGCTGGACCGGGAGGAGTTTCAACAAGCTGTAACTGATTAGCACTCAAGAGTTGTTGTGGAATATTCTGGTTCTTGCTCCCATTCTCATCATTACTTTCATCTGGCTCGTGGCCTGAAAACCAGGCCTCACTGTTAGTGTACACATTGCAGGAGCTCTTACCATGCGAGTTTACAGCTGAACTATGGGATTCAGAACCTGAATGCCATCGTAACCAAAAACTATCAAAAAAAATTCTCCACAAGGACCAGCCAGTTCTCCTGACAATGGCATTCTCATTTGTGCTAGTGTCCTCTGGTCCTTCTGCCTTAGGAAGTTGAGGCTCCTTAAGAGATGTATCTGTTACATCCCACATTTCATCAGAGGGGCCCCTTGTTCCAGAAACCCCAGAGTAGTGCCTTGAGTTATCCTCCTTCAGGACACCTTCAGATTTTTTCTGGCTTGACTCTTTTACCATACTATAATCACTTGTTCCCACCAACCCTGTGACAGATGATTGCTTCTCCTTTTGGGTCTTAGAAGCCAAATTTTCCTGCCTCACCTTTTCAACAAATTCACCAACAAGTGCGGAAGATTTCTCCAAACGATCAGCAGAACCCAGTGCATCTTCATGAGATGGCAGATTTGAAGGTTCCCAATAGGCTTCGTCCACTCTCACTTCCCCATGTTGATGATATGAATCAGAAGTTCACACTTGTTGTAGCCCGCCTAAGGCACCAGAGCCACTTTCCAAGGATCCAACAGCAACCTCTTGACTGCACCTGTCATCCAGCTCAGCAGGCAGTGATACCCTTACTACAGGTTGAGGTTGAGGAGATGTTTCTGACATATAAGACTGTGTCCGGTCTCTTCCAGCAGTTATCTGCTGCACATCAGCTTCAGAAATCAAATTCAAACATGTTCTTGAAAGAGAGACCCCTTCTGAGGTTTTCCGATGAAAACCTGATTGTTTTATGGGCCTCTGAGACTCTTTTACATGTCCAAGCCCCACTAGTTTTTCATCAGTTTGATCTTTTGTCTTTAATATTATTTGTCGATTTCACAACAGAGGTCAAATTAATTTCTTGACTGTCTATTGTCATTCTAGATACACTCTGAAGACTGGCCTTTCCAGTATCAGAAACCTGAACCTTTGATATATCAATAATATCCTGTGAACCTCTTCTGGGTACTGACTTTGTCGGAACTTCTTGATTGTTGCTGACTGTTGCTTGACAGCTTGCTGGTACAAATTGGAAACTAAAGTTGAGCTATCATCCTGGTTCTTCAATCTGATTCTGGAAAGTCTCTGTGAAGTGGAGATCTTTTCAGTACCACCATCAAGGGTACTGGATGTTTCAGCAACTAGTTGAGATTTTCTTTCCAAGTTTGCTTGTCCCATATATGATTGTTCAATTCGGTTATCCTGTGCTTTTGACTCCTGGATGGAAGTTTGAACTGACGTAGAACTCTCTTTGGGATTTGTAGTTCTAGCTTCAAACCGCTCCTCTGAGGTAGAGCTAGTTATGTTTTCTTCTCTAATAAATTGATCACATGCTTCACAATGCCCATCACTTCTCTTGTGAAACAAATTAACCTTAGCATTGTGGATTTCTTCACCGTCAGCAACATGATTCTGTGAGCTAGAATTTTCAAGAGTGATGTTATGAGTTCTTTGCAGTTTGGTATCTTGTTCGTATTTTATTCTTGATTCAGTCCCTTCAATAGCTTGCTCCATATGACTATATCTACTGTCTGTTCTATTCATGTCCAGAGATGATCTCTCTTCCCGACCCATAAATTGCGTGGAGGAATCAGAGCAACCATGTTGGACACCTGAAATTCTAGAATGCCTTTTTGAGGATTCTAAGGTAGAATCCTTTTCCTCAATTGATATTCCGACAAGCTTCTTCTCTGATTCCTTCCTCCACTCACTCTGAACACTACTCCCAGCCATATGTGAACCCACTATTACTTTCCTCTGGCTCAAATCTTCTTCATGTTCTTCATGTTTTACCAAATTATTACCACTGTTTCTATAGTCAACCTCAACTTCCCCTTCAAATCTTTCTCTGCTCCTTTTCGACTCCATATGACTGCTTGATGTTTCTCCCATAAATGCACCATCTCTAAATTCAGTTTCCACGTGACTTTCATATTCCCCCGAAGAAAGTGAATAATAAGACGAACAACTAGATTCCCCTTTCCTACACACCCGATTATCACTTTCCTCAAACAACTTCCTCTCATCTTCCTTCCTATGACCTTCCTGCAACTCGGCTAATACAGACTCAAATGCAGACCCCCCTCTCCTCCCCACTCGATTGTCACTGCTCTCAAACTTCCTCCTGTCTTCCTTCCTATGACCTTCTTCCTGCAACTCAACTGATACAGACTCAAATCCAGACCCTTATCTCCTTGCAGCTTTATTTTCACTTCTCTCAAACAACATCCTCTCATCTTCCTTCCGGCAGCATCCTTCCTGCAACTCAACTGCCACTGACTGAAACTGAGATCCCTCTCTCCTCACCACATGATCTTCATCTCCCAAAAACAACTTCCTTTCATCTTCCTTCCCACAACATTCTTCCTGAAACTCAATCCTTTCCAAAGAACCCGAACCCTCATTTTTCTTTCTTCTCACACTACCACCACTCCCTCTCTTATCCATTCGCTTTTTCTCTGACGACCTAACATTATTCTTCTTAACCTCATAACAATCGTCAGTAATTTCTTCTATCAATAAACTAAGCACAGCTTCAGCATCCCTCATAACCCCAGAAAATTCACTAGCTCTCTGACCCCCCGAAATTGAAGAACAGAACCTCCCTCTCTCTCTCCTTCCCCCTTTATTCCTCTCCTTAACAGAATCACACGACCCATAATTCTCCCTAGCAATACCATAAAGTGGAACAGGACAATAGGGTTTAGCATTAAACCCACTAAAGAATAACCTTCTATAAGCTGAACAACCTAGAAGGGTTGATTGTCTTAACCCATATATAAAACTAGGGTTCACTGTTATGGGCAATCTATTGAAGGAAACAGCACAACAACAAGCACAAGATGGTGATGATGGGTTTAAGGTTTTATCAATTCTTTGATTGATGGCACAGTAACAAGGGCCATGGTAGTCATTGAATGAATAAGAGAGACATGACCCCCTATTTCTAATGCATGGGGTTGATGTTACATACATGTTCTGCATATTTTCTTTGATGAGAGAGAGGGAGAGAGAGGATTACCTTAAAATGGGATATGGGTTTTGAAAAGGAATGTAAGATGGTGAAGGTGAAAGTGTTATTGTATAGTTCATAACGTTGGATTGGAGCTGAGGTGAGGTGTGAGCAGATCCGGTTTTGCTTCAATGGCTGGCGATGATCATGAACCAATGGATTCTTTTTTTTTTTTTTTCCATTATTGCCGCTAGGAACTCTTCCATGTTGGGTGGTATCTCGTAGAACCTTAAACGGCGTTACAGTCTGTTTCCCTAACAACGACGCGCTTTCGATGTTTTCGGTCAAACGACGCGTTTTTGTAAAGCCCCATTTGGGCCTCCTTCAATTTATCGGCCCACATACTGTACCGTTACTTTCAAAACTATATTATTATTGGTACAGTACATTTATATTATCTTTTAAGAAACAATATGGCAAGGCAACCATAATTAAAATAGTTTTTTCCTTTTTATTATTTAAAAAAATTCCTTCCTCCCGATGCCTACCCACCTTCGGAACACTGCCGCTGTCGTTTTTCATTTGAAAATAATGTTGATCCTTTCCAATATCGACCTGATACTTGAAGCCAACAATGGATACTAAATTTCCTTAATCAACATCTCGAGTTTAAGTTTTAAAAATAAAAAAATAAGTATCGAGAGAATTCGCCCATAAATTTAACCCCACGATATTCGAATCGAATTAATCACCTAATCCAAGTATCAATGGTAAAAAAAAAAAAAAAACACGCGCACACACACACACATCCTAAATGTTTAGGTATAAATCTCAATTGCATAAGAATATTAAAAATGGCGTCAAATATGTGAATTACCAGATTCTATGCACATAATGTTAAAATATCCATATGAATCTGATGACGGTGGATTATGACTTCACAGATACCAGCTCCTTCTTGACTCGAACAGTAGCCGTCGATGAGTGGATACACCTGCAAAAACCGCCGCAATGTGCTCCGGCGGGGAGGCTCCGACGCTCAAGTCAGTAGAGAGGGGTTTTCACTTGAAACAAACTGAGAGTTGAGAGAAGTTTATTCCCTGTGTTCTATGTGCCCAAAGTGTTAGGTTTCCATAGCGTACTTAATGTCGAGAGTTTTGAAATCTTTTATACCTGTGAGAGTCATGCGCCGTTGAGGGTCTTCTACCCTACCTTCCTTATCGAGCTAATCCGAAAATCTCGGGAGTTAATATTCTGAATTGATCACGATCCTCATTTATCGAGAAACTTCTATCTTCGAAAGGAATACATTCCTTATCTGGAAGATCCAAAATTTACCGTTATGAAATAGGAGGTTGAAGTTAAGGAAATTCTGACATTCCTTTGGAATCGTTAGGAGTGTTGTGTACTATTCGATCGCTTGACCGATAAGGGACCTTCGAGACTCGTTCGTTTGGGAGGCTGACATTTGCTTAATCGATCGGAGTAACTGTCTTTGCTTGATGAGTTACGGTTGGTTAACGGGGCGATTGAGTCCCTATCATTCGATAAATCCAGTCGACTAAGACTTCTCGGTAGGTCATCTGGACGGCTAGGACCCTTAGGTAGACTATCATAACGATTGTTAGATACCGATCCATAGGTACCCTTCGTGGATTTCTGAAAAATTAACTCTTTTGATTCGAGTATTGAGCCAGATCCCATCAGAATCTATAATTTGTTATTTCTATTTGAACTTCAAAAACATTAAAACAAATGTTGTATTTTAATTCAAAAAATTGCAACAAGTTATATTTTTTGAGTACACATTGCTGTCAAATCAAAGTCCAGACTCTCTATCAGTTGAAGAAACCAGTCTTGGATACAAACAAAAGATGCTACTTATGTGAAAGTAATCTGCGATGACATTGTTTATTTTCTAATGTAGTCAAATATTTTTAATTAAATTATTATATATATATTTTGATAAAATGAGATATAATTGATCAAAATCGAATAAAAAAAAAGAATTAAAATTTTACCGTTTGAACTGTCTCTAAAGAACAATCATTTATATATAAATATATATATAGATAAAATGAGATATAATCGATCAGAATCAAATCAGAAAAATAAAAATAAAAGAATAGAGATTTTATCACTTAAACTGTCTTAAGAGACAACCATTTTGTATTTGAACTACTTTATATTGTTCGCTTTTATTTAATATAATTCATTATTTAATTGTTAACTATTTTTGTTAACTGCAGTTAATGGATTTTTCATTATGGTATCATAATAGTAAATAAATTTTTTTGGGTATAATAATAGTAATGGAAAAATCAATTATCACCTTTTTAAAAACGGCAACGGTAATAGGTATTTGATGCAATTAACTGCACCATGCTCACACGCAAGTCCATCTACGACCATGTGAAACCACCATGGAGTAGAGTATTTTGATAATTTACTTGATGGTTACATTTTCTTTCATCTATTTGCGAAACCCCATTTTAACTAATTTGAATAGAATAAAATTATTTCTAAAACTCGAGATTTCTAAAAGAAAAATGATATCAATTGACTTATAATTCATTGAGTTCCATCCTTTTATTAAAAAAAAAAAAGGAAAAAACGTATTGGAGTATATGATACTGTTATGATTTATAAAATTAGATTAATGGAAAACGTATTGGAGTATAACTTCTAAAAAGGGGGGGGGGAACCTGTTATTATGATATAAAAATGAATTTAATGCAAAAGGAGCGGGAGTGTCCCTTATATGTGTAAACAAGAAAACGAGAAAGGAATGAAACAAGACGTGGAAGACAAAAGCCAACTCCTTCCCTTCCCAAAATTGATAAGAAATTAAAGATCATGTGGCTGATTTGCACATAACAAGAGCCGTCATTACAAGCATACTACTACCATCCCACCTTATGATAAGTAAACAAGTGTCATCAAATGTGTGTTTGTACGCTACTAAACGATGTTTCTTGATAGACCGCCTTTCTCGATTCTTAATAAGGTAAACTTTGATCATAATTGATATAATGACTTAATCAAATTTCAGACTTAAAATATTTTAAAAAAAATATATTAAAAGAATTTTCTCTTCTAATTGGATCCGACAAATAATTAAATAAGATTAATCAAAATATAATTTCGAATATCGATTGATATAATACAAAAAAAGATTCAACTTCCTCCGAGTTGGATACAACTTTATCAAAAGGTTAGTTAGTTCAACCAAGAGTTGCTGCATATGAGGCAATATTGTTTTCTTCTTGTGGGTGGTGATTATGTAGGGCGGTGTCTTTCCTAAATTTTTTAGATTAAGTCATTCTTTTCTATTAGATGTGTGAATTTTGACACAACGGTTAAATTATTTTTTGTGATCTTAAGATCACAAGTTCGAAACGTGAAAAAAGTCTCTTTACAAAAAAAATAAAAAAAAGACTACGTACATATATGTCTACTCTCTCTTTACCTCCACAATTTGAAGAGCACTTTGTGCATGAAATGTAATTTTTTTTTATTCTTTTCTATTGAAGATGGTCCTTGTTAACTCAATGTATTGTTTGAGATCCAAACATCCAAAATTAAGAACCTACATTTTTGCTTGTCTATATATATAGTTACAAAATTTGACTTTCTGACAATCATTCTACTCCTCAACGAGGCAAAAGATAATTACCCCAAAAAACTGAATCTTAAGAGCTTCCCAACTTGACCCCTTTAAGCACTTAAAATCTCTCTCTCTCTCTCTCTCTCTCTCTCACGCACACACATTTGAATCGAGTAGCATTCTTGATGCAAAAGAACCCTCATATCTTGTGGTCTATCCTCTCACAAAGGTGAGAGAGGGGAAATATCTGAGATAGATGGAGTGGTTGGCACATTAAGAGGCCTCTTAGATATTAATAGGTAGCCAGAGTTGAATTTCTTTAGTGATGACATTTGCAATATGGGGCTGTAGGTTGTCCAATTTGGATTAAAGATTGAATTGGACTCTCAAATTGTTTGATGTACACCTTAGTGATGGCATTCGGCCAGACACTTTAATCATATCGTTCAACTTTAACTTTTTATCTTATGCTTAATATTGATACTAAAAATAAATATTGTGGTAAAAAAAGAATAAAAGTAGGATATAAATTTTAAATAATTAGAAACTTAAAATATTTATTTTTTATAATAAAAAATAAATACATTCCTACTTTTATATTTAACTCAATTATATGATAAGCAGGTACCCCTCCCTTTGAATTTGTCATTTTAAAAAATTATTTCATATTATTTAAAAAAAAAAGAAAATATTAATTATTTTTCAACTTTATTTTTCATCTGCTGCTATCATCACTAAATATTCAATTACTACGTAATAAAATTTAAAAAAATGATTTAATTAACTAATGGTAATTTTTTTGAATTGTCATTATACAATCCTTGTTCTTCCCATTCTTGTCTTGTCTTCATATTAATGACGTCATTCATGTGGTCTGTGCCACCTTACTGTTGCTGTCTAATGACATCATTAGAGGGCTTTGCGAATGTCCCTATTTGGTACCTCAACGGGCCACTTCAAACACAAAAATTGTCTAAATATGCAAATATTAGGAAAATATTAAATGGTTTAGTCTTATTTATTTAAAGTTATTTAAAAAAAAATACCGCTTAATCAAATTGTTTAAGTAAAATTACATCTTTATTATATTAATTAAAGAAATAACGGGCACTTATTTCAAAATTATTTAAAATGAGATTTTGAGAATTCTATTTTATATATATATATATATATATATATATTATTAACATAAGAGAAGTTTGAAACAAGCAAATTTTTTTTCCGGGGGGGGGGTCGTGGCCTTCTATAAGATTATTTTCATAAATTAAAAAAAAAAAAAATGATTGAGCATCGTTTATGCTCTAATGATGGGTGTCTGATAGAGCATTGTCATAGTCTAATTAATGGAGGATTATTAAAAAAAAAAATTCACATTATAAATATACCATAAATAAACAGTATATTGTTCTCATGTATAAATAGGGAGTATGGCTAAGTATCATTGTAGCCTAATTAATGAAAGAAAATTGAAAAAATTTTGGGGGCATTTGGTTCGGTCATGGGAATTAGAATCGGAATCGAAATCATATCCTCTGAATTTGGAATGGGTGGAATCATTCAAATTCATCTATTTAGTTCAATATACTAGAATGAATATCATTATCATAGTTGATATTTGTTTGACTTTTTTTTCAAAATAAAAATTAACAATTTTTTAATTTTATCCTCACTCTAATATATAATAAAAACTATGAATAATTTAAAATAAAATGTTTTAAAATATTATATGAAATTAATTTCACTTAAAAAAATAAAATATTTTAAAATATTATATCAAATGACGCGCTATGTTATGTTGTTAGAAAATATTATATATCAAAATTAAATCAATTATTAAAAAAATATTATGTATTAAAATAAATTAATAATTAATTTTATTTTGAAAATATTTGATTTTTTTATTTTCATATTTATAATAATGAAATTTCTATATAAATCAAATCCATCATAATATTTTATTGGAGCAATCCATCACTAAGAATTTCATAATATTGTATTAATTTTCACCTTTAATATTGTTAGGAAATATTATATATTAAAATCAAATTAATTATTAAAAATATTATGATTAGAATATATTAATAATTGATTTGATTTTGAATATATTTGATTTTTTTAATTTTATATTTTTATATTTATAACAATAAATTTTTTATATAAATTCAATTTATAATAATATTTAATTGAAGTAATAAATCATTAGAATTCAACTTTCTATCTCCAATACGGTATTAGAGCTCCTTACAAAAAAGGGTTATGTCCTTCGTCTAGATTTGTTACTATTTATTATCTACCAACCATTTATTATATACAAAATGATTTTACAATTAGAGATGATCACACAAATAGAATTAGACATCCGAAAACGTCACCAGAAACTTCTATAACAGCTATTTGAAACTCTGCAATAGTTTTTCTATTCATATACTCTTTATTACTATTTTTATTAGAGTATCTATTGCTATTCTTATAAGAGTCTTTTTGTTGTTGTTTTGATTAGGACTTCTATATTGTGTTTTCTAAAATCAAGTAATTTTATTATACCTAATTAAGTTTGAAGGAATGTTAAAAAATATTATGTATCAAAATTAAATCAATTATTTAAAAATATTATGATCATAATATATTAATAATCAATTTGATTTTTTTTATTTTATATATTTAAAAATATTACAATAAATTTTTATATAAATCCAAATTATTATAATATTTAATTAAAATAATAAATCATTGAGATTCAATTTTCCATCCTCAATAAATATATTTTATTAAATTAACCATTCTCAGGCTTAGCATCACAGCAATGATAGGCTGTCCTTTTTCCAATTTAAATTAGTAAAAAAGTATAGGACTTTGAAATTTGATTAAACTCAAAAAAAAATGCAGAATTTCCATTTTCCAATTAAAAAGAAAAAGTTTCGAGGGACCCATATGGCTGTCTGATTGCCCAAAAAAAAAAAAAAGATGAAATTGCCATGCCTTATGACATGGGAAATCAACCGCGGCCAGAAATTATATTCAAATATTCAAGAATTCAAACTCTTGTTGTAGAAAATTATAACTATTCCACCAATCCCAAATTAGGGTTTTGGCAAACTTTTGTCCCAGCGAAGGCGTTTTTATCCCCCATTTCAGTCTCATTCTAATTTTACAAAAATATAATTTAATCATCAGCGCATAGCGCATGACCCTTAAAAAATAAATAAATAATATTTATATGTGTGCGGTACACCAGTCATGCTTCTATTTTCTTTTTATTAATATTTAGAATTATATTTTGATTAATTTAATTTAAATTATTGTGAGAAATTATTTTAATATAAATTTTTTATTTTTAAAATTTAAATTTAAATTTGAATTAAAAAATTTAACATTATTTTTAAGTGAGTCAACTGTCCACCGGTGTCATTCGTTGGTGTCATGCGTCTATTTCTGGACATTCCAAGTCTTGCAAGTACAGCTGCTACAACATACCCAAAATATACGTGATCTATCCAACTCCAGACGGCAATCCTACAGGACGCCTGCATTGGCTGACTATTTCGAGTAAACAATATAAAATGCCAGATCTGGAAGAGGAAAATGATGGGTGCCCTACTAGAAACTCTTTACTTTAAGAATCTTCCATAGATAGGTCACGTGGGTCTCTTTGGCTTCTAGAAGTATGACATTGACTTGCTACCCTTTACAACTTAACTTCAGATAATATCCCTGAAACTGAAACACGTATTAGAAGAGTATTCCAACCGTCTTGGGAAATGTCGAAGCAATTGATCGGATCCCTACTCTCTTTCTCTTTCTTTGTCATTTTTCCTGTTTTTTAATCTATCTTAATAGGTAAAAGCGCGTCAAGAAGGATAGCAAAAGATTAGAGAGAGAGAGAGAGAGAGAGAGAGAGAACTTGCTTAATTAAGCTAATAGATAGAGGTAGTAGAGAGAGGTAAAAGAACAATGGTAATCTTTCTCTGAATGGTAAAATACATGGCATCCAGTCCAATCCCATCCCAGTTCTAATTGTAAAGTACTTGATGGCAAATGACAATTAGATTAACAAAAATTACAAAACATTTCCTAAAATGAAATGTGTGTGTGTGTATATGTATATATATATATATGAAAGTCATAGTAATATTGATATTTTTGAAATAATATTATATGAATAAAATGAGTTCTCATGGACATATTTTAATCGATTTATAAAATTAAAATCAAATCAAATTTATATTATAAATTGATTAAAATATAATTGTTTGAACTGTTTTACAAATATTTGATAAACTATTTAGTCTATCAAATATTATTATTTTTTTTCCCTCAAAAGGAGTACTTGATGGTTCTGGTTTTTCTCCTTTCTTAGTACGTTATGATCCGTGTTTACTCATTTTCACACCTGAAAGGAGCACACGTAAGTATTGGACTTAAAAATTTAATTATCAAAAATTACAAGGGTCACGTCTTTGACCATGCATTCACGCAGTCATCTTTAGATCTACTATCTTGGTTAACTTATCAGAGAAAATTTAAACATGATTATTATGATACCATACTAAAAATATTTGAATATAACTTTGATATTATATTTAAAATGTTTGAGTATGATTTTGATACGATGTTAAAGATGACAAAATAATATCAAAATATGAATCCTAATTATCATTGTTTTAATAAAATATTACAATGATTTGGATTTGTATATATAGAACATCGACAAGAAGTTAAGCCTTTATCCATGAAAAACAAATATCGTGGAGATGAAAAAAAATATTGATTTAATTGAAGTGAATTCTTTTACGCCATTTATTCTTATCGATGACCATTTCTTCAGTTAAATTTTTAATTATCATGTTTTTATAGATAACTTGTATTCAAATTTTTAACGGTCTACCTCTATATTTTACTAAATCTCCTTTATTTGAGGTCTTGATCATCTTAATTGGTGTATCTTTAGATCTCCGTTGTATATACCCAAACCAATTCAGACGATATTTTCACATTTTATCCACAATTGAACTAATTTCTAACTTATTACGCATCTCTTCATTTCTAATTCTATCTTTTTTAGTTTGTCACATTTCCACCTTAACATTTTCATTTCACCTATAATCATTTTATACTCTTGTTGTTTAATGGTCCAACACTCGATATCATATAGTAATACAAATCTTATTACGATTCTATAAAATTTTTCCTTCAAATGCAATGGCATCGTGCAAATCACAAAAAACTTGAGATGTCCTTCTCGATTTCACCCAACCCATTTGAAATTTGGATTTATATAGAAATCTTATTGTTACAAATATAGAAACAAAATAAATCAAACATTTTTAAAATCAAATTAATTATTAATTTATTATAATATATAATATTTTTTAATAATTAATTTAATTTTGATATATAATATTTTTTTAACAAATTCAGAAAAATTATCTTAAACTAACCGGTTATTGTCATTGAATTTTTAAGGAAAGAAAACACTTAATAAAAACAATTAAATTGATTATACTGAGTTGCCAAATTGAAAAAAAAAAAATGTCATTATCAAACTCTCTCTCTCTTTCGCACGTACACGTGCATATAGACGATTTCTCTGTAAAAAATCAAAATATAAATCTAAATTTATAGAAAATACAAAAATAAACTTGATTAAACACAGTCAAGTTCGTTTGGAATTCAAACAAGGAAAAAAAAAATACAAAAACTGTGTGGTGTGGAAGCAAGAGAAGTAGAATGATGCAAATACACACAACTTTCTGAACATTTTTCAAAAATTTTCCTCGCCATTAATGCACAATATTGAAATTCTTTGACCACCAATTCACGTTTCCTCAAAAATCCAACCTTGAAGACTTAGGAGACTACCACGCCGCTAATTCATCTAGAAATTGGTCCCAACTAGAGGTGAGCCCAGGGTTTTGAATGACAACCCCATGCCCTGTTCAACACAAAGTCTTAGGTCAAGCTTGGATGCCTTGGCGCAAAACCTAACCATCATTTTCCAATTTCCTTTTTCTATAGAAGAATAGTCGATGCCAATAATTAAAATCTAAAAAGGATAATTTGATTCGATAAGAAAGACACTAAATCTTTTAATTAAGATTTAAGTTTAAATTTAAAAAAAAAATTGAGTTGAAAGAGTTCTTTTTAAAGAGAGTCTAATAGTAATTCAAATCGTATTTATTTGATTATGGTTTTGAATAGGAAAAAACAATAATGTAGAAGGCCATTTATGACAAAGATGGGATGAAAAGATTGAAACACCCTTGCATTATCTTTCTTGTGAAAGTTTGCGGTGAAAAGAGTATTGCATTAATCATAAAGGCATGGTGTAAAGTTGCTTTGCCTTTCTCTCCATCCAAATTTGAATCAAGCCCATTCATTCGTTCAGCGACTGTAAATTAGTTCAACTTCAATTTTGAAACACCCCCCCGGGGGAAAAAATAATTTAATTATTTCAAAACAAGTTGGAAAATTAATAAATGCTTCATAGGACTACTGGGAGGACTTGGTCCCTCTCTCTTTGAACCATTAGGTCACATTTCCTTTATAAGACTTGAAAAACCACTTCCATATTGATGCAAGGAGTGTTAGTGTTGTGTCATATTCATTATCAATGTGAGACAATTTAGAGATTACAATCCCCTAACCCGATGATCTGGATTCAAAATCAAAAAATCAAGTATCAATGTCTTGTCAACCTTATGCTTATGATCTAATGAAACACTAAAATTAACTATCATAACCATTGCTATTGGCCCCTATACATTTTTTTTTTTAATCAAGACATCTAGGTAATTATGGGGTTCTTTGTCATTTTCTTTTTCTTTTAGGCTTGTGCAAAACTTGGGTTCTAGCAGGTTGTCTCAATAATGACTCGGGGGGCGGGGGAATCTTATTTTTCCAACAACCCCATTTGATGAACCAAATCGATGAACTCAATGGAATACTTGAAATATTTATCCTTATCTAGTTCTAATGTACCTCTAGGATATATAATTAATTTTCTAAAATAAAAGATGTGAACGTTAAGTATGAAATTAAGAATCTGTGATATATGTATATTTTAATGTACAAATCTTATCACAATTATTAAAATAAAACCCCAAAAATAGTGATTTAAGATAGTTTACCTTTATTTTTGATTTACACATAATGAAATAATTTTTTTCTTTTTTCTTTTTTCCAAAAATGTCATTCGTTGAACTTTTCTGTTTTAATTTCCTTTTTTGTTTCAAAATTATAATTCAGAAAAATAACTTATGCACGCCAAGTGTAATTTAGCTAAGGATTTGACAATAATTATTAACATAACATGACTTTATTATTATTATTGTTATTATTATTATTATTGTGATTTTAACCTATTTACGCGGACAAGAAGAACATATTTTGTTTCTTTTTTTTGCGAATTTATTTTGTTACTTTTAATAAAAAAAATTAAATTCGTACGCTGTTGAATTTAATTACATGGGATGGGATGGGGGTGCATGGTTGGTCAATCTGCGATTCTCTCGAGTCTGGAGATCATCTCACACGTCGCACCCTCTTCCCTCCTAGATGGCGCATCTTTGGATCATCAAACACATTTACATTTACTCATCCCTCTGTTCTCTCTCTCTCTCTCTCTCTCTCTCTCTCTCTCTCCCACTCTCTCTCTCTCTCTCTCTCTCTCTCTCTGACACACACACACACACACACGATGTTTTCTCATAAAAAAGAAAGAAAAATCCGCTCAAACAAAATAATAATTTAATTTATTTATTTATAATAATTTTAAGTTATGACATTCAAAAGACATAATTGATAATTTCTAAATTTTTAGTCTAATCTAATAATTATAAATTTGATAAATTTTAATATTTATGAGTTAATAAAATTTTTTATTAATTTAGAAGTGAAATAATAGAGTAATCAATAAATAATAATTTAATAATTATAAATTTTATCGGTATCGATGGCCACGACACAACGGTATACAATCTACTCGGTAACTAGTTAATATTCGATTTTCCCTGTTTGTTTTCCTTCTCTCTCTCTTCTTCTTCTTCGAAGCTTCCTTCGAGAAGAGAGAGTCAGAGAACCGCGGAAAAGATTAAAACGCCATTGAAGAATTACCCTAAAGTGTTTCTTTTCCCGCTAAATCGAAAAGGCCCCACCTGTCCTAAATTAATATTACCTTCACTTCTCCAAAAAAATTATTAAAAATCTCTCTCTCTCTCTCTCCATCTCTCTCTCACAGTTTTGTTGATGTTGAAAATTTCAAAATCCTCAACTTTTATTTTCTATTCTCATTTTCCCCAAATTCTTCCAAACTGTTACTACGTTGTTTCCTTTTCCCAGACTCTCAATTATTTTTTGCTGACTAAATTACTACCATGCGCGTTTTAATAAACCCCAAAAAACCAATCGTTTTTGTAAGTCAAAATGGGAGATCCAAGTCTACGTTCAAAGCGTCGAGACGACGATTTCTAAATAATATTTTCTATCAACTGTATCGATTGTTGTATATATATATTTTCCTTTGTCAGTGTTAATGCTCACCAAGTCACCTCAATCTTTCCATCTCTCTTCGGATTTCAAGAACCTGGGTTTTGTTTTTCCAAGTGTTCTCATTTCTGGGTCTGTGTTTTCCGAGGAGGATTAGGAAGATCACATTCATTTGGAGAGCTGACTTGAAGGTTTGAGGTATTCAATTCTTGTCTAGAGCTTGTGTTCATAAATTTTGATCAAATTTTGAGGGTTTTTGAGAAATACCCACTTTTAATTTAGTGTTTTTGTTCTGTTTATGACATTAATTTTAGGCTTCTTTTGTTGTTTCCTTGGTGGGTTTTTGGTTCAGGGAGGTTTTGCTTTTTGGTTCGTTTGTAGCTGCACAAGAATTAGTCTCTCTTTATTACTGTCAGTGAGTGAATTAAATTTTTTCCCTTGAATTTGGGGGTTGAAAGAAAGGGGGGAAAATGGCTGGTGGAGGTAGAAGAAGGAGAATAAGATTGAGCAAGCTATATTCATTTGCTTGTGGAAAGCCATCATTGAATGATGTGCCTAATGAGAACATCGGGAGGACAGGATTTTCAAGAGTGGTTTACTGCAATGAGCCTGATTCTGACGAGGCTATGGCCCTTAATTACGTAGGCAATTATGTGAAGACTACTAAGTATACCCTTGCTAGTTTCTTGCCTAAATCATTGTTTGAGCAGTTTAGGAGGGTTGCCAATTTCTACTTCCTTATCATTGGTATAATGTCCTTCACCCCTCTCGCACCTTATGCCGCTGTCAGTGCTATCATTCCCCTGGTTGCTGTGATTGCTGCTACTATGGTTAAGGAAGGACTTGAAGATTTGAGGCGTCAACAACAGGTATGTTCTTTTATTTTTCCCTATTTGTCAGTTTGATAAGAACTTGGTTTCATTGTAGCATTTGTATCTTATGGTCATTCTCTTTAGGATCAAAGTCAAACATATGTTTTGCACAGATTTATTTGGAAAATATTATGAATTTCATTTGGAAATGATAAGGCAACAAGAACAAAAACCTTTTTGACAATTGATAATTTGGAATTGTGAAGAGTTATTGGAAGTCTTGTAAGGCCTTAAGCATGAAGAATTTGCCATTTAGTTTGGACTTGATGACTTGGATTTGTTTTGTAATTAGTTGGGCGTCTTGGCAGAGATATATGCCCCAATATAAACAATTTTACATTATTTATTAATAGTCATATCCAATACCCTATACTTTGGGACTGTACAGTACTTTTTGGTTCTTGCCATGGTGAACTCCTAGTGACCAAAATTTAGACTTTGAACTATTATGGTTTTATATGATTCACCGGAATCTTTGGGAGAGGTTTGCTGTATTATTTACAGGTCTGGTCACTTTTTGTTTGGGTGTCTTATTTAAGAAATTTTATTGAGTCCAACGGCTAGTATACTGGTTTGAATTTAAGAAATTATCAGGGACAGGGAATTCATTGTATTTGCATATTTTCAGGATTTGGAGGTGAACAGCCGTAAGGTTTTGGTGCATAGAGGGGGAGGAACTTTTGAACAAAAGGAGTGGAAAAATCTGAGAGTCGGAGACATAGTGAAGGTGGAGAAAGATTCTTTCTTTCCAGCAGATCTATTTTTGCTCTCATCCACTTATGAGGATGGAGTTTGTTACGTTGAGACTATGAACCTTGATGGCGAGACCAATTTGAAACTGAAACAAGCATTGGAGGTCTCTTTACCTCTACAAGAAGACCATCACTTCCGTGATTTTAGGGCAGTTATTAAGTGCGAGGACCCAAATGCCAATTTATATGCTTTTGTTGGAACCATGGAGCTCAATGGGCAGCAGCATTCCCTTTCACCTCAGCAACTTCTCCTAAGAGACTCAAAACTCCGAAACACAGACTATGTATATGGTGCTGTTGTCTTCACTGGTCAGGACACTAAGGTTGTTCAGAACTCCACTGCAGCACCTTCCAAAAGAAGTCAGATTGAGAGGAGGATGGATAAAATCATTTACGTGTTGTTCGGCCTCTTATTTTTCATGGCCGGTGTTGGTTCTATTTACTTTGGTGTCACAACCAATGAGGACCTAGACCATGGTGAGATGAAAAGATGGTATCTCAGACCAGATGCTTCAGTAATTTTCTTTGACCCAAATAGGGCTGCTGCTGCTGCAATATACCATTTTCTGACTGCTCTCATGTTGTATTCTTACTTCATTCCAATTTCCCTATATGTGTCGGTGGAAATTGTCAAGGTTCTTCAGAGCAGTTTCATCAACAAAGATATTCATATGTATCATGAGGAAACTGACAAACCTGCACATGCTCGGACATCCAATTTGAATGAGGAGCTTGGTCAGGTCGACACTATCCTTTCTGATAAAACAGGAACTTTGACCTGCAACTCTATGGAGTTCATCAAATGTACAATAGCTGGGGTGGCTTATGGCCGTGGTGTGACAGAGATAGAAAGAGCTATGGCAAGAAGAAAAGGTTCTCCATTGATTGAGGATGAGGATTGGGACAATAATCAGGGTGCTGATACCAAGCTGGCTGTTAAAGGCTTCAATTTTAAAGACGAGAGAATGATGAATGGTAATTGGGTTAAAGAGCCTCGTGCTGATATCATCCAGAAATTTCTTCAATTATTGGCTGTCTGTCACACAGCCATTCCTGAAGTGGATGAAGCTACGGATACAGTCACATATGAAGCTGAATCACCAGATGAGGCAGCTTTCGTGATTGCAGCCAGAGAGCTGGGTTTCGAATTTTACACTCGGACTCAAACAAGCATTACGGTCCGTGAATTGGATCCCATGTCTGGCAGGAAAGTTGAAAGGTTGGTATCTATTCATTCTAGAGTACAAGTCTAGTCAATACTCCATTATTGCCAAAATGCTTAAGTGATAGCTGATTGTATTGCTTTCCTTTTTGCAGGGTATACACTCTGCTGAATGTTATAGAGTTCAACAGCACGAGAAAGAGGATGTCTGTGATAGTAAGAGATGAGGATGAAAAAATATTGCTTCTTTCTAAAGGAGCTGACAGGTCAGTCGATTGCTGTTTAAACTGCCATATAAACTCTATACTCATTGAAAATTTTGTTGCCTCATTTTGCCTTTAATCTTTTATTTATAATCTGACACCTTTTCCCATGCAGTGTCATGTTCGAAAGGCTTGCCAAGAATAGTAAAGAGTTTGAGGAGCAGACAAGGGATCATGTCAATGAGTATGCAGATACTGGCTTGAGGACCTTGATTCTTGGTTACCGTGAACTGGAGAAGGAGGAATACAACGAATTTGATAGAAAACTTAAAGAAGCCAAAAATTCTGTGAGTGCTGAGCGTGATGCAATGATTGAGGCAGTGGTGGAGAAGATGGAGAGAGATTTGATTCTTCTTGGTGCAACTGCTGTTGAGGACAAACTCCAAAAGGGGGTGAGTTTCTGAATCTAGATAATAATATAGATATTCCATATATTAAAATTTCTCAAGATTATAGTTGGGATTGTGTTGATGGATGTGATTGCCTTTGCAGGTCCCTGAATGCATTGACAAACTTGCCCAAGCTGGAATTAAGATCTGGGTTTTGACTGGAGATAAGATGGAGACAGCCATCAATATTGGGTATGACCTCTAAATATAAATTGTGCCTATCCAGATTGAGGTTTACTTGCCTAAAAGTGACTAACTTGAAATATAATTTTTGCAGCTTTGCCTGTAGTTTGCTTAGACAAGACATGAAGCAGTTCGTAATTACTTTGGACGCTCCAGATATTGTAGCACTGGAGAAAACAGCAAGTGACAAGGCCGTAGTCACCAAGGTAAGTTGTGTTCTCTTCCACAGCCTATCCTTGTTTCCGGTTCGTTACCTGTGAATACTAGGGTTGTGATGGCATTATCTTTAGGCATCAAAGGAAAGGATTATCCACCTGATAAACAAAGCTAAGGCTGAGGTAGTGGCATCAAGAGGAGGTTCTGAGGCCTTTGCTTTGATCATTGATGGAAAATCACTCACATATGCTCTAGAAGATGATGTGAAGGGCTTATTTTTAGACCTTGCAATTGACTGTGCATCTGTTATATGCTGCCGTTCATCACCAAAGCAGAAGGCGATGGTGAGTCTATTCAGTTTCTTCATGAACAATGTCTTTTTGGTTATCTCATAGCCTTTTGACCTAAAAAAAATTTTAATTGGGTGGCTTAAAACTAACCTCTCCAGGTAACAAAATTGGTTAAAACTGGAACCGGAAAAACAACACTAGGAATTGGAGACGGTGCAAACGATGTGGGTATGCTTCAAGAGGCAGATATAGGCATTGGAATTAGTGGTGTTGAAGGAATGCAGGTAAGATATATTATGACCTTTTTGATTAATATGTGCTATTGTCAACTATGCTCAACATTCAATATGAGCTCCATTCATATATGGTTGTTTTCAAAACTTCAGGCCGTCATGTCAAGCGATGTTGCAATAGCCCAGTTCAGATATCTAGAACGTTTATTGCTTGTGCACGGACATTGGTGTTATAGGAGGATCTCTTCAATGGTAATTGTCTAGGAATGCTGTTTTTCTATTTGTGAAAGTTTTTATAATGTACCACAATCTGTTAACTTGCATGTTTCTGTTGGCAGATATGCTACTTCTTCTATAAGAACATGACTTTTGGCTTCACCATCTTCCTCTACGAGGCATTTGCATCATTCTCTGGACAACCTCTCTACAATGATTGGTTTATGTCACTGTACAGTGTGTTGTTTACATCAGTTCCAGTGCTTGCATTGGGAATTCTTGACCAGGATGTATCCCCAAAACTATGTATCAAGGTATGATGGCTCCCTCCCCTTTGGATTCCAACTGTGGTGTAAAGCACTATGATAAACTCATGGTTCATTTTCCTTATCATTGCAGTTTCCTCTATTGTATCAAGAAGGGGTGCAGAATGTCCTCTTTGCCTGGAAGCGTATCCTGGGGTGGATGTTCAATGGGCTTGTCGCTGCCCTAATCATCTTCTCCTTCTGCGTAAAGTCACTAGAGCATCAGGCCTTCAATGATGAGGGAAGGACAGTTGGACGTGATGTCCTTGGAGCAACCATGTATACATGTGTCGTCTGGGCTGTCAACTGCCAATTGGCGATCTTCCTCACCTATTTCACCAGAATCCATCACATTGTCATCTGGGGTAGCATTATCTTCTGGTACATCTTCATGATGATTTACGGATCTGTGAGTCCTGACAAGTCCCAAAATGCTTACCAAATCTTCACTGAAGCTCTTGCGCCAGCAGCATCTTTCTGGTTTGTCAACTTCTGTGCAGTTGTCACAGCCTTAATCCCCTACTTTGCTTACAACGCCATTCAGACACAGTTCTTCCCAATGTACCACAACATGCTGCAATATATTAGTGCTTCAGGGCAAGCAGATGACCCTGAGTTTGTCAATGTGGTACGCCAGGGCTCTTTGAGGCCAACAACAGTAGGTTTTACAGCACGTATTGCTGCAAAAGCTAACCGATTGAAGCAAAAGATTACGAACCGCAATAGATAAGTGCTGGCCTTTTGATCATACGTTAGCTGCAGTTATTTCTGGTTGTTGTGCATTATTAAATTCAATGGTTAATGTCATTCTCTTATATAGTGCAGACAAATAATCATCATATGGTATACCAAGATTTATGTGGTCGATTCAAATCTTTTCTTGTTTTGGAGTGTAATGTATTTTTTTTAACTCTTTTTTTTTTTTTTTTTGGTTTCCAACATATTGTAAAATTTGAGATATATAAGAGAGATTCATTTGTTTTTCACTTCCAAAACTGTATCACTCTGACTCTATATCCTGCTCAATCAACCCTCTGCATTCCATGAAGAAAGAGAGAAACATCTAAAATGTTTATGTGACAATTACCTTTACATAAAGATTGGATTCCATATCAAGCATCTTGTTTGCCTGTTCACACACTTGGTTAGGAGGGCATAAACTCTGGGTAAAGAGCTGTCTCGTCCTTGAAGTTCCTCTGACAAGAACCTATAGCACCGGTAAAATAAAAGATAGATAGTCCCTTTTGTCCATGTGAAGGATGGTGGAAGGAAGCATTTTAAAACAACAGAATGATGGGAATCCTAAGTCGAAACATAGCTTGTGATATTGGTTGGTTATTAAAAGAAAAATGATTGGAATCTTCCATTCGTTTGAAACCATAAACTGGAAATCCAAATGGAAATAATTGCAGTAGGAGATGTTGCCATTTGTTGAATAAAATCGCCAAAAATTGAATAGATGAAAATGCCATATGACATCAACTAACAACCACGCAAATTAGGATAATTCTTTTAGGAGTTCAAATATGTAATTTTTTTTAATTCATTTTCTTTGTACAAGTGAGTTCTATTCATCAAAAGACGATCTTAAAATTTACAACCTTATACAAATCATAGTAATAATAATTAAAAGAAAATGTCACAAGAAACAAGAAAATGATGGGGAAAGAGGATAAATTTTATGAGACTATGAAACAGTAATGCCAAGGAAATCAGCTGCAGATTTGGCCATAATAGAAGCAAACTCGTTAAAGCTTATGACACCATCACCATCTTCGTCAGCCTCTCTTATCATCTCAGCGAGTTCTCCAAATGTCAAAGGCTGTCCCATCTTAGCCATGGACCCCGCAAGCTCTGCTGCGGTAATAACGCCATTGCCATCGCGATCAAATGATCGAAAAACCTCCATTAATTGTTCTTGATTGATCAAAATTTGCTCACTCATATCAGGCATTATGGCATTGACCAACTCATCAAATTCCACAGACCCATTTCCATTGGAGTCCATATTAGCCAACATGACATGAATTTGATCACCTGTTGGCTTGAGGCCTAGAGAGCGGAGAAGCGCCGCCAGCTCCAGCTGTGTTAGGCTCCCATCAGAGTCCATGTCGAAGCGCATGAATATGTCTTTTAGCTGTTTGAGCTGATCAGATTTTAGGGTTGCCATTGAGAAGAACAAGGTAGGAAGAACAAGGATGAAAAGACACCTGATAAAAATGAAAAATGGGAAAATGTTTTTTTTTTTTTTTTTTTCTCCTTTTTTCTTAGGTTGGTGTTTTTTTGTTTGTTAAGGATGTGGGGCTGGAGTTCTTTTTGTTTGTTTCTAAGTTCGTTCATAATCAAAATAGAAAGCGCGTTGATGAAAAGGAAAACAAAAATAGAATTGTCTATTGTGCCTGTGATCCGGAGGAAAATGGTGTTAGAACTAGGGCTGTTACTAGACTCAGTTACACACTGCCGATCAAAACTTGACTTGAGCTTGGTTGATCGAGCTTGAACTCGAACTCAGGTTCGGATAGTTCGGTATCAATCTCGATCTCAAGCTCAATTGTATCAAGCACGAAAACTTGAGGAGTCCAATAAATTATATTTTTGAAAATATTTTTTATTTATTAAAATAATTATATTTTTAAAATAAATGACATTAACCAATGATACTAACTAATGACATTTCAAGTGTGAGCTCAAGCTCGAGCTCACCTAAATAACATTCGAGTCGAGGTCGAATATCGATACTACCCGACTCGACACGAGTGTTGAGTGTTATAGCATCTATAGTTAGAACTGAATTTTCTTATACACTTCAAACTAGTTGACTTTGGCATATGATCATTAATTTTTTATTTTTACCTAATTTCAAAAGTTAATAATTGAAATGATTGAATTAAATAGTATACAAATCTTTGACTATCGGACACATTAGAATATTTAACCAAAGAAATTGTCCCATGTAAAACTTTTATCGATCTTCCCCCCCCCCCAAAAAAAATCAAATAAGTACATTACGTATAATATTTTAGTTTAGTTTCTGGGGGTAAAAATGTCATTATAAAACTGAAGTACTCACCAATGTGACGATCAGCACCGATTACATCAATGGTGTATGCATTATGAAGAGCTGAATGAGCCAACTATCTCAATGAATTCATAATGTACAGTAATATCATCATTTACAGATGTTGGAAGGAAGCTACCTGATGCCTCCTTGCCCCAAAAGCATCCGAAAGAAAACTCTCCTAGTTGAACCAACTCCTCAAACACCCTCTCAACTTCTTCCATGCATGATCCAAAACCATCAATCTCATTCATTGTAAATTTTTCATCATGAAATCTGAGAGGGCCATTGTGAATTCCTAGGAATTCATCATAGTATTCATCCATTTCTATTTCATCTTCCCTTTCCATTTTCCACGGCGAAGCTTCTCAGCAAATTCAGTCTTCCGGAGCAGCCTGTAAGGAATTTTCAGCAAAATGAAGACGGCAATTTGCAGGACCAGGCATTGGCATCAACATGATCCGACAAAGCAGTCTGCAGTGACCGTGTTCCCATCTTCCATGGCTTCAATGGAAGAAAAACAAAAGAGGTTTGATGGTCATGGACAAGATGATTAATACAGGTCATTTCTTGGGAAGGAATTGGGAAAAAGTGAAGCAACAAGTATTGCAGCCCTTGGCTTCATTTGTGGTCAAAAGATTGTTTGATTTGCAGGATTGCAAAGCTGTCATGGTGCGTAGTGTGGAACTTGAGATTCCATTTTCCCAACTTGGATATATATTGTTCATGCCATAAATAGTACCGATATATGAGCTTCCATTCCAAGTCTTCTTTCTTTAAGTGCCTGAACTCAGCTGCCATACCATTCGCTGCAAGAAAATCTCAGAATGCTGTCCATGACCGAGCAATTAGCCTAGTTGAAGGAAAGCCAAAAGCCAAGTGCCAGTAAGTAGAAAAGTAGAGTTCCTTCTTCTACCCTATGCAGACCAAACGATGGGGGTGAAGAACGGGTGAGGAGCAAAGGAGAAACATTACTGGTATATATAAAGCGCCGAAAGAGCTTACCGTGCATTGCTTTCACACCCCTACTTGGTTATTTGGTTGTCCCATATTTTTTTGACCTTGCTATATATATATATTTTTTCATTCAAGTCATTCCACCTTTTTTTTTTATCCTTTTTTTGCTTAGATCCTTCGTCATGCTAGGCATTGCTTTCACACCCCTACTTGGTCATCCCATATTTTTGAGACCCCGCCATGTTTTTTCTTTTCATTTAAATCTTTTCATTTTTTCATTTTTATCCTTTTTGTCATTTAGGTCATTCATCATTTTAGGACCATACTTTGGTATTTTTTTTTTTTCATTCAAGTTCTTGCGCTTTTCTTAGGACACTTATTTTTTTTTTTGCTTGGGTCCTTTATCTTTATGGAACCATACTTTTTTTTCATTCAGCTCCTTTCGCTTTTATTACTTTATTTTTTTCACTCAAATCTTTCATTTTTCGGGACATAGGTTTTTTCTTTTTTTGACCATACGAGTGGTCATCTTTTTATTTCTAGATTATAGTTTTTTTTTTCCATTTAGATTCTTGTTCTTTTTATTTTTTAATCCAACTTTTTTTTTTCTCTTAAGTCCTTTGTTTTTTGGGGACATAGATTTTTCTCTTTTTATTTTTTTGGTCTTTCTTTTATTTTTAGATCACAGTTTTTTTTTTAATCCAGATCTTTACTTTTTTTTATCCAATTTTTTTTCTTAGGTCATTCGTCTTTTTCTTTTTTTTTTTTTTTTAGCTCCACTTTCACTTTAATCCTTTGTCTTTTTTTAACATAGATTTTTTCCTTTTTTTTTTTTGCTCCACGAATAGTCCTCCCTTTATTTTTAAACATCTTTTTTTTTTTTTCATTTAAGTCTTTGCTTTTTTTTTTTAACTCTTTTTTTCGTCTTGAGACGTTTAGTTTTTTTTTTTTTAACATAGATTTTTTTCCTTTTATTTTTTGGGTCCCATGGGTGGTCATCATTTTATTTTTATTATCTTTTTACTCCACTTATTGCTATTTTTTATCTCATTTGTTGATTTTTTTTAAACTTTAGCGATTAAACTCTTCATTGATTTGGATAATAATTTAATTCAGATATAAATTTAATAAATGTTTGTATAATGAAAAATTACAATCCACATTCAGTGCACACCCCACGTATTCACTTGGGGCAATAAGTAGTATAATATACAAAACAGCTTCGTTTGTATTGAACGTAGGAAAAAATGAATGGAGATCAAAATTGGACTTCTATTAACACCACCAAAATATATTGGTGAATATAAACTTTATATGGTGCTACTTACAATAACAAATAATGCATTAAAAGAATAGCCTAATATTCTCTGCACTGACAAACTAGAACTTTGTAAGAAAGCAAATCTAGTTTTCGCGTCTTGTCATGTACATTCGTGTTGCTAAGGTTTACCTCTGGAGCGGAGCAAACAAGTGTTTCTGGCTGAGCTGTCTTCATATATATACATATATCTTTAACAAGCCTTGGCAGCCTCTTGGTTCAAATGGATTCAGCTTCCCCAAAAATTTACAATGTCCTCTTTTATGTGTCCCAGCTATTTTGGCAGAAAAAATCTGTACTGTAATCAGGACTGCCAAATGCCATCCTCCGAAATAATCTAATTTCTGCAGATTGTTCTGCAGAATTATATACTTCACTTTCACCCACTCTCATTCCATTTGCTAGATCCGACGAAGCTAAGGTATCAAATGCTCTCACAAGCTGAGAAATATAAGCATGCCAAGGTATAAGTAATCCAGTTCAATTGCTTTGAAGGGAAAATGAGTACAGAAATTGACGGTCGGTAGGGTCATCTGAATCCAAATCAGTTACCTGCCCCATTGTAGGTCTCTTTGCAGCCGAATGCCGAACACAAGCTGCAGCTGCCTCAATCATTCGAAACATTTCACTTTCGACATAGTTCTTTTCAAGAATTGGATCAGTCAGAGTTTCAAATTTCTCGGTTTCAAGGGCATGGCTAAGCAAAGGTCGAGCCTGAAAGAGAATATTAGCAACTTCGTTTAAAAAAGGCTGACCCAGACCAATAAATTCCTCCGATGATCCATTAACACACTGAGTTCTGTTGCTCAAATTTCCCTACTGTAAACATTGAAATTCTAAAAGAGAAATATTACCTCCAATTTAAAATTGGAATAACTACAGCATAAATGGACAAGATAAAACAAAAAAGTTAGTTCCTGAAATATTGGAGAATAGAACCAAAAGTTATACAATCTTATTTTGAATATTCTGCACCAATTTTCCCAAAGCAATCTTAAAGCAATTTTAGAGACCGAACTATATCAAGTTGATTTCACGGACATTTGAATTTTATAGTTAGTTTAAGTCTCAGTTATGCTTAATTTCACAGGATCACTGAGTGAATGGACCATTCCCCTTCAAACATTAGGAGACGATTTTGATAGGTTAATTCCATTTATGGGCTACATGGACTTGATATCAGGTTGTAAGTAGTAAATCAGGAATACTTTTGCCAGAATCAACTTGCTAATGGAAATTTGGCTAGAGTTGGACCTGTCAAATCATTTTATGGTAAGAATATATACAGAAGCTAAAGTTAATTTCAGGAAGAAGTGTCCAGACCATGTAATCTTACAAAACTGCTATTACTGTATACATGAGAAACACCTCCAAATTATTCTTAGTTGCAAATCGAGCCCTTCCAATGGGTCCTGATTCTTGAATAAGGAAAAAGGATGCAAATCATGTGACTTTGTAGCATAAACAATTCAACTGTCAAAGCTAGTTATGGCTTGGTTCACTCAATCATAAAATAGCATATATATATATATATATATAAAACCAAAATAATACGGTCTACGCTATATAGATTAACAAGATTATTTTGGTTTTATATAGATATATATATAAATGAGTACCAAAATAATACCGTACTTGTAACAGTGACCCGAATTTTAATGAAGTCACAAAAGATAGTACAAAATTGACAGCCTAGGCCAGCTAAAAATCCTATTATAGGAGCATTAGCCATGATTACATGCATATGCATACTTACCCATTCAACAAGAGAGTCATCTCCCAAAGGTTGAGATGGATCCACTGGCTTGCGCCCAGTAATTAGCTCCAGAAGCACAACTCCAAAAGAGTAGACATCAGACTTTTCAGTCAATTTGCCACTTGATGCATACTCGGGAGCCATATATCTGAAAGCCAAATAGATATGAAACTTCAGACCTCTACGAACATGGTTGGCACCAAAATTTGCCAAATAAGCTCTCTAATTGGTGTAATTATAGATAAGTTGCCTACCCAAAGGTTCCCATAACACAAGTGGTAATATGTGTATATGCATCAAGAGCCAACTTTGCAAGCCCAAAATCCGAAACCTGTACAGCATGAGGAGGATTCGACTATATTAGTAGCCAACAGGCAGAAAGGAATACGAAAGTATCATACAAACAGGGCATACCCGAGCTTCAAAGTTGTTATCCAAGAGTATATTAGATGACTTAATATCTCTGTGAATAATACGAGGATGACCTGAAATAAACAGAAAATTGAACAAAATAATTATTCAATTTAATCAACATTGATAACTAAAATGGCTCAATCCTAATTCTCATCACTTGCTCAGCTATAGTTGAAACAGACTATGGCATGTACCCCTGCTTGATAAAATTGGCACCCTCAAGTTTTCAGTTAGGTCCTTTTGTCACTTTAGACTAAGTGATTTCTCTTCCCCAGTTCACATGTTTCTATAGCATATTTCTCCAAAAAATGTGTCCAGCCATCACAAAGTGAACTGCCATGCAGTTTAAAACATTTTAAATAGGGAATACAAGCTATTATCTAGACATGCAAACTATGAGGCCAAATTGAGGTCGAGCATTTTAACCAATGAGCCAAATGTTGGCAGTCTTTCCTCTTCGCTCTCCTAAATGAGCTGAAGGTCCAAACTGAGGATAATCCAAACTATTGCACTATCACAGGAAGAGCCAATTATTAAGCTGTTGGTATCACAATGTGAAGAGGAATGATGCTAAGTACCTGTGTGCCTCCTTTCTTAAGCAATGCACCAGAATTACCGCTAATTTGGTTATCAGAGAAGAAAGATCAAGTATAGGTTACTTACAGTCTTCATGAAGATAAGCTATTCCTCGAGCAGCACCAGAAGCAACCTTCATCCGTGTCACCCAGTCCATAACTGGCCTACCTTCACCTGTCAAGGAGAAAAAAGGCATAGTATATTATATCCCATGATCACATAATCAGTACTTCAGAAATAATAGCTAGGGCATTACCATGAAGATGATAATAAAGGTTGTTGTTAGGGACATAGTCATAAACCAGGAGTCTTCTGTTATCCGAAATACAGTAACCCACTAGTGATACCAAGTGCCTATGATGAATGCGACTAATGATTTCAACTTCAGCTTTGAATTCTCGTTCACCCTGTCCACCCCCAATTTTAAGTTGTTTTACAGCTATTTCTTGTCCATCTGGTAGGCACCCTTTGTATACAGAACCAAATCCACCTTCACCCACAAGATTCTGATCCGAAAAACCATTTGTAGCTGCAACTAGTTCCTGGTAAGTGAACCATGATCTGGAATTTCCTAATCCTCCTGGCTCAGCCAGAGAATATAAAACATCACTGCTGGAGCCACTTCCAACAAGAGGCACTGACGACAGCATCTTGATGACAGATGTATCTGAAAGCAAAATCCTAACTCTTAATTCCATTTCAGAATCCACAAAATTCAATACTTTTCATCCACTCCGGATCATTGAACAAAGTTCTCTTGATTGCCAAGGTGTGCAACCATAAGGCATAACATTTTCTAATGCTTTTTAGAAGCAAGTGTATTTCCTTTTCAGCAGTTTAAATAAGATGCAAATGTACAATACATCCTAGTATATGATTCAAAATTTTTTTCAAGAATACTACTCCTAGTTAGATATAAATGCAATGTTCTCGTGGTAAATATATTCCTGTGAAAACCTAAGATTATGCTTAGCAACACTCACGTGATCTTGGTGAAGACCCCAAAGGGGATGGCATATGGTAGCCACCATTGAATCCAGAAGCCTTTTTCTTTTTCTTCCTCACACACCAGACCGCAAAGCCAATGCAACTTAGTGTTATGAGGCCCAGTACTACACTTATAGCAGCTATACCACCGGTGCCAATCCCACCACTTCCTGAGGGGCTTGAACTAGGTCCTGCAGCATCACCAGTACTATTTATGGTCCTGTTATCTGAGGCTGGGACTGGAGAGGGGGGAGAGACTGAGGAAGGAGGTGGACTCAATAGTTTGCCTGTTGAAGGTGGTGGTGGTGATGAATTTACAGAGGAATTTGAAGGTGGAGGCGCCTGAGAAACAGATGGAGCAGGTGGGTTGGCTCCTGGACGTGGTGGTGGGCTGCTGGGGCGCAATGCTGGTGGTTGGGGAGGTGAACTCTTAGGTGGGGTTGCTCCCGGGGACGGTGGAGGTGAAGTTTGTGGTGGTGATGGGGGCGGTGAATTTGAAGGTGGAGTTGATGCTGGTGGTGGTGCTGGTGGAGGTGAAATTTCAGGAGCAGGGGATAAGGGAGGAGGAGGTGGAAGTGGAGTCTCTGGTGGGGGGGTCACCGCCGGCGGTTGCGCTGGTGGTGGTGAAACTGGTGGTGGAGGCGTAGAAGGAGATGTTGGAGGTGGTGCAGTGGGTGGTGGCGGCGGTGGAGGTGAATCTGGTAGAGGAGCAATCGTTATTGAAGGAGATGAAGCTGATTGAGTAGGATGAGGAGGAGGAGGAGAGGATGGTGGAGATGAAACTGATTGAGTAGGAGGAGCAGAAGAGGATGGTGGAGGTGAGCTTTGAACATGTGGCGGTGAGGCCCCTGGTGGGTCTGGAGGAGGAGGAGGAGGGGGAGAAGATGACGAAACTGCAGGAGGAGATGACGACGACTGAAGAGGTGGTGGCGATGAGGATGGTGGGGGTGATGTAGACAAGTCTGGAGGTGGAGAAAGCAATGATGGTGGTGTAGTAATGGCGGCATCTGGTGGTGGAGCAGTGGATGTTGATGGCGGCGAAGTGGCGATGGCAGCTGGTGGTGGAGCAGAGGAGGAGGTTGTGGTTGCCGGTGGGGGAGCAAAAACTGACGAATTTGAAGGCGGTGATGCCATATTTGATAAAATCCAAAATGTAGAAATCGGATAATTGTAAGGATTAGGATTTCAATTCCAGCAAATACCAGAATCAGATCATTTTCCCTGCATGAAAATCTTACAAAGTCCCAAAGTAAACTTCATTTCTCATCAGTACATGTACAACAAACAGTGTCCTGTTCTGAAGAAGCAAAATCTACGAGAAGAACAATTCTGTTTTTCTGCAACCAACAATAAACCAAAAATGTAGGAGGAGAACAAGAACTAAGTCATAAAACCCATCAGACCAATTCCCGGATCATCAAAACGCGTTTTCAGTCAAACCCCAGATCAAAAAAAATTAGTTTAAAGTAAAACCCATCTCTCAAAATCCTTAATTTCATACTTCAAAGATCATTCATGTGCACATTCTTGAACCCCAGGATCCAAAGTCCGGAGAAAACGATTCTACCTCTGTCTCTGTCTCTCTCTCTCTCTCTCTCTCTACTTCTTCCAACACAAGTATACGACCACTGAAATCAAAAAACTGATTTTCTTAGAAAATTCAAAAGAATAGCAAGGAGATCAGGATTTCAAATCAAATCCAAAGCAAATGTAGCGACACTGACCCTAACAAAACACCTAAAATTCCAATTTAATCATCACCGCAATATAAACAGGAAAAAAAAAAATACTACCAATCATCACAGTGAGGGTTTTAATTTGATTTGTTTTCCTTTCCCTTTTTGGTTGCTTTCGATTAACGACAAATCGAACACACTCTATCCTTTATTAATAATATTTTGACAATGTTACATACTCACAAAAACGTCAACATCGCTGCACTCGTTTTTTGTCAGCGCCCATAAAAACGTTGAAATCTTCAAATTTTTGTTTCAGCTAGGATTTCAATCCATTTTTTTGTTTATCCAGAAACTCTACTGATCCATTTTTAAAAATTATAAATCTAATTTAAAAACCAAATGACATATCACTGGACCACAATCATTGATTTCAATTTTTTTTTAACCATGTCAAATATTCATGCAAAAAAATTTATAAATCTGTCGTGTCACATGATTTATATTTTTCAAAAAAGAAATTCTCATTTTAACAAAAGAGATTTTTTAAAATTGGTATATTAAATCAATGATCGAGATACTATGTCTTTTTAAATGATTATACAAATATATTTTATATCTTCGAGGGTAAACCTCATATAATAATTGAATTATCCTTTTGATAGTTTTAAAGCCACGAGTTTTAATACGTAAAAATAATCTTTTATAAAAAAATATAATGAGGAAGTTCGTACATATACGTTTATCTTTTTCTATCCCTGTACTAAATCAAAAAATATTTTATATACTGATTAATCATTTCTTACCCTTTTGAAATTATTTATTAAAGACTAACCCTGCTTTTAATAATTTAACTATGAATTATGAATTAACTCCCCAATTCCTGCTTTGTCTTAGATTATCCAAAAAATAGGGAAAAAAAACAGGCTTTTTAAAGTCCACACGTGATCTTACCCAAAATATTTAAAGTCCATATGAGCCGTGAGTTTGACTGAATTTTAAATTTTATCAAATCCAGCTTATCTTTTCTTGATTATGAATTCTAATGAGCTTGGCTCTCCATTTTCAAAACATTTTTGTTTTTAAAATATCTTAATATATTAAATTAATTAATATTTATATAAAAATCTTTATATTTTTTAATTTAAACGCTTTTTCTTATTTTCATTTCTTTTTCTGTATTTTTACAAAATATAATTTTATATCTATTTTTATTTTTCTATTTTCGTACAACCTTCATTATTAACACCATTTCGTATGGTTAAGTAGTTATTTTTTTTTTAATTTAATTGCAATAAATAAGTAATCTTCTGTCGTAGCTAATATTTGTGGCAAAAACTATGAGATCGACACAAACAAAGTTTTCAGGTATTTTAAGGGAATGATAATCAAATCTCACAGTGTGAAAACAGATTATTAATGCTGGTTCAACATCCAATGGATTTTTTTGCATAAATGAAGTGGCCCAAGTGGGTCCAAAATCCTGAAAATTTTTGTGGTAGATTTTGTATTGGCTGCGATTGTAGCACATTCATTTCTTTCTTCGTTGAACCACAAAAAAAAAAAAATAGAAAATAGAAAATTAGCATAATCTATACTTATTATTATTATTAAATAAAAGAAGTGTTTTATGAAGATCGTAAGAAATGCCACATAAAAAAAAAGGTATATTTTTATTTTCAAAAAGATTAAAAATTTAATTATCTATTTTTGTAGAGATATAATTAATGTAGTTATTTGATATTACAATAATGAAATTATTTAATAGTGGATTAGCATTTATTGAAATTTTAATATTATTAGATATATATAATATATTAATATAATATATAAATGTTTTTTTTTTCTGTTTAATACTTTTCTCTTTTTCTCACTAATTTGCATTCCATTTTTCTAGAAGCATTCATTCAAGTGGGTTAATGGTTTTTCGGATTATTCAGTTCAGGTTATTTGGGTTTTGAGGGGTGTTCAATCCAATCGAGAAAGGAACTGAATAAAATGAAATCCGAACTAATTTACCCGAATTAAATTCGGATTATTCAGTTTAGATTATTCGGATTTCATTTACCAAAATAACCACATAATATGAAAAATTCCTTTAATGATTTGGGTTAAACGGTTTGGATTTAATCGGATTAGATATGAAATGTTATGTGAGAATATATTATTCGTGTTTCGAGCGGATCCTGAATAAAAATCTTCATTTTTATACCCGAACTATTCACTAGAATTTTTAATCGGTCGAAACCATTCATCCGAATCGAATAACCCGAATTTAATTTGAATTGGACGGGTGAATGGATTTACCCGAATAGTAAACACCCCTACATTTTTCTCAGTGATTTGCCTCTTGAATCTTATTTTTACATAAAACTACGATAGTCAAAATCTCTTTCTTTCACTACTGTGACAAAAATAAGAAATTATTTATTCGTAAAAATTAACTATATATCACAATTAGGTAAATTAGTATTCTTTTCTTTTATTATATCGAAATTTGAATTTGAGATCATCGGGTTAGAGAGAAAATTATAATCACTAGACTGTTTCCTTAAAGACGATAAATCAATATTCTATTAAACTCTATATCATTATTCTATTAAACTTATATTCTGTGATAGGAAGTTCCATATGCAGTATAAGTGCAAACATGTGACCTAATTATTGTTTTTTAAATGTAAGAGTTTTAAGAAATTATATTTAAATTATAATTTTTGTTTTCACGTTGAATCTAATGCCATGTAGCAAATAAAATTTTAAATTACTGAATAATCATTCCTCCAAAATTTGATAAAAAAAAAAACTACCATATAATTAGAGTTCGATTAGACCCGAACAAAATCCATGACCCGCCCGAACCCGAGGCGCTCGGGTCAGGTTAATTTGAATTTTTTGTTATAGTAAAGTGGGTTCAAATCGGTAATTAAAAAACCTAAATTAACTCGATCCATCTTAATTAATCTAAATATATTTATAAATATATTATAATTATAAAGATAAAAATGGAATTAGGATAAAAATTATTTTATTATTATGTTATATTCAAGGGTATCATTATTATCTCTAAATTTATTGTTATTATATTCGGTGAAAGAAAAAAAAAAGCAATGACAAAGTTATTTTATTTGGTTATGTTAATTTGACGTAATTTTAAATAAATTTTATTATTTATTTCAAATTTATATTGTAAAACTAAATAATGTGGATTGAATTAATATTATAATTATTATTTAATGTGTTTATAATTTGTATTTGATAAAATAGAGAATTTTCATTAAAAAAAGAATTTTCGATTGTAGGTACCCATCCGATTCTAAGTAATTTATTCGATTTCAGATTCAGAAAAATAAATAAATAAATAAATATATATATATATATATATATATATATATATATATATATAACCGAGATACCTCGGATTTTTGCTAAAACAATGTATTCGAGTTCGGATACCCGACCCGAACACACCCCTACAAATAATCCTTCCTCTAAAGGTATATTTAAATTAAGTATCAACTCATGTATAATTGATGAATTACCTTGAAGTTAACAATAGTTCAATTTACATTTCTGCATACACAATGACAAGTCAAAAATGGCACAATGAATAGGCCACCAAAACATGGTAAACCTTAATGATGTGTCAGTTCAACCCTTCCTATGTTTGAAAAAAAGGACAAATATTTGCTCACCAATTTGAATACGATTTCACAAACCATCTTACACGGGCAAGATCCAAGGGCAAAGACGTGTGGGTACAAGAATACAAACTTTCGTGGCTCCTCCCAACTCAACATAGATGACGAATTGTGTGTAGTGCTGGACCTAAATTTTCCCATTATTCCCTGTTGGTTTGCATGCCCGTGAAGCCCCACTTCAATTCAACCATCTATTTTTTGCACATTCTGATTCCTTAGATGCATTCTTGCCTCCTAACCCATCTGACCTGTTTCATTCTATTGGTACCAAAAAACTAACCTAAGTTGGACTAACATCCCACAACATCATGAACTACTTCAATGACATCACAATAATTTGTTTGTGAAGTTTAAGCTGGTCCAGAGCAACCTTGCTCGAATCGCCTCCAACTGGACCATCCAATCATAAGATTATACCCATTAATGATACCAATGTTTAGCTCTCTTTTCTTATCTTTTTCTATCTCTCTTTTCCTTTAAACCTTTTCTTTTCTTCTTTCTTGAACAAAATGGGTTTCTTTGTTGCTAGAACGAGGGGTATAACGTTGTTATGTTTCTCTAGTACTGTTTTTGTCGGCGGAAGCCAAAGTAGGGCCAGCCTCCGCACGCAGCTCCTAACCACCCACTTTGCAAAACAGACTTGGTGGAATGGAATATCTTGACCAACACGACAAACAAACAGAGTCTTGTCACTGAAGAAAATAGGGCCCCATCTCACTTATTGGAACCCCAAACCCAATCTCGATCTTCCATGTTTCAAGGATGGATATGGGTATAGGTATAGGACTTAGAAAATAGGGTTGCTGTCTCCTTCACTTAATTTATGTTCCATTTTCATTCAGATATATGATAGCATCCATCCTTTCAACAACTAGATAACTAATTTCATTTAACTTAACAAAAAAAATGTAAATAGCACATACCCTGAGTTTCAAATTCTATTCTCAATGCAAAAAAAAAAAATGACGTCTCTGAAACAGTTCAAGGAAAAGAATAAAATATAAAACAAGGAATTTTAATTGACTTCCAGCTAATTAAAAGAAACAAGACAAGACGCAGAAACATACCAAAAAAAAGAAAAAAGAAAAACCCTAACAAGCAAGTTGATGCAAGCAGTTTCACTAAGAAAAGGAATGAAACACAAATAACCATCCAAAGGTGAAGGACAGGCCTAAGGATTAACAGACATCTAAAAAGAATCTCGTAAACACATTCTCCCCCTTTGAATTCTTGAGTCAGATAGAGCTAGCTTCCAACCATTTTAGGTGCAGGAAACAAATCTAAGTCAGTTTAGTGATTAATACATTCCACTAAATATGTGAATTTATGGATGTACATAAACAACCACACCTTTTAATACAATCAGGCACTGAAGTTCACTAATAAACTTAACCAATTTAGAAACATAAACCAAATAAAAAATAGAAACAATGCACAAACCAAAATTTAACCGGTTATGAATCTTAATACAACATGATAAACTCCAAAGGTCATGAGTTAACTCCTAGCACATTAAAGTAGAAGTGCAGAGTGGAGAAATCATGAGTTCATGTGAAGTACAAGGAAGTATCCAACCACTTAAATACCAAAATGAAAAAAAATTCATGCAGCCAGAAGCAAGAACCACCAGACAGCCTGGTCTTTAGTTTGCTGGTGATTTGGTTATCGACTTTAGAAACGTGCTCTAATTGAATTTAAAATACAAATTTAATTACTTTTCTTTATTTGAGGCCCACCAAAGGGAGAAAAGAAGGAAAAGAACAAAAAGAATAGTAGTGTCCTCATCTATTATACGGGATCTAAGCGGAGGCTTGTAAGATTTAAAGGTAATAATCTACCTAAGATTTCAGTTGGGCCTGTTTGCTAGTCTTGAACTTCTCCTTTTATTGATCTCAGCAGCCCAGCTCTTCCCTATTTCTGTCTGGAATTTTCCTGCAAATCACAACAGAAGCATGAAAATGAAATAAAATAAAATAAAATAAAAAATAAAAAATCAGTCATTCATAGATGATGAAAAAGAAGAAAATGTAGATTTTACCAGCCGTGGACAAGAAAAATTCATCCAGCACCTTCCCGTGTACTGCCACAAGAAAATGAACATATCTAAATATCAAAGATTGATAAGAGAAATCGAAGATCAAACTTGGAAATAGTCCAGTGCTGTCATCATATGGCACTTTAAAATACACCAGATGCAAGCAAAGAAAACCGTACATGGCTCCACATCATCAGAAATGAAGAAAATCTCAGGAAAATTCCAAGATACAGGCAATGTCTTCTGAGGCGGGATAACTTAAATGAGTATTTTCACAATGGCAAGAAGAAGAGATATGTAGTAAACATTTATCTTTTTTGGCAACTCATGGACAAATAATCACCACTAGAATTGGCGCAGACAATTGTCTTTGGAGTAGACAGTCAACAAATATTTTACCATAGACGGATGCGATGTGCATGCTTATCCATAAAACGTGGAATTCAGTGAGAATGTGAAACAAAATTCCTCATTACACATCAAATTAAAGAGAAGCAGGTACATTGAGTGTAAGCTTGGACAAGTTTTGTCTTACTGAGAATGTGAAAAATGAAGATCCCATTAAGTGAAAAATGAAGATCCCATTATACCAGTAAGGTATGAGCTGAAAGTATCATATTAAAGGACATAACAAAGCCTATTAAATATGCAAGCAGCAAAGGATTACAATTTACATCCAGGAAAGTAATAAAGAACCTACCAATTTCATATTCCAAAGCTTGCAGTATCAATTCAACCTGTATCAACAGTAATACTGGTTAAAACCTTTCTGTAGTAGAAGCTGAAGATCTTTTTTCAAAATGCAGTAGATTGCAACATGACAAAAGCAGGTTCAATAATGAAGAGAAAAACTAAATTAATCTTGACAGAGCAGCTAATAGGGAAAACACAAGTCAAGACAAAGATAAGCCAAAAATCTTGAAAACAAGGTTGGTCTGCACCCACAGATATCTGAACAACAGTATCCTGAATCCTCCCAGGTCTATTAGGACACAATTGTTTAGGAATAGAAGCCATTTCTAAGACATCTTTATGCGAAAAATCCAGGCTACATCTTCCTAACTGCAAGAAACCCTGAAGCAAAACAATCTCACCATACAATAATAAATCTGTCCTAACTTCTTATCATACTGAATAAAGAATATAATGCATTTGCAAACACTTCACTGTGGCATATCCTATTTAGTCAATATCACTATTCTCTAAAGCTGTGAAATCTGAAACAGCAGTATCCAGATTAGTCGTGTCATGTACTTCCATATTGCAACTATGAACGTGCTAAGAAACTTTAACAGGCTTTTATAGATTAAATAGTCTCATTATGAAGCCCATTGCCAAGGAGTACAAATCTTGGCTTCAGTTCCAGTACAAAGTGCATGGGTTTCAAAATGGAAGACACTGCATTCAGTAAACTGCAGAAAAGGATGCATATGTACATGCAAATTCTAACATGGGGTTGAACATACGGATTCTATTCTTGACTGCTTGCTAAGAATACAATGTGTAAATGGAATGACAAGGAGCATGATTGGACAAACAATTTAACACTCTTCATTTATGTAGGGTAGATACAAATAGAGACATACTTTGTCAAAATCTTTCACAAGATTAGCTTCAAGTGAAGAATTATTCTCATATTCAGCCCACAATTCTTTGATCTCTTCGGCTGGAATAAATCAAATTTTAGTCAAGTAAGTTCATCGGAGGAAATGAATATGTAGAGAGGATAACAAGAATTCATGAATACCCCTCATCCCTCCTCCAAGAACCTCACACATTTCATTTAAAGCTTCCAGTTCACGTCTGCTCTTCTCTGCTTTAGGCACTCCATCTGATGGTGTTATATCTCCAACGATGGCTATAGCAAATAAAATATACCATTAGAAATTACAAAAATTTGGATAACAAGTCTAGCAATACACCACAGCATGCAACATCACTTCAAAGATCATGCATTCAGCACTTCCTCTTTTTTTTTTTTTCCTTCTTTTTTCTTTTTCTTTCTTTCTTTCTCTTTTTGAGCCACATGGCATTAAGTGAATAATTTATTATTCATTTAATAATTTATTATTAAGTGAATAATAAATTATTAAAAATAATAATTCACCATCCAAATCTCTTTTATTTGAAAAGACATCTCCTTTCATGGGTGGTTTCATGGTTTGCTTAAAACTAACACACGCAACCCACTGTAAGATGTCATCATGACATATCAAGAGATATGCAATGAAGTTAGGATTTCATAAAAGTTGCATATATCTCATACTTTCTTCAAAGCTGATCTGTAAACTGCATACTTTCAAGTAGATCAGACTTGGAGAAGACAAGCCAGGTGATCAGGCAACAGATAGTACTATGTAGCAATTAACCACTCAAAAGCCCACATTTTTGGCATGTCCCCATCCTTCTTTTATTCTTATTATTTTTCCAAGATTTTTGCTGGCTTTATGCTCTATTCTTTTACCATCAGCCGCGCCATTTACTGCCCACAGCAAATTGCACTCTGGCTCTATGGTAGCATCTAGCATGGCTAGAAGCCACAAGAATTAAACTGCTCACATCCACATCTGACCTCTAAAGCAACTTCTTTATCTGATGGCCAATCCATGTAATAGTAACAAAGAGAATGCAGGGGAATGGCTTGCTCATTTTGTTAACAATGAGATCAATATCCTATTACTTCTCCACTCTGATGGCCAATCAATTTAGCAGTAATAAAAGAGAAAGAAGGGAAATGGCTTTCTCGGTTAACCATGGGATTATTATCTCATTACTTTGGTTGTCAGGGTTGTTCTTATCTCCTTCTTTAGGAAAAATTTTATATGGAGGGGCAAAAATCCCATGATCTCAGGCATCATTTTTTAGTTAAATGGCCTAATCATGTCCCATCCCATGCTCTAAACCAAATGGCATACTTAAAGCTCTGGTGTTAGTCATTTTCATACTCTCCTAAATCAGCTGGCTAATAATTCTATCTGTCCTATTGCTCTTCTTATAAACCTTAGTTACCAAATTCATCACACACATCCTCCTTTCTCTGTTTTCAGAAAAGGAGCTTTAGGCTCATCCATTTTGCCAGTCAAATCCAGTGCAATCATCGTTCCTGTTTCAACCTTCCAATGTCACTCTTAGAAACTTCAATACCCTATTACATAAGGAATTTAAAACTCCTGTGCCACATAGAGACACTTTCATAGCTATCTCCCACATCAAACAGGAGAAGGCTTGATGCGGTTCAGAGATTCACAGATGCCCCCAAAAAACTTAACTATACCCATTTACCCATCTCTCTTCTGTAATTTGACAGTCAGTTTATGTTTCCGGTATCGAGTACTACATATATTTCACCAGGAAGACATAACTTTAAGTAGCTTTCTTAGTTAATCTCCTATAATCTTTGATTTTAAGTACATACACACCCGCCATCTAGTTTATAGAAAATTCCCCCCTCTACTGTCACTTTCCTTCCCAGTTGTGTCAATTCTCTTTTCTTTTCTTTCTTTTTTTTTTTTTTTTTGAAATTGAAAAGAAAATTTAATAAGTGAATAAAATAATTCCTGACAACATCGGTGTGCTAATACAAGAGCACTGGAATTTCCTATTAAAGCTCTACATGTTCTATTCAATTTCCTACTGCACTGAACACAAAATTAAACAAAAAAGTTAAACAGAATACCTTCTGCAATGTCATGCACTATAGCTATCTTGATACACCTGTTCCACAAAAACAAAAATGAAAGATCAGAACAAAGAAGTTCCAAAAAGCTTGAATCAAGGAAGTTATAACTCGGTAGAGAATATTCACTATAATACAATGCTACCTAACAAAACAACATTTCTTGAATAAATTAAAGCGTCCAAGAGAGGGGCCAAAGAGAACTATCAATAAAGCAACAGTTTGACAAGAAGAGCAACCTGAAATTTAGTACATTACAAGCCTTGGGCATGCATAGTGCCAAATACTTACACAAAGCATTTTATTGGAATTTTAATTCGTTGATTTAGAAAACAGAAGGCATGGTCAAACTACATCAGAAATTACAATTATAATCAAAACTCTCTTCAGTGAGATGCCAAAGACATGAAAGAAAAGGAACTAGTCTCGCAACACATCTTAGATGTTAGCGAACCCAAGGCAAGGTGATCCAATTCATTGCAAGTGTCACATCAATCAATTTCTAGCATGCCCAGTGCACAATAAGCACCAGTTCTAGAGACCACATTTTGAGTGACCTTCGATTAGGAGGAAAAGAATACATCAAGTTTGTAACCACAATGCATCAGTTCTCAAATGAAGTCAGAGGCCTACAAAACATTTCTTCATATCGAAGCCACATGACACTCTTGCAGCAAACAAGCCCTGAAAGCCATCCTCTCATAGCTACTCAGGGTTAAGATTAACCAACCAGACTATCCATGTGGCATGTCAAATGGAAGCAAACAAAACAATAAATTGACAATTGGGAATTAAGTAGCGTTTTCGCAGTTATCTTCAAATAGAAGAAATCCAGGACTGATGGGTATTCCTCTGCTAACACTACGAGAAAGGAAAATGTTCTGGTTATGAAGATCTCCATCTTAAAGGAATTAAGCCATCAACCAAAGCTACGAACATAACATAAATAATTAACACAAGAATTCACATGATTTTATTTGAGTACAACCTTTCCCTGTCAACACCAGGAAGGTCTTTAGCAACCAAAGCCATCAATGCCATGCGGTACATATGATCAGCAACAGATTCAGGACCCTTTATCCCATGATTGATCCATCCCTTCCTTTTTGTGGTCTATCAAGAAAAAGAAGCAAGAATGAACTATATGAAAGGAAATGAAGCTGAAAAGTCCTCTTTGAAGCAATAACACAGGATGAAATAGCATTAGTCAAGATGTCTATGCCTTGCTACACATGACCTTGTACATATATATAGTACAAAACAGACATAGAAATTATCATCCGAAGTAAATCATCATCAGAAGTATAGCAATTCATCTGGTGGATGTCATATGGAATAAGATGCAAGAAGAACAATGTTATCGATTTCTAAGTTGGGCGCCAAGAATATTGCATGCTTTGTGCATTCTTTGCACATGCAGTGTTCCTAAAGATATAAAACAGCACAAATATCACACGATTAGATAGGAGCACGATATTCAACCCACTTGAGATGGTAGAGTATCAACCAAGCACCATGCAGATAAGCCTTGGGGCTGCAGTGATGGACCTGGCCCTTGGCTGAGAAGATATGACCAATTTCAAACCAAAATGTCGGCACTCTTATGGCCACCCCTTATTGGCGGTTCCTGCCTTGGTCATCCCTCTCCAGACTTAAAAGGAAAAAAATGAAATAAAATAAAATAAAGAAAGAAATGCAGCCAATTATATTAGGTTTCAGAGTGATTATATCAGTGAGGCTAAGATTTTGGCTCCACGATTCTAGTGATTGATTGCAGCTCTAGTTCTGCCAAGTAATTGGTTGTTAATCACTGCCCAGTATCCAAATCACTCCCAATCTACAACAAGCAAGCAATTCATATAAACCCTAAATAAGTAAATGACTTTCAAACTGATCATGATCGCAGGGGAAAAAAAAACTGTGATCATCGAAATTTTCAATTACAAAACCGACACAAGCCAGCATCGAATTGAATACGGAATTCACAATTGATAAACAAAAAACCATACCTTAAGACGATGGCAAAGTGTGAGAAAATCAATAGCCGAAGAAGTAGTCGAAGAAGAAGATGAAGACGAAGACTCAACCTTGAATCCGCGGCCATTGGAGGAAAGCGAGAGATCTCCGGAGTCAGAACTTAAAGCTTGACGTCGAAGAGAGATTAACCTAGGAGAATCGTTGAAGGAAACTAGGTTCTTCGATGATGCTGTGTGGAAAAGAAGATGAGGGCTTTTGACATAGAAACAGGGGTGAGAAGGAGAGGACGAAGACGATGCATTGATCGCCATTGTTACCGGAAATATTTATGCTTTTTTTTGGATTTAAAAAAAAAAAAAATCTGTTTTGAGTTTTGTGCGTTTTTCACAACATGCAAAAGAATGAGAGGAAATTGGGCCTTAAATCAAATTGAAATTCTCGGAATTGGGGAATGGGATTAGGGTTTGTTAGGTCTCTTGTCTGATTTCCACCTTTCGAGTTCACCCACTAGTATAAGAGAAAACGTGGCGAGCAAGCGTACTCTGTAGTTGGGAGAAATGTGCTTTTGAGTTTGAGTCGATCATGTCTGCGATGTCGGATTCACGTAAACTTCTGAAGGTTAATATTTCTTCTGTTCTTAAAATATATTAAATTAATTAATATTTTTATAAAAATTTTTATATTTTTTATGTTTATATATTTTTCATATTTAATAAATTATTTACTTATTTAATCTTAATTTTTAATTTTATATTATCTTTCTTATAATCAATAATTGTATTATATCTTAATACTTTTATAAAATAATTAATATTTATATAAAAATTCTTATATTTTTAATATTTATATATTTATCTACAATTTTGTTTTCTTTATTTTTATAAAACATCATTTCTCTAATCATTTTATATTTGTTTCTATTTTCCCACCAAGTAGAATTGATTAGGGTTGTATCATGGTGTCAGAAAATCGACGTAAACCCAACCTCTACACTGATAATTTTAATCATAACTCCTTTTATAACATATCAAAACTTCTCAATATTAATATTTTCAAGTTTCATTTCAATTAATATTTATAAAAAAATTTTAGATTTTCTATGTTTATATATTTTTTATATTTAATGAATCATTTATTTAATTAATTATAATTATAATTTTTTATATTATTTGTTTTATAATTAATAATTACAACTATTTAAAATTTTTAAAAATTAAAAATTTTATATGACAATGGGTTGATTCTCATCCATCTAACATTCATAAATTTCATTTATGATATTAAAATTTGGTAAAAATTTTTAATATAGCTATATTTTGATTTTTGAGAATATAATTTTATTTACCAAATTTTATATTTCTTTTTAAAATATATAAATTAAAATAAAATAGAGATATATTAAAACCAGTTCAAGCAAATTATGAATTCTTAAACAAACCTAGATGTGCACCTAAATAATATAAATTAGGCCTATAATTATTAATTTTTTGAAAAGCAAAGGTTACACGATTTATTTCAACTATTCAGAATAACTTGACATATGAGTTTGTGAATTATATTTTAATAAAGTTAAGTTGCAACCAATAGTTATAATTTAAAATATAAAGACATTAATTAGATTAATACTTAAAAAAAATTTAATTTTTTTTATAACTTGATTTAAATTAGTAAAGACAATGAATATTCTTTGCAAATGCAAAGCATTGCAATGCAACATTTTGGAGAAGAAACTTATTTGAAAAACTAGGAGATATGTTCGAGAAAAACATCTAAAATTTGTGAAGATGACAATGATGAAATAATAAAATATAGTTTCAACCAGAATAAACGGTCATGATTGTGCCATCCCTTTCCAACTATTGCTTACCATGCAATCATCTTGTATTTAACTTATTTCCAAAGGGCACCATCTTGAACGAGGTCCGCGGTTTCATGACTTTTTTCTTTTTGTTTTTTGTTTTTAACTTTAATCAAGCAATTTAATAAAGAAAATGAAAATCTTGAGCATTACAACTTTAATATACTTTTATACTATAAAATCTATGAAAAAATATTATATATAAAAATCAAATCAATTATTAATATATATATTAAAATAAATTAATAATTGATTTAATTCTAAAACTTTCTGATTTCCTTTTATTTTTATATTTCTATATTTATAACAATAAATTTTATATGTAAATCCAACCTATTATAATATTTTATATAAAATAATAGATTATTAAGTTTAAATATTATTATTGGTTTTATTTTTAATATAGTATTAGGGTCATGTTCAAATATTTTTTAATAAAATCAAAACTAAAATATTTGATAGTATCAAAAAATTCATCATTTTTTTTTCTGTTTTTATCAATCGGTCTTTAGATTTTGTCCGATTAATTCGGTTCAATTACTGTGGGGCCTATTAAAGAGTTGACTCTTCCAAATTTCATTTCTCCATTCTCATATTTTGAATCCAAGATTTATAATTAAGGGAATGTAGCGCTCTATTGCTACGTTCATAGAAATTTGGTAAGTTTTTCAATTTTGTAATTTAATACAATTTTACCTGACTTGACAGGATAGAAATTTCATAAATTTATTTACTTTCTAAACGAGGTCCAGAAACTCAATCTCTTTGTTTTTAAAAACTTTATTAATGCAATCTAATATAAAATTAAATAAAGAGAAATGAAAACGACGAGAATAGGTTAAATAATTTGTGTAGTTTTATGAGTTTAAACTACTCTTTGGTAACATTTTAAAATGTAAAAAGGTTTTTAAAATTTCTAAATATATTAAAATGTTTGTCAATTTTGTAAGCGAAGGTAATTTTATAACGATTATTTGAGGATCGATTTTTCATTAATTTATATATTAATGATATAGTTGAAACGGAGGTACTACATTTGAAATTAGGGGACTCAAAACATCCGCAAACTATGAATTCTGCTCCTGATTAACAAATGTAGCATGGGTCATCCCTCATAGATAATTCAAGTGGTAAAATCTCTCTATTTTTATTTTTTCTTTTTTGATTCGATATTATTTGGTTGCACCTCCTTCTATAAAGAAAAAAAAAAATATAGCGTGGGCCATATATACAGGTTGGGCCTGTTAACACCTTCTGTTTGGGCCAGTATGGCCCAGATGAGTAACGGAAGTTTGGTTATGGCGGGGGAGCAGGTGTTAATGTAATGAAATGATTTCTCAATGTCAGCAGCTCGTGTAAACATTGGCCATGTCTTCATGGAGGGCAAAAGTTGCGGCGCTTATCGTCTCGTAAAAGTGGGTCTGCATGGTTCTCCTACTGGGACTTACTTGCAAGAGCCCCCGGGAACTTGCGGGACTGCTCTGGAGCGAAGCTAGAGCCTGCTCTTCTCAGAGGAGACAGGGCGTTGGGCCAGCCTTCGGGGCTTGCTTTTGGGCTCTTTGTTGGGTTGTTCTTCTCTCTCCTTGTACCCCCCCAAAAAAAAAATTACCTTATATATATATATGAAGCGTTGCTATCTTCCTTTTTTATATTTTTTTCCCCAAATCAACTCCCTATATTTTTTTTCCTGATTTTTTTTTTTCCGTTTGGATCCTTTTTTGGGGACCCCTCTATGATTTTTTTTTTCATTTAAGAATTCGCAGCTACTGTTCGTCCGCATGTTATAGTGCGTGCTGCTGTTCATCCGCCTCTCTATAAATGACCAAAATACCCCCTGCTTTTTTTTTTTTTCAATTTACCTTTTTTGGCCTTTTGTTTTTAATTCAGGACTCTGTATCTACTGTTCATTCTTTTTTTTGAATGATCGAAATACCTCCATTGCTATCTTTTTTTTTTTTTTTCATTCAAGTTTTTGCATTTTTCTGCCCTTATTTTGCTTGGATCTTTCTTCTTTTGGAAGACCCGCTATATATTTTTTTTAGGACCCCGCAATTTTTCCCAACTGATTTTTTTCCCTTCAAGTCCTTGCATTTTTTTACCTAATTTTTTATTTATTTTTTACTTATCCATCATCTTTTGGGGAACTGTACTATTTTTTTTATTTAAAAGCTACTTTTTTTTTTCCGTTTAAATCCTTCCATATTTTTTGTCCCTTTTTTTTTTGCTTAGGCCCTTCGTTTTTTGAGGAACCCGCTATGTTTTTCTTTTCATTTAGAACCCTGTTATTTTTCCCTGTTAGTTTTTTCATTCAAGTCCTTGTGCTTTTTTTATGTCTGGTTTTTTTCTTTTTTTTTTTTTTTCACTTAGTTCCTTCATCTTTTGGGAGGACCTCATTATAATTTTATTTCCATTTAGGACCTACTATTTTTTTCATTCAAATCGTTCCACTTTTTTTTACTTGATTTTTTTTTTCGCTTAGGTCTTTCGGCTTTTGGGAAACCCACTATGTTTTTTTATTCAGGTCCTTGTACTTTTTTGACCCATTTTTATTTTTTATTGGGCTTAAGTCATTCGTCTTTTTCAGACAACACTTTTTTGTTTTTTAAATTTAGGTCCTTATGCCTTTTTTTGCTTGGATACTTCGTCTTTTTTAACCACTTGGTGTTCTTTGAATTTTGTTAACTCTTTTTTTATTTAGATCATTCGTCTTTTTGGGATATAGGTTTTTTTATTTTATTTTTTAGCTTTACGGATGGTCGTCCCTTTACTTTTAGATCAGACCTTTTTAATTTTTTCCCATTCAGATCTTTACTCTTTTTATTTTTTAACCAAACTTTTTTTTCTCTTAAATCTTTCATTTTTTCATATATAGGTTTTTCCCCTTTCGGTTTTTTTTGTCTTGTGGATGATCGACTCTTTATTTTTAAACCATAATTTTTTTTTTCATTCAAATTCTTACTCTTTTTTTTTTAATTTTTTTACCCCATTTTTTGTTTAAGTTGTTTGTTTTTTTTAGATATAGGTTTTTCTCTTTTTGGGCTCTATTTGTTCATTCAGATCCTTACTTCTTTATCCATTTTTTTGTTCAACTTTAGTTTTTTGACTTTTTTTAGTATAGATTTTTCCCTTTTTGTTTTTTGACTCACAGATAATCGTTTATGTATTTTTAAACCATAATTTTTTTATTTTTATCTATTCAAATCTTTTTTTTTTTAACTCTTTTTCTTTCTTAAATCGTTCGTTTTTTAAAATAGACTTTTTCTCTTGTATTTTTTTAGGAACCCATGGATGACCATCTCTTTATTTGCTTTTTTACTCCTCTTATTATCTTTTTTTTTTTATCTCATTTGTTAGTTTTTTTAGAATTACAGTGGTTAAACTCTTTTTTTTATCACTGATATACGTCATATTTTGTTACTTATTTGAATAATAATTTAATTCAAATATTGAGTTAATTATAAATCTAATAAATATTTATATAGTAAAAAAATATAATCTACATCTTGTGGACACTCCATGCATTAACGCGGACCCAATCAGTAGTCTAATAGAATAGGGTAGGAATGCCTCCTGAATTAGATATATATATATATTTTTTGAAGTTGAATTATTAATGATGAGCATCTAAAAATAATATGACCCCTTCGCCAATTCCCAAATTACAACTACAAATAGAATACTTTAATTTTTTATTTACATATCAAAGGTCATTTAGAACAAGAAATTACTATTCTTAATTATTTTTAAATTAAAACGCCATAAATTATTAATTATCCACCATACTCACTAGCTTAGAATTAAAATCTGGATTTTATACATATGGATGGTGCAGCAGGTAGGTCACTGTGCTCCTTAATCAAGATCACAAGTTTGACTCGTGATTTGGACATGTAGTCAACTACGTTGGGAGACCTTTATCCCTTAAGAGAGATTTCAATCGGGTCAATCCGGATTAATTAGAGTGAAACTCGGGACACCGAGTGGTGGACCGAGTCAAAGGGTACCCAAAAAAAAAATCTGGTCATTATTATGAGTAAAACAATTGATCATTTGCTTAACAAAAACTTTTTCTAGTAATTATTTTGAAATATTCTATATTGTGATAGTTTTATTTTTATTTTTCTTTTAATTATTATGATTTTTGCGAAGCATAAATAGGGCATTCTTCTTCAATGGCAGCAAGAGAGGAGAGAGAGAGAGAGAGATGATGGAGATGATAGACATAAGGTTATATCTAATTTGGATGTTAATGGGACATTCATAGGATACAAGGTTAAAAGGGCATTAAGTTGAATATGAATATGAATACGCATTTTGGCATCATTTCTGATAGGACATGATCTAAAGACCCATTTCGAAAGGCATTCAATCCTGTGAGTACACAATCTGAAAAGGTATATTACGTCTAGAAGTGTCAACTATTAGGGATCAATCTCCCTGAAGGGTGGACACGACCCAACACATCGAGTGATTACCATCGGCAATAAGCTAATTAGTTCGTGACCTTAGTGGTCTTCGGTACACCTGAGATGACACTACCTTTGTCTTATTGGCAAGGGGCCGATTGTTATTCCCATCGGTAAAAGGCAATGCTCTCACAAGAAAACTAGGGTTGTAATGTCCTGAAAACACATGACTCCTAAGGCAACCACGTATATAAGCCTTCGACACACTGTATTCTAGGTACGCTCTCTAAGACCAAACACTTGACACACAAGTCACAGGACTCTCTCTCTCTACTACTCAGTCTGTTTCATTTCGATCGAAAATCGCTTTTTCTGACTTGAGTATTAAAACCTCTCCCATCGGAACACATTCTGACAGTCTTTTATAGGTTTTTTAACCATTTCTAGAAGCAGCCGTTCGAGTCAAAGGAGTTAGAATTTGTGGAGTCAAAAACCACTTCCAACAGATTTGTGTCATCCATGGGAAACATACTAGAGCAATCTCAACAAACACCCTAAGTTATTAAACAACCATGCCTCCAAAGAGGAGAGCCAGAATCACCTTGAAAGCTGCATCCGCCGCAGATGGACGTGCTACCACTTCGACTGACGCCGCCTTACCAGCAGCGCCCACTCACCCTGCTAATAACCCTATTGCTCATTCTCAACCCCCTCGTCCAAAGCAGGTCTCACAACTTGTGTCTCAAGAATATCCGATCGCATCTTTTGTGCCAATATCCCCAGAACGAGCCAATCGCTCTCAGCTAAAAAGGTTAGAATCTAGAATACAGAATATGAGCAAACAACTAGAAGGATTCAATCGTGTTATTAGATCGGAGGGACAATTTTCATAAGGAGGATCACAAGTTTTCTGATAATATTTGACTATGAAATTTTGAGATTTTCGGACCTTCTTATAAGGAAACTAGGGTTGTAATGCCCCGAAAGCACACGACTCCTAAGGCAACCACGTCTATAAGCTTTCGATATACCGAAATCTAAATACACTCTCTTAGACCAAACACTTGATACACAAACTACAAGACTCTCTCTCTCTAGTGCTCAATCTATTTTATTCTGATCAAAGACTACTCTTTTTGATTTGAGCGTCGGAGCTTCTACCGCCGGAGCACTCTCTGGTATTTTTTACAGTTTTTCAACTATCTCTAGAAACAACCGTTCGAGTCGATGGAGTCGGAATTTGTGGAGTCAAAACTCAACTCCAACAATTTCTTATTTAGATTAACCCAAGGTTAAAAAGGCATTCAGATGACTTCTTTTAATGATATATATTAATATAACCATGAAATTAAAAATTAAAAAAATATTGTCATCCTCGATTTTCTTTTTCTTTTTCTTTCTTTCTTTTATTTTTTCCTTTTACCAAGTGTAACCAAAAGAAGTCATTTTTGACATGATGATAACTGTGACTCACATTTTATATTCTTGGAGGTTGGTTTCGACTTCGCAAATACTGGCTTCTTTTGACTTGATTGGTTGCTTGAGGGAATAACTTAAAATCTGCAAAAGACTGCCATAGGGTGCTCTGGCAGGGAAATTTTGACGTTCAAATCAGAAAGAGCGATTTTTGAATGAAATAAAATAGACTGAGAGCAAGAGAGAAAGAGAGCTAGTCTCCCTGTGATTTATGTGTCAAGTGCTAAGTCTAAGAGAGCATACCTAGATTTTGGTGATGCGAAGGCTTTTATGCATGGGTGTCGTAAGAGCCATGTGTACCTAGAATGTTACAATCCTACTTTTCTTACGAGGAGATCCAAAGATTTCAGAATTTCGTAGTCAAAATATTCGAGAGATTTGTGAACTTTATCATTTAGGATTTTTAGTGATATGAGGAGATTTTTTCCCTTATCAATTAGATCCCGAGGGTTTCCTTTCTTATTTTGGAGATACGTTTCGTGTCGAAATAGAAAATAGAGATTGATATGAGATTTAGTTAAGCATTACCTTTGGTCGATGAGGACAAAACGATCGATTTCTTAAGGGGTTGTTGGTCATCGGTCGAAGAAAGGGGAAGCATCGGCTTGGGCTTACCGAACACTTCTAAGGATCGGTATACTCACTTTCATCGGGAACTGGTTAAACGATCATCTTATGCTTATCCCTTTGAAAAGATAAATCCCTTTTTATTGTGGTTTGTAATTCAGGTCTTCGGGTCTTTGGGTGCCGCACTAATATTCATTCGGGTTACGTCCCATCATTTGCCCCCAACTAATGGTGTCGTTTTGTGAGAAAGATACCGTAAGTAACAATTGTTCATGAGGAGTTAGAAAGGCGCAAGAGCTTTTAATATTACACGCGTCACTTCGAATTGGGCGAATCGTATTCAGTATGTTTCGTATGATGTGGAATTAAAGCAAATTGAAGGTGAATCCCCCTTTTTCTCTCAACTGTTCCGTCTTCCTTGGGTCTTAATGTATTCAACCCTTTTAATAAAGTGTGGGAAGTTGAGAAGGTTTAAATATTTCATTTATTTCATATGACTCCCATCAGACTATTCCATCTGCCCAGCAATTCGTGGAGATTTTCTTCTCTCGCAGCTATAAATAGCAATAGAGGGACCTCGTATTGCTTCAGAAAGAATTTGTGCATTCTTTTCATTTGAAAGTTCTTTTCTTCTGAGAGTTAGCCTTCCTCAAGAGATCTTTTGATGAAGTGTCTTAGTTTGGGAAGTCCAATAGCATAAGTTATTTCTGCCGATGCGATGTCTCGTCAAAAATGGGATCGCAGACACGAGGTTTCATCATTTCGTTTGATGTTCGGGCGTCATGGTGGACTCTACGGCTCCTGTTGGGGTCCTTAACTTCAAAGAGGGGTTTCAGATTCGCTCCCACTCGAGGTTGAGTTCATCGTCCGACTCATGTTTTCTTAGGTTGAGCGACAGTATGTACTAGTTGAGTATAGGGAGCTGAGCGATGGCTGAAAGTCTGAATTCTGAGGCATCCTCATAGCCTCTACCTGACCGTTCCCTCAGTCCCTTTTTTTTGTAGTCTTCTTGTTCAAATTTGGTTACATGTGGGTTTCAATTTTTCTTCTTTCGTTTTTTCTTTACTGTTTTTGTATTCTCCAGTGTTGTCGAATGATCGGGGTGTTGTAACCTCTTTGTCCAGGAACAATGTTGTAGATTTCTTGTATATTTCTTTTAATGTAATCAGTCTGACTTAGGGACTTGTAAAGTATATTCATCTATGCTATTTGATATGTATTCGTCATATGGAAATAAAAGAGGATTTTTTCTTACTTTCTTGTTATTTTCTGCTTTTAATCAAATTCCTTCGAATAACATTTGTCATTTGGCTAAGTAGTGTTGTTGTCAGAATATTCCTATGATAGACCCATGTGTGTGAGTGATTTAAAGAACGATGCTCATGTTCGCCTGATCGGTAGGACAAGGTGTATTTAACTTATCCAGTAAGGATGACACGAGTTCGATTTAGGAGATAGATCTAACAATGCGCCATAGACCCGTTCGGGAAAATAGATCCCAACGGTAGGTCAGGACAACATTAGTCCATTCGGAGAGTTAGATCCCAGTGATAGGTCAGGGTGACATTGGCCCATTCGAGGAGTTCAGATCCCAATGACAGGTCAAAGTGATATTGACCCATTCAGAGAGTTAGATCCCAACGATAGCTTAGGACGACATTGGCACTTTTGGGGAGTTCAGATCCCAACAATAAGTTAGGGCGACATTGACCTGTTCAGGGAGTTCAAATCCTAACGATAAGTTAGGGCGATATTGGCCCGTTCGGAGAGTTAGATCCCAATGATAGGTAAGGGTGACATTGGCCCATTTGAAGAGTTTAGATCCCAATGATAAGTTAGGGCGACATTGGCTTGTTTGGGGAGTTAAACCCCTCATTGCCAATTCAACGCGTTCGATAGGAAACAACCAATAGGAAAGAGTCAATAGGAAATAGTTAATAGGACAACCCGAAGGGAAAAGACATAAGAATCTTACTCGGTAGGAAACTCTTCCGATCACGGGAGATGGTATGGCTCACTGATAGTAAATGCGTAAATTCTCTGAGTTTCAAGTCCTGGACACAACCGATCCATCCAGGTTGTTGAAACAATAAGTTCTCGAGCGAACTACGAAATGTATCTAATAGGGGCCTTCCCAGTTGGGGGCGAGCTTTCCCTTAGGTTGAGGTTGACCGGTGGTCTCTACTTTTCTTAGGACTAATTCACAAGATTTAAACGTTCGGTTCCTAACTTGTCGGTTGAAATACTGAGCCATTTGTTGTTGATATGCGACCACTCGAGTAAATACGGATTCTCACAACTTCGGGAGTAGATCTAATCATTCACATAAGGCTGTTTATTTTGTGCTACATCGTATTAAGCTATTTGGAGCGAATGAATTTCTATTTCCACTGGTATAATAGCTTCATTTTCATATGTCAAGCTAAATGGCATTTCACCAGTTGCCCTTCGAAACGTGGTATGGTATGACCAGGGTATGACCAGAGGATACTGTAAAGCTCCTCTGCCCATCGTCCTTTGGCTTCATCGAACATCGTCTTTAGTCTATGTAGAATCGTTCTATTGGTTATCTTGGTGAGCTCGTTGGTCCGTTGATAAGCAACTGACAAGAACTAATGGTGAATCTCTAGTTTGCTGCAGAACTCTCGGAAGCTAGTATTGTTAAACTACTTCCCATTGTGCATGATAAGAACGTAGGATATACCGAATCTGGTGATAATGTGAGTCTACATGAACGATTGGGCTTTGGATGCTGTTATCTGGGCTACAGGTTCGGCCTCCACCCACTTGGTGAAGTAGTTAATGGCCACTATAAGGAATTTTTGCTGTTTGATGGCTGGTGGAAATGGTCCAAGAATATCCATTTTCCATTGGGTAAATGGCTAGGCTTGCTATAGAACTGAGTTCGATTGAAGGCAGTCATGGAACTGAAGAGAAATATTGGCACTTGTCGTATCTCTTGACATAATTGTCAGAGTTAGCCTTCATGGTCGGACAATAATATCCTTGGTATAGGGATTTGTGAACTAAATTTCAAGCCCTAAGGTGATACCGCATATTCCTTCGTGGATTTCTCGAAAACATAGTCTCCTTCTTCGAGATTAGGCACCTCAAGTATGGATGAGTAAAAAACTTCCGGTACAGATTTCCATCGATGATTGCGTAATGAACTACCTTTCGTTTCAGTTTGGCTGCCTCTAATGGTGAATCTGGCAATCAATCATGTTTTAAATACGCTTATATGGGATCTTTTCAACTGGGGGACTGGTTAGCTGTGAGGACCCTGTCGGGTTCGTCAATGCTAGGGTGTGGTAAACTCTCAATGTAGACCGTTCGGCTAGAGGCAACCGAATTTGAGCTAGCCAGCTTAGAGAGTGTGTCGGCCCGTGAGTTTTCCAAATGAGGGATCTACTTGATGTCAACTTTGTCTAGTTTGCTCATCGTCTCACGCAGTTTGCTCAAATATTTGGCTATGACCGGGTCTTTGGTCTCGTAGACCCTTCCGATTTGTTTGACAACCAGCTGACTGTCGATAAATACTCGAATGCTTTGGCCCCATGTTTGCCATAATTTGGAAGGTTTCGTACTCCGCTTGATTGTTGGTAGTCCTAAAGTCAAAACGAAGGACATACTCCGCTTTGAAATTGTCTGGACACATTAGTATGAGTCCAGCGTCACTTCTTGAAGAATTTGAGGATCCGTCAACATGTATTGTCTAGTCTGGTAGTGACCATTCATCATAGCTATCGGTAGACTTGTGTTCGGCTGGAACCGGAACGGTGCACTCGAGAATAAAATCAGCCAAGGCTTGGCCTTTAATCACAGGTCTTAGCTAATACTAGATGTCGAATTCGCCTAACTCTACACTTCAATTGATAAGGCAGCCTCTTTTTTGGAGAATCTACTTCAGCGGTTGGTCAGTGAGTATCACAATGATATGGGTCTAAAAGTTTGGCTGAAGGCACCTGGTCGAGATGACTAGGGCATATGCTATCTTCTCGATCGATCGATAGTTGACCTCAGATTCTTTGAGTATCCGACTGATATAATAGATCGATTTCTGTATGGTTGAGTTCTGTCTCACAAGGATAGAGCAAAGAGTTTGAATAGAAATAGAAAGGTATAAGTATAGCTTCTCACCAAGAGTTGGATGAGAGAGTAGCGGAGGGGTCACGAGGTATTCCTTGAGTTGTTGAAGGCCGCTTGGCACTTAGGCGTCCATATGAACCTTTGAGATTTTTTTAGGGCATCAAAGATGGATTTGTACTTCTCCCCGACTTTCAATATGAATTGGCTTAGGGTCGATATTTTATCAGTGAGGCACCGTACCTCCTTCAACGTCTAGGATGACAACATATCTAGTATGCCTTGTATCTTTTCGGGGTTTGTCTCGATTCTTTGGTTGGTGATCATGAAATCCAAGAATTTGATGAATGCGATTCCGAAGGTGCACTTGGTCGGGTTCAGTCACATATTGTAATGTTTCAGTGTCTGAAAGGTTTCTTCAAGATCGGCAACATGAGTTCCCACATTGGTACTTTTGACGAGCATATCGTCAACGTACGCCTCCATGTTTCTACTGAGTTGGTTTTCGAAAACTTTATTAACTAATCGTTGAAAGGTCGCCCCCGCATTCTTCAAACCGAAGGGCATGACTCGATAACAATATATGCTGAATTCAGTGATGAAACTTGTTTTATCTTCGTCTTCTGGTACCATTCGTATTTGATTATAATCGGAGTAGGTGTCCATGAAACTCGAGAGTTGGTGGCCTGAAGAGTTGTCCACTAGTTTATCGATATTAGAGAGTGGATAGCTATCCTTCAGGCATGGCTTGTTGAGATCAGTAAAGTCTATGTATATTCTCTATTTACCATTTGCCTTCTTTACCAAGACCATGTTAGCTAACCATTTGGGGTATTTGATTTCACGAATGAAGCGACAATCAGCAGTTTTAGAACTCTTCTTGGATGGCACATTGGCGTTCAAGAACGAACACCCTCTTCTTCTGTTTGACGAGCTTGTAATCGACGTTAACGGTCTGCTTATGTACTATGACCGAAGGGTGAATACCTGGCATGTCCTTAGGGGACTAGGCGAAAACCTTTGAATGCCATTGTAGGCAACCAATGATTGTTTCTCACAGTGACATCGACAAGCCGACTCCGATTCGGATAGTCTAGCTAAAATCATTGATAATAAGGATCTTGATTACTTCTTCCACTGGCTCGGGTTTGGTTATTGGTTTGACATCGCCTCTGAGTTCCAAAGTGTCAATTGGAAAGTTCTGTTGTTCACCTTCGAGCATAAAGGTCAGGGTCGCTACAAACAGTATTGATTCCTTCTAGTGTTTTGAACTTTATCTTCATGTGTCTTATATTGGGCAATGCCTCCAATTTGTCTAGACTTGGATGACTGAGGATGGCGTTATATGATGAAAATAATTTCACTACATGAAAGACGAGTTTAGCAGTTGCATGGTTGGGAGGAGTTCCCAGAGTTACGGTGAGGAGGATAATTCCCTCCGGATAAATGTACACATCAGAAAGTCCTTTTAGGGACCCGATGGGAGGCTAAAGTGGGATGAGCTGAAACCCATTTGCTGGAAGGCGTTCCAAGTGAGGAGATCATAATCTGCTCCCTGATCAATGAAGATTCTCTTGACAATATAAAATCTCATTCTGATGGTGATGACCAATGGATCATTATGATTGAGATCGACTCCGATTAGATCGTCATCGTCGAATCCAATAACTGGCCTTCTTCTCTTGATTGTTGTCATATTCTGAGTAGTGACAAGAGATAGATGATACGTTTTGTCTAGGGAATCGATCTATTTTTCATAGACGGTGCCAATCTATTGGAGGTGGGTTTCGACTCCACAGATACCGGCTTTTTTTGACTTGATCGGTTGCTTAAGGGAATGGTTTGAAATCTGCAAAAGACCGTTGAAAGGTGTTTTGGTGGGGAAGGTTCCGACACTCAAGTCATAATGAGCAGTTTTCGAATAAAATGAAACAAACTGAGAGTAAGAGAAAAAGAGAGCCGGTCTTCCTATGATTTGTGTGCTAAGTGCTAAGTCTAAGAGAGTGTACCTGGATTTCGGTGATGCGAAGTCTTTTATGCATGGGTGTTGCAAGAATCGTGTGTACTCGAGATGTTGCAACCCTAATTTCCTTACGAGGAGATTCGAAGATTTCAGAGTTTGGTAATCAAAATAATCAGGAGATTCGTGATCTTTATCATTAAGGAAGTTTAGTGATACGGGAAAATTTTTTTCCTTATCAATTGGATCCCGATGGTTTTTTTTCTTACCTAAGAGATATGTTTCGTGTCGGAATAGTAAACAGAGATTGATATAAGATTTAGTTAAATATTACCTTTGATTGATAAGAACAAAACAATCAGTTTCTTAAATGCTATTGGTCATCGGTCGAAAAAAGCGAGAGTATCAATGCAAGCTTATTTAATGTTTTTAAGGATCGATATATTCGCTTTTATCTGAAATTTGTTAAATGATCATCTTATGTTTACTCCTTTGAAAAGATAAATTTTTTATTATTGAGGTTTGTAATTCAGGTTTTTAGGTTTTTGAGTATTGCACCGATGATATTCCTAGTTACATCCCATCATGTATATAGGAAAAAAGACCGAATTTTTGCTTTAGGCTTCCGAGGTTCACTTAACTCAGAAAGAGAGAGAAATGGCATATGTACGTATGAGTCGTAAAGGGACTAAACCTGGCATAGTGTCAGCAACTTAAAATCCTGTGTCTTCCTGGTAGGTAAAATCCTATGAATGACCCATTCACGTCCACCTTCTGGGACCTTGACTGTCATTACCTAGACAGCCTATCTCTCTGTCTCTCTCCAGTCTCCGGAAACAAGAATTCATTAAATAGAAGTACATCAATGCATCATGTATGTCTCTATCACCTCTTGGTCCCACCCAAAAAAAGATCTCCTTCTATTCTTTACTCCTCTTCACCGTTAGCACATACATGCATGTATAGAGAAGATGAGTGCATGTAGACTAAATGACTTTGAGACTACCGGTAACAAGCTGTGAATATAATCCTAAACTCCACAACCATTAACTCTCTCTTGTTCCCTTGACCCATAATATGGTGATATCATATTATTTCAAGAACCATATGATAGGTTTCTTCTTTTTGATAATAAACCATATGATAGACTAACCCTTTCAATCATGGTTATATTCTTTTCTTATCGAAGTCGAGCTTTTTTCTTTTTCTATTTGAGACAGATAAAGCATTATCCACTATTAACAACTACCATTTCACTTATTTATATAAAAAATAAAAAATAATACCTTTTTAATTAAACAAATATATCGTATATGACCTTCATAAATATAGTGTGTGCGCGCGCGCGCGTTGTGGTTATTGGGAGGAAACGAGGACCGGAAGGGGGTTCTTTAAATGGAAGGATGCACATGAGAAGTGGGCGCATGCATGTTGGAGACATTAAATTCATTGTGAGAGAATTTGATCAGATGGAGTCCATAATAGGGGGGGTTGTCCAAATCAATATTTGATTTATTAGTCCACATGGAAGGGAATGGAAGATCATACTCTATCAATTCACAGATCCAAAATGAAAGATTATTTTTCTTGTATATCCATCAAAAAAAAAAAATTATGGAAGATGTACCAGAGGAAAATTTTAAAAAAGAAATATTATAAAGATAATATTTTATAGGATAAATGTTACTCAGATAATATTCTATTTTTCTTGAACATATATAACATTTTGTTTATATGGAGGTTAGAGGAAAAATATATTGTAGTAAAATAAATTTAATTTATATTTTTTCTTTCTAAATATATCTTTTTATTTCTCTTTAAAAAACCAAATTTAATTTTTCTTCCTCCAAAACTGAATACATTAATTTTTTTTCTAAAAAACTAATTTAATTTATATGTTTCCCTTTAAACATATTAATTTAAAATTTTTACTCTATAAAAATATCAAATTTAGTTTTTCTCTCTCTATATAATAAGCATATTAATTTTCTGCTTTTAAAAAAAATCAATTGAACTTTTTCTAAACTTATGAAAGTTAGTTTTCTCCTCTAAAACTAAGCACATTAATTTATTGTCTAAAAAAAATCAATTTATTTCATATTCTTTTCTCTTTAAACGAATTAATTTTCAATTTTCTCTCTAAAAATATCAAATTTAACTTTTCTCCTCCTAAAACTAAGCACATTAATTTTTTCTCTCTTAAAATTTAACTTAATTCACATTCTCTCTTCTCTCTAAAAATATAAAATTTAGTTTTTCTCTCTCTAAATTTAAGCACATTAATTTTTTCCATAAAAATAATTTAGTTCATATTTTCTCTCTAATTGTATTGATTTTAAGTTTTCTCTGTCGAAAAATATGAAATTTAAATTTTCTCTCTCTAAAACTAAGAATTTCTCTCTAAAGAAAATTTATTTCATATTCATAAATTTTCTCTTCCAATAAATTTATCTTAAATTATCTCTTTCTAAAATACCAAATTTAATTTTTCTATCTCTAAAACTAACCACATCACTTTTTTCTCTCTAAATAAAATTCAACTTAATTTATATTTTCTCTTTGTAACCCGATTGATTTTAAGTTTTCTCTCTAGCATAGCTTAATTTTTCTTTTTTTTTTTAAAATTAAATATATTAATTTTTTCTATTTAAAAAATATATTCTCTCTCCCTAGACACGTTGATTTCTAGTCTTCACACGCTAAAAATCCTAAATTTTGTTTTACTCTCTCTAAGATTAATCATATTAATTTTCTTTCTTTAAAAAATAAAATTTTTTACATTTTCTCTTTTTAAACACATTGATTTTAAGTTTTCTATTTAAAAATATCAAATTTAATTTTTTTAAAAAATAATTTCCTTAAATTAAACATATAATTTTTGTTTATAAAAATCAATTCAATTTATATTTTTTCTTTTTAAGTATATTTATTTTGATTTTTATATTTTTAAAAAATCAAAATTATTTTTTTATATAAAATTAATAATATTAACATCCTCTCTAAAAATTCAATTAATGAAAAACCAGTTTAGCTGATCATGTGCATGATGAAAGAGTTTCAGAGTGAACTCAGGGATAATCATTATTTTTAGCAAATAGCGAAATCGCGCGGCTGCGATGGGAACAATCGTTATACGAAATACAAACATTTTCCTAGAAATGTCATTGAAAACGTGAAACCGGGTGTCTCTCTCCAACTTTCCTATGATTGTCATGAAAGGTTGCGTGGGTCAATCACAGCCAATTTCCTTACAAAATACCTGACGTGGTTCCATTAGCCGGGTCCAACGTTACATCCCATCCGCCACCACCACCCACGCGGCACTTCAGACGTACAAAACAGTCATCCAAATTCAATTAATCAAATAAAATTTAAATATAATTGATAATAAATAATTTATTTAAAAAAATTATAATAATAAATTTATTTTAAAAATAATAATTAAAATTTAAATTAAATATTTTTAGGATAAAAAGAGAGACAGATAATCACACCAAGAGGGTGGAGACACCGCTCGCCCAGCATCCCTTCATCGACAAAAACCAAAATATTAAAAACGTTACCGAACTTCCTATCCTAAGTTGTGCACGTTCTGTGGTTCTCGTTTCCTCATGGACCTCGGTGACCAACGATCGTGAACGTGTGGAGGTCGATGTTTTGCCATTCGGACAATGTCAAGAAGGTGAAAGGACCGAAAGCGATACTTGATTTGAGCTCCAAGACCATTTTAGTACACAAATTTTTAATTTTATTTTTGTGGATTCATGAAAAACTATTAACGCTGTTTGCTCTTTATCAAAGGAAAATAAGCCCATCGTAGAGATATATATAGTTATAATAAAATTAAATTTTAGATTATAAAATTGAGAGAGGAGAGTTATTATCATTAGACTATTTTTTAGAGGACATCGTAGATAATAATTAACATTTCTAAATGATTTCATCGATTACCAATGGAGAATTGACACCGTAAAAAAATATATTAAATTTTTTATCAAAATTCATATTCAAACATTAAAAATTAAAAGAATTATATGAAATTTTTTTTTCTAAAATAGGTCAAATAGTAACTCGGATGGCTTCAAATACCAATTAATTTAATAAAAAATGATTTCATGAGCTCCCTGTATTAAAAAAATGTGATACTCGTTGATTGAATATTCTCATTAAAATACATTATAAAATTTTTATTAATATAATAATTTTTGGATAAAAATATACTAATTGCAAGGACTCTTATTTGTCAAATGCTGCCTCTTGTTGTTGTTATGGAAGATTTAATTAATATTTCAATTATTTAAGTTTATTAAAGTGATTGGGTGTGACATCTGATATTTAAGAGGAATTTTCTAAATTTTTTATAACAAAAAAAATAAGGGATTTGTGCATAAGGGGAGATCCTTCCCCACTGCGCCTATAGTTAAACCTTTTTATATAAGAATTTAAATTTGTTATTATTCTAATTATTTGTGGATTAAATATATACCGTTATGCAAAAACTCTTATTTTTCAAATGCTCCCTCTTGTTGTTTTGGAAGATAAAATTTTGATTAGTAGTATGTCGATTATTTATATTGATTAAAATTATTATGCGTGACATCTAATACTTCAAAGGGACTCCATATATATATATTTGTGTAGATGGATATTTGTCATCAATTAATATCTAGATTTTATCCGACTAATCTTGAGTACTATAGATTCTATATATGAGATTAACTCTCTCAAATTTTATTTATTAATTTCTATAACTTAACCCAAAATCTATAGTTACAGAAATACAACATCATACCACTACACATGAAAAAATAGAATTCTTGGGTTTGTGTAGGAGGAGATCCTTCCCCATTGCATGGATCACTTGGACTAGAAAAGCCAAAAAAAAGAAAAAAGGGAGATTGTGAAATGAATCGGGACCTCTCTCTCTCTCTCTCTCTCCCTCCTTTTTTGGGTTAATCATTAAACAATGCAACTATAATTTTTAATTCTATAAACGTGATCCGCTGCAGTTGCTTGCATCCGATAGCCTTTTTTTTAGGGTGATAAGACTCATTATGTTTCTTGATTTAAAATGTATTAGCTGTATGCGTACTTAAAAAATATGGGTAGTTGATTAAAATATTAAATCATAAATTTAAAATTTCTTAAATAGTGCATTTTTCAAAATATTTTCAAATATAGCTTAGTTTTAGCTTACATATAATGATACGTAAAATAAAAAATAAATTTTCAGTTGCGTTTCCAAAACTCATAGAATGAAAAAGTAGTTTTAGCATTATGCATATATATATATATTTTTTTTAACTTGACTATGAAACTTGATTAATTTAATTCAAATAGTTGTGGGTTTAATTAGAGGATTAGTTTTTTCTGTCTATTTTTTATTTTTAAAACTTAAATTTAAGATTTTAATAAAAATAAATTTAATTGTTTACCACTAATTCACTAGTGGCCACTCCAAATATAAACAATTTACAAATTCCATAATTGAGAAATAGTTTAAAAAATCAAAATAAGGTGGAAGATATTCAAATTTAGCATTTCGAATAATATTTACTTTTAAATAATTAATCACAAAGTGTATAATAACTAAATTAGGCAGTATTCCAAAAATCTCAACTTTTCTGTTTTTATAAAAGAGAGTCAAATCATCATCATACTAATAAAATCATATGCCAAAAAATTTATTAATTTTAATTAACTTTAATCTCAATTTTTGACAGTGGCCTTTGTCTGCAGCTTACTCATCCGGGGTTCACCATAAGAGTTTGGCAAGCACAGCATAATAGCATCAACCCTGTCTTGTCACAAAATTAATGCAGCTATAAAGACGTACTGCACGTTTTATGGGTTTCCTCACCAATTCCAATGGGTACATTGAATTAATGTGATCATTGAATTGAGATGACAAGCCATACGAACGTCAGCTCTGAGTGGTATTGACCCGAAGCTGATCCTGGAAGTTCGACAATCACTCTTGGCATTAAAGACCTGCCAGAAGAAAGCAGCCCAGTAGGGTAGAAAGGTCGAAGGTCCTAAAATTTGAAACCTAAACCCTCGGGCTTTGTTTAGAGTAAGGAAACGGACAGAAAGAAAGAGACTTTGAGGTACAGATTATTGAATTCTTGGTTGGAGAGGCGAAAGAGAGCAGAAGAGAAGAAATAATTAGGACAAAGCGAAGATATACCAAAAATTAAAAATTTTCTTTCTAAAAATAGAAAAAAATAAAAAAATATAAAAATTTTAATATATCAATTTTATTTTAAAAAAGTTAACACAAAATAAATTTATATTCAATATATATTATACATGGTATAAAATGTTATTCAACTCATGTATTTCAAAATGAAAATCATAAAGCTCAAAACAAAAGGAGAATATTAGTTCATCTAATTTTTTATCAATTTTAACAAAATAATATCATTTCAACTTTTTGAATTTAAAAATTAAAAGGGTATAAAGGTAAAAATAATATATTTTTAAATATTTTTTTTCTTATTTCTCTTCTACTCCCAATAAAAAAATTTATTTCCCTTTTTTTTTTCCGGTCTTAAAGTTTCAAATAAAATGTTACATTTTTTTCTTCTCTGGAACCAAGCGTCATAGACTTGTAATAGCATACGCAGAACCATTTTTAATGGGGCCGTTGGGAAATTTTAATTTGTCGGCTACAGTTGTTAATATTTTATTAAATTTATAATATTTATATTAAAATTTTATTTTTTTAAATAAAAAAACTTTATCGTGATTAAATTAACTTTGGTCTTAACTTCTAAATAACCTGGTTTTATATTTTGATGATTTAATATTATACTACTTTTATGACGTGTATTTATATTTATTGAAATTGTAGTCGTTTGATTTTATCTAACTAGCAGGTGGGGCAGACACAGTGCATTTTGCAGTGTGTGTCATGAAAAAAACAGTTAAAAATAATTATAATTTAATAAGTTTATAATAAAATTATCAAATTATGAATATGATAATCCAAAATATTAAGATTTTAATTGTAATAAATTGTTTCAACAATTTTAATTTTTTTTAACAGATTTAAGAATTTTTAAAATTTGAAACTATGGCTATTTTTCCTCTAAAAAATTTATTTGAAATTCTATCAATAGTGTCATAAAAAAAACACAGTTATGGATAAATTGATTTCAATAAGAGAATATCTAAATTTTATTTTAAAATTTACATTACCTAAACATATTCAGATCTTCAAATAGTTATTTAACTCTTAAAAATAAAGTGACGAGTTAAAATGGTGAATAAGTACTAAGTAGGGACATGTACAGATTTAAATAATTTTTTGACTTCTTTAGAGAGAACACATATGTTGATTAAGTGAGAGAACAACCATAACTATTAGCTTTTTTTTTTTAATACTTAGATTGGTTATTCCCCGCGTCAACACGTGGGGTACCCGCAAGATGCTGATTGTATCTTTTCGTTATATAAATACTTGTCAAATTTATAATTATCTTAATATCCAACACTACAAAAAAACAAGAGTTTAGCGACGGAAATTTTAGAAAAATTCGTCGTTAATACGTTTAGTGAAGAATTTAGCGACGGAAAAATTTCCGTCGCTAATAATGCGTCGCAAAAATTTAGCGACAGATTTTAGAATCCGTCGCTATTAGCAACGAAATGTGGAATCCGTCGCTGGATTTCAAAATCTGTCACTAAATTTCGTATTTAATATTTAGTATGCCCGCCTACCGGCAGGCTGCCGCCCACCACCGCCCCAGCCCGGACACCGCCAGCCCTTGCCCGACCGTGCATGAACCCATCCCCTACTACTTTATTTTTTTTACAGAAAATATGCTTTTATCCAGATTCGAACCTGAATTTAAGGGGTTGTCTGCAGTGTTCTTAACTATTATACCACATTAACTTATCTGATATACTTTTTTTTTACTTCTTTACTTTCTTTCTGACTCTTACCATTAAAAATATTATTCCTTAATTTAACAAAAATATAAAATATAAAATTATATTTAATTAAAACACAAAATTATATTTAATAGAATTAAAAAATTATCTTTAATAAAAATATAAAATTATATTTACAAAAAATATAAAATTATATTTAATAAAAATCAATGTCCTAATTTAATAAAAATATAAAAGACAAATATTTATTTAATAAAAATACAAAATTATATTTAATAAAAATATAGAATTATATTTAGCAACGAATTTAGTGACTTGCTAAATCCGTGGTTAAATTTAGAGACGGATATTATATTCCATCGCTAAATTTAGTGACGAAAATGTAATCTATCGCTAATTAGCGATAGATATAATATTTTGTTGCTAAATTTAGTAACGAAAACGAAATCCATCGCTAAATTTAGTGACAAAAATGAAATCCGTCGATAATTAACGATGGATATAGCAATCCACGAAAAATAATCCGTCGCTAATTAGCGACGATTTTGATTTTTGTTACTAAATTCGTCGCTAAATAGCGATAAATTTTTTTCGTCGCTAAAATTATATTTTCTTGTAGTGCTAATTACAAAAAATTTTTGTAACATTTTGAACAAAATACGGTCAAAAATTAAAAAGAAATGAAAGACTCAAATGAAAAAAATAAAAAACAGCACCGAAGTGGGGCTAAAAAAGAAAAATAAAAAAACTATGTCAAAAAAAGATAAAATATTTCAAGGTAAAAAAAAATTGGTACAAAAAAGAGGAAAGATCTGAATGAATAAAGGATCTGAACAAAAAAAATGTGATATAAAAATAAAGAGACAATTATATGAGGGTGTCTGGACTCTATGAACAATAACACCTATCGGCGTTGGGTGAAAAAAAAAAGCCTAGGGTAAAAAAAAAAAAGGAGGACATAGTTGAACGAAAAAAAAAACGAGTCCCAAAATTAAAAAAAAAAAGAATGACTTGAATAAAAAAAAATAAAAAAAAAGTGCAAAGTGGGGCCTCAAAAAAGAAAAAGAGAAAAACCTATACACAAAAAAAAGACGAATGACTTAAGAGCAAAAAAAAAAAAAAAAAGGCCAAAAAATAAAAAGATAAAGGATTTGAACAGAAAAAAAGGTCTCTAACGAGAAGAAAGAAAACCCGAGATAAAAAAGAAAAAAAAAGGAAATACTTGAATGGATATCTAAATATGGCTAGATTTAAAGTTTCAAAGAGATATATAAATCTTAAAAGTCCTAAAAAAACTTTAACCTAAAAATAAAGGGACGATTATTCGAGAGCATCTGAATTCTGTTAACAATAATATACAATATATTTGTTGATAGAAAAAAAATGTCAAAAAATAAAAAGATAAAGGATTTGAATGAAAAAAAAAAAAAACTATCATCTAAAAATAAAAGGAAAACCATCCGATGGTGTTAGAATTTTCTACGAACTGTAATTCCTAAGGAAAAAATAAGTGGGTCAAAAAAAAAAGGAAAAACATAAGTGAAAAAAAAACTGTGGTCAAAAAATAAAGGGATGACTATCCAAAAGTGTCAGAATTTTCATGTTAACAGTAACGCCTTCATATATTTGCCGGCAAAAAAAGAAACAAGGTGAAAAATAAAAAATAAAAAGAAGAGGGAGCTGAATAGAAAAAAAATGTGATCTAAAAATAAAAGGATGACCATTTGAGGGCATTAAATTTTTTTGTGAACAGTAACAGCTAAGGAAAAAGTCGGTAAAAAATTAAAAAGAGGAATGACCTAAATAAAAGAAAGGAAGGACATGAATGAATAAAAAAATAAAACAAAACAAAACGCAGTCTAAAAATAAAAAGATAACCATCCAAAGGCATTAGAATTATCTCTGAACAGTAATACCCAATAAAATAAATCGGGTCAAAAAAAAGGAAAGATCTAAACAAAGAAAAAAAATGAGGCTAAAAAATAAAAGGACGACTGTTGAGCGGTATTAAAAATCTTTTGTGAGCAGTAACGTCAAAGGAAAAAAAAAATCGGGTAAAAAAAAGGAGGAAGGATCTAAGTTAAAAAAATGGGTCAAAAAATAATGGTTCGACCATATTGGCACGGCCACATTTTTGCGAACAGGCAGGTGAAAAGAAAAGAAAGAAAAAAAGGGATCCAAAAAAAGAATAGAAAAAAATTGTGGCCTAAAAATAAAGGGACAACAATCATTGGGTGTTAGAAATCTTCCATGAACAGTAACATCCAAGAAAAAAAGGGTCACACAAAAAAAAAAAAAAAAAAAAACCGGTGCATGTTGGTCACTTGAAAAATAGCCACACCCAAACCAATTTTCTTTTATACATGGATATAAAAGAAAAAAATCGGGGTCCCCAAAATAAAACCAGACAAAAAAATAAAAGGAAAAAGAATCCAAATGAAAAAAAAATGGTCAAAAAAAGAGGAGGGATTTAGTCGAAAATTAAAAAGGACTTGGATGCAAAAAAAAAAACTTGAGTTGCAAAAAAAATGTGAATGCAAAAGAAAAGAAAAGAAAAGAAAATATCTCGTGGAGGGTGTGGTCATGTGTTTGAACGACCACACCTAAGCCCCTAAGGTGAAATGAAAAAAAAAAATCCAAAAAAGGAAAGAGGAAAGACTCAAATAAAAAAAAAAATTTGTGGCCTAAAAATAAAAGGAAGACTATTGAGGGTGCTAGAAATCTTCTATGAATAGTAACATCTTAAAAAAGGGTCACACAAAAAAAAAAATAAAAAACGGAAAAAAGAAAAAAAAGGAAAAAGGACACCCGGTTGAATAGTGAAAAGTGAAGAATAAAAAAACAAAAAAAATAAAAAACCAAAAAAAAAGGAAAAAAAAAAAAGAACTAAAATAAAGGCACCCAGCTAACCAAAATAAAAAAGAAAAGAAAAAAAAGGGCAAAAAACCCAAAAAAAAAAAAGAAAAAAAAAACCCAAAAAAAGTTACCCGATTGAACAGTGAGCGGTAAACAGTGCTTGACACATGTTGGTCATGTGAAGAATGAACACACCCAAACCCCCGTTTTTCTTTTATACACAGATATAAAAGAAAGAAAATGGGATTTGAAAAATAAAATCGGGAAAAAAAATAAAATGACGAAGGATTCCAATGAAAAAGGAATCGAAAAAACGTGGAAGGATTTGGTCAAAAACAAAAAAAAAGGACCTGAATACAATAAAAAAGGTTTGGGAGAAAAAAAAAAAAGGAAAGAAAAGGTCGCATGGAGGTGTGGTCGCGTGCTAAGAGGACCACACCCAACCCTCTTTAATTTAAACTTAGATTATTATAATATTTTTATAAGATAGAGAGGTGAATTAATAGAGAGCACAATGACCATGTGGCGGCTATCAACTCTAATGGCAGAGGAATATGATAATGAAACATTACTTCTCACTCTTTGATCTGGACTCTCTCACTCTCTACCTTTTCTCTATATATAGCAGACAAAAGCAACTGCACAATCCAAACCAAAAGGCAAACAAAAAGAGAGATGGGTATCCAAGCAATCACACCAATTGTTCCTTTCTTCACATTTCTCATCATTTTCTTCCTCTTCATCTTCAACAACTCATTCCCAAAGCTAATCTCTCCAAAAAGATCCACCATGTCAAACTATGCTATTCTGCTCATACCCCACTTTCTCTATCTCTTGAATCTCTCTCTTAATCATCTCCCAATCTTCAACCGATCTCGTACTGATCAACATTCCCCAGAAAACTCTGCCGATGGTGAACATGATGATCAACCGTTTGTGACTCGGCACAGGAGGAGGAGAGAGAGTGACGAGCATGAAGAATGTGCGGTGTGCTTGTGTAGGATTGAAGAAGAAGAAGAAATTAGAGAGCTGAGATGTAAGCATTTGTTTCACAAAGTTTGTTTAGACCGATGGGCCTTTTCTTCATATAGGCGCTCTACTTGTCCTCTTTGTCGAGGCTCGCTTGCTCGGCTTAGAATTGATGCAGAGCTCGGCGAAGAAGTGTTGGTTTTTAATTTTTGTTCTTCTAGCAGACGTTGTAAGTGGTGGCTTCGTTGAGGAAACAAAAAAAAAAAAAAACGAATTGTCATTCAGATGGTACAGTTATAGTAGTGGGTTATGCGTCGCTTATAAGTTATCCCAAATGTTTCTGTAGATATATCGATTTAGGTTTTATCAAAAGATGCGTACTTCTTTGTTCTCTCTCTCTCTCTTCCCAATTTTTTGGAGCCTTAGGAAAGCTTGGGAAGATAAGGAAGTTGGTGAAATGGTGATGTGCTGTTAACTTGATGCAATTCTTGTCTGCATATAGTTGTAGCCTTGTTTTAAGGTCATATGCATATACAATTATGTCATCGGATAAGAATGTGGAGCAACTAATGAGATGCACTGTATACACTTCTTATGGGATTAGATGCACTTTGTGCAGATCATCCACTTTCCAATTCTAAGCAACTATATGCGAATTATAAGGGTGTGGTTTTTTGACATGTTCAATGATCTTAATTAAAAAAAAAAACAAAGACAAAAGAAAGTGTGATATTCATTGACAGTTCACACGTTTTCACCATTTCTCACTTGGTAAAAATGTAAAACCTTATCAAATTTTACTTATATACTAAATATAACATGAGAGAATAAAAGCTCTGAGACTTCTTGATACATTGTCACAAAAAGAAAGATTATAAAATCTCTAGCTACTCATAGAAAGAGAGATGGGTATCGAAGCAATCACACCAATTGTTCCTCTCTTCACCTTTCTCATAATTCTCTTCTTCTTCTTCTTCTTCTTCATTTTCTACAACTCGTTCCCTGATCTAATCTCTTCAATAAGGCCCACCATGTCAGACTACGCTATTTTGCTCATACCCTACTTTCTCAATCTCTTGAATCTCTCTCTCAATCGTCTCTCAATCTTCAACCGACCTCGTACTAATCAAAATTTCCCAGAAACTATGCCAATTGAAGAACATGATGATGAACCCCATATGACTCGATACTAGAAGAGGAGAGAGAGTGATGAGAATGAAGAGTGTGCGGTTTGCTTGCGTAAAATTGAAGGAGGAGAAGAAATTACAGAGCAGAGATGTAATCATTTGTTTCACAAAGTTTGTTTAGACAGATGGGCTTTTTCTTCGTATGGACGCTCTACTTGTCCTCCTCGTCGAGGCTCGCTTGCTCGTCTTAGAATTGATGAAGAGCTTGGCGAAGAAGTGTTGGTTTTTAATTTTTGTTCTTCTAGCAAACATTATACTTGGTGGCTGCGCTGAAACAAAAGAAAAAATAAATAAAATTGTCATTTAAACAGTAGATTAGCAATATAACTTTAGTCTTTTCTAGAGTTGAACCCGACTCTATTATTAGAAGAGATAAGAAGTATCACTTAAATTAAAGTTCATTGACGCCTTTTCTATAATACTTATTGATATTTATAAGGTTAATAATTATTAAACAATTCAATGACTATAGTATCTCATGGAATGAAATAATAAGTTGATCCCTCGTTGTTAAAATTAATTCAAGATATTACTACGGTGAAAGTTGATTTAATACACACTAACTCCATCATTATTAATACTAGAAAACCTCTACTAATATCAATATAGTTTAAGTTAGAGTTATAACTCAATAAACACCATTTCTTTCTCCTATAATTTTCGAGTTCAACTCTTTTTTGTTTTTTTTTTTTATACCAGAGTATCATTATTAATTGATATATATATATATATATATATATATATATATAATCATAAAAGTTAACAATTTAAAAAATCATTGAACACGATATTTAATTCATTTTCGTGTTTTAGACTAACCAATCAAATTAATCCAGATAGCATAAAAGGAGTAGAAAAATCAAAATCTTGAGTCGGAATGCAGAAGATAGCCTAGGACCACCAAATTTATGTTTAAAAATAAAATAAAATAAAACTTTTATTTTTTTTATCTGAATGCGGTCCCCTCTCACTCTTTCTCATCAGCTCTCTACATATCTGATCTACTGCTATAACTTTTCCCAAGTGCAAACTATTCTCTCTCTCATTCTTTTTTATTTTTACCATTATTATTCAGAATCATATTCTGAATAATTCAGTTTGAATATCTATAAGATCTTATATAGGAGACAACTCTCATAGCATAATTTTTTTTTTATTTTCAAGTTTTAAATCTAAAATTTAATTAAATTCATCACACTAGATGTGTTCTCAACTACTCTCTCTCTCTCATGCAACAATAGTTTGAGATAGAGAGAGAGAGAGAGAGAGTGAGTCCCAAAATGACAATCTAATGTGGATGCGTCTCTAATGTGGTGCTCCCAATGCCACGGGTGCAATTTTGTTTTATAGAACACATTATCTATTTGGTTTTTTTTTTTTTTTGGCATGAATTTATATTACTCGATAACTATCATCTAATGGTCCCTTATATGTTGAAAATTCCCAATTTTTATGCTGTGATGAACTAGTCCCATAACTCCTCCCACTAACCTTAAACAATACAAAATTTAGAAACTTTAGCAAGGTAAGATAAGACAAGCGCATGCAACAAATAGGCAAATCTATTGTCTCTCCTTGCATGTGTGAAACAAAAATATCATAACTAACATAATAATGTCACAGCCCACCTTGAGATTCTCCATTGATTTGATCGAATTTTGAAGGTTCCTTGGTCCAAACGTGTAACAATAATCATAAAAAATAATTTAAATATATTATCACTTCAAAAGTACAAATCCGCATAAATAAAAAAATTCTTAATTCTACTTTATGGGGGCAATATGAGAAACCTAAATGAGTTAAATTTTCTTTTTTGGGGAGGGGGTTAATAAGATAAAAATCTCGAATGGGATCAATTCCTCCGACATGGTGCAGCTAATCGAGATTTCTATAATCATTCAAAAATTACATCTACTAGAACATTTCATATACACGATCAAATTAGGAGAAACAATTACTAACCTTGTAATGAAGAACAAATATCACTGGTGTGGTCAGCCAGCTTGATCATGTCTTTTTTTTTTTTATGTCTTTTTTTTTCTATTTGATATATGAAGTTTTATTTTGATTAATTCGAATCAATCTATTATTAAATTTTTTTTAAAAAAAAATCTCTCAATATAAATTTTTTATATTCATAAAAAATTAAATTTATGATTATAATTAAAATAACTCAGATTTCTTCTTACCGAAAATCAATTAACGTTAGTAACTTGATCGTATGTCGTGATCAACGAGTTTTACGGTAAATTCTCCACATTGACAAGACATGAGTTCAAGAAATGTCGTTAAAAACACGTGAAAGCGGTTGCCTCCGACCATGCAATAATTGTTATGAAAAAGGATATTGTAGGTCAATCACTCATAGAATGCCCATTTGATCGGGCAAAAAAGGACAACGGTTATTTGCTGGTATTAAAAAAATAAAAAATAAAACAAAACAAAATAAACAAAAAAAACAAAGAGAGAGAATTGAGAAATGCAAAAAATAGAAGAATTGAGAAAAAATATTGTATTAGTTAGTATTCAATAGTTTTTACAGATTATATAAATATATATATATATTGATGTTATCCGACTCAAGCCATATTGGGTTTGATACTAACTAAGGCTCGTGGTTCGTTGAACAACACTCTTTTGATATTCATCGGTCAGATCTTTCCTCAGCAATTAATTGCACGATCTAAAACTAATCGATACCTAGATCATCTCAATACTCGGCGGTCGATATACAATCCACTAATGTAATATTTGCTCTTTCTAAATCACAAGGACAATCCCATTTAAACGGAAAGAAGACCTACAATCGTGATCGATAAATAAAAAGATTTTACGATGATCTGGACTTTCCAAACTAGTAAGATATTGAAATTTTTGAAAATCATACACTATGATCCCAGAAATCTCGGGATGCTCACATAAGAAAATTAGGGTTTTAACACTCTATTTGCACACGATTCTCACAAGCAAGAACTATATAAATATCATTTAGCCGTTTAGCCCGGTATGTTCTTTCGGATCTACACTCTACACACAAGGCACGCAGAACTCCCTTTCAGTCTGTTCTCTCTCTTTCGAAAATCACCCTCTAACTTGAATATCAAAATCTTCCCTACTAAAACACCCTCTGGCAGTTTTTTGCATGTCTCACTACTCAAGACCCTTAGACGGCCAAAACATCCCGTTTGATTTAGCAGAGTCATTATCTGTGGACTCAAACCCACCTCCAATATATATATATATATAGTTTGTAACGATAGCAATAAAAGGTCAAGTAGGTAAATAATAGAGTCAAATAGTAAAAAGTAGGTACATAACACATAATAGTGCCAGATAATCAGCACAACAGATAAAAGGATCAAATAATCAGACATATTAGCTGGATAACATGTAGCTAGGTAGGTACACAATACATAAGAACTAGTTAATCGGCCTGACAGGCAAAATAGCCCAATCATGTTGGACATCAAAAAAGATACATGGCCAAAAAGGTCCAAATCATGTTGGGCTTAAGCCTGGCCCTCAACTTATCGAACGGCTCTCTATAGCCTTGTTGCCAACCTGATTGATGCCCACCTGCTTCATCAATTGTTTAGCCTAAAAGCTTGTCGTTATGAGGTATGAGACCCTCTGAGTCAATAGTCCAAGGGGCATAATCAATCAAAGTGTGACGCCAACTAGGGATTCATCTCCCAGACGAGTAAGCATGGCCCACACTCTCTTGATATCTATCAAACAGATATCTCCTCGATAGTCAAATGCTCGGTATCTTCTCGGTACTCGGTGATTATTACACAATCCATTAAGGTAATAATCACTAGTCTTAAATCTCAGGGGGAATCTTACGTAAATGGAAAGGAGACCTATAATCGAAACTTTTAAGGAAAAGAATCTCTATAATGATCGGGACTTTCCAAATCGATAAGAATTGGAAATCTTTGAAAATCCTACATTATGATCCTCGTAATCTCGGAAACTCTTGTAAGAAAACTAGGGTTTCAACATCCCACATGCATACGACTCTCGAACGTGAAAGGTATATTTACATCATTAAGCCAACCAGCCATGTATGCATTCTGAACTAACACTTTGCACATAAGGCACATAGAGATTCCTTTCAGGTTGTTTCTTCACTTTTGAAAACCTCTCTCCAACTTAAGCATCGGAATCTCTCCCGGCGGAGCACCCTCTGACAATTTTTTACAGGCCTTACCGATTAAGACCGTCAGATATCCAAATCATCATGTTCGAGTTAGTAGAGCCATTATCTGTGAACAAACTCACCTTCAATGGATTAGCACCATCCGTGGGAACAAATTGATTTCCCAACCAAACCAGCTCTCATTACCGTCTTCTTCCTCTCCCCATCATGGCTTCAATCAAAAGAAAAAGACCAACCATTGGTTTCGATAATGTTGACTTGACAGGAGTTGACATCAACTAAAACGATCCGCTAGTTATCACCATGAGAATCGGATCTTATCTCGTCAAAAGGACTTTTGTAAATCAATGAGCAGATCATGACAACCTCTTCTGGGACACCTTCTGGCGAATGGGTTTCGTCCCATCTCATCTCTAACCCTCTGATCCGCCCATTAAAGGATTCATTGGCTAATGCATATGCCCAGAAAGCACTATTTCGCTTGTCATAATGTCGAAAATGTCTCATCACTATGTTGCCACCAGAACCACTTTTTACGTGGTGAAACTTCCATTCCCTTACAACACCATTCTAGGTCATCCCACCTTAGGCGACCTCGAAACACTACCAAGCGCTAAACACATGAAGGTCAAATTTGGGACACCTCTGGGAATCGCAATACTCAACGGCGAACCTGATCCATTAACCATCCTCGTTGTGGGAGAAGAAAGAGAGGTCCTAGCAATAGACACTATGGAGCTCAGAGACAATAGTAAATAATAGTCTAAACCTCAACACAAATAAGAAGTAATTGAAATCCCTATCACGGACACACCTAGTCAAACTATCCAGATTGGTGCCCATTTACCAACATCTCTTCAGTATGACATCATTCTAAAATCTTCACATGGTCCCCCAAAGACATGATAGGCATTCACCCTTTGGTTATAGTCTACAAACTGACTATGGATACTAGTCGCAAGCCCGTTAAGCAAAAGAAAAGTGTGTTCATGCTAGAACACCAACATGTGATACAGGAAGAAGTTTAAAAACTCTTAGCAATAGGGTTTATTTGAGAAGTAGAATATTCTAAGTGGTTGGCTAATGTAGTCATGGTAAAAAAAGCAAACGGTAAGTAGAGAATATATGTGAACTTCACTGGCCTTAACAAGGCGTGTCCAAATGACAGCTATCCGCTCCCCAATATTGACAAGTTGGTAGACAATTTATCAGGTCATCAACTCTTAAGATTTATGGATGCCTACTCCGATTATAATCATATATGTATGGCTTTAGAAGATGAGGAAAAAACTATCTTCATTACAAAGCTCGATACCTTTTATTATAAGATTATACCATTCGGCCTCAAAAACGCCAGATCAATTTTCCAACTCTTAGTCGACAAAGTCTTTAAAGAGCAACTAGGCAGGAACGTAGAGGCGTATGTTGACGATATGCTCATCAAGAGTACTAATGCTGAAGATCACGTTGTATACTAATGTTGAAGATTAGGTTGTAAACCTAGAAGAAACGTTTTAGACGTTAAAATGTTATAACATGAGGTTGAATCTAGCAAAGTGCACTTTCAGAATAACTTTCGAAAAGTTCTTGGGTTTCTTAGTTAGTAATCGAGGAATCGAGGTGAATCCGAAGAAAATTCAAGCCATATTTGACATGGTGCTACGAGAATAGTAAAAGATATGCAATGCTTTACCGGTAGAATCGCAACTTTAAATTAATTCATGTCGAAAGTGGGGAAAAAATATAAACCCTTCTACAATACTCTAAAAAAGTCTCAGAAATTCGTATGGACACCCCGAGTGCCAAGCTATATTCGAATAACTTAAAGAATATCTCATGTCACCTCTACTCCTTTTCTGGCCAGTTTCGATGAGAAGCTCTACCTTTACCTCTTTGTTTCTGAACAAGTGCTATGCTCTATCCTCGTGAGGCAGAAATCCGCCACATAGAGGCCGATGTACTGTATCAGTCGAATACTTCACAATTCTGAGGTCAACTATCTATTTATTGAGAAGATAGCTTTTGTCTTAGTCATCATCGTCAGACATCTCCAGCCATACTTCCAAACTCACACCATTGTGGTGCTGACCAACCAACCTTTAAAGCAGATTCTATAGAAGAGAGACACCTCAGGTCGACCCATCAGGTGGAGTATCGAACTAGGCAAAATCGACATCGAATACTAGCCGAGACTAGCTATCAAAGGCCAAGCCCTCACGAACTTTATCCTCGAGTGCACATTCTCAGCACCCATCAAACAAGCTCCTACCGATGCCTAGGAGGAATACACGCAACCCGAATGGACCCTCCATGTGGACGGGTCATCCAACTCTTTAGGAAACAAAGCCAGACTCATCTTGATAGGACCAGATAATTTCAAAATCGAATATGCTCTTCATTTCGACTTCTGAGCGACCAACAATCAGGCCAAATACGAAACTGTTCTGACTGAATTATGGATTGCAGCATCACTAGGGGCCCAAATATACGATTCTTTACCGATAGTTGTTAGTCATTAAGCAGATCAAAGAGATCTATAAAACTAAAAAGCCGACGATGGTAAAGTATCTATCCAAGATACATCAAATGATAAGCAAATTTGACAAGGTAGACATACAACAGATTTCTTGATTAGAGAACACACAAGCCGACACACTTTCAAAGTTAGCCAACTCTAACTCGATAGTGACCAACTGAATGGTTTACTTGGAAAGCCTGCTATACCCAAGCATTGAAGAGCCCGAACATGTCTTGTTAACAAACACCTCACCAGGTTGGAAAGATCCTATAGAGGTCTATCTAAAGCACGAGCAACTACCAAGCTCACCTTCTGAAGTTACCAAGTTGAGACGCAAGGCCATCCACTATGTTATCATCAATGGAGATCTCTACAAGAAGTCCGACACCCATCCATATCTAAAGTGTCTGACACTTGAAGAAGAGGACTACGTACTCAAAGAAATCCATGAGAGGGATATGCAACAGTCATTTAGCTGCTCAAAACCTAGCGAACAAAACTCTCTGACAAGGGTACTACTGGCCCATCATAAATGTCGATGCGGATGGCTACGTCAAGAGTGTAAAAAATGCTAATGCTTTTTATTGTTATCACGTCAGCCCTCCACTGAGCTCTACTTGATAGCCAGTCCATGACTATTCGCCCAATGGGTAATGCACATCCTAAGACCCTTTCTTCTAGCCACCGGACAGTAAAAATTCTTAGTTATAGTCATCGACTATTCTATAAAGTGGACAAAAGTTGAACCATTAGCTTAGATCACCACAGGCAAGATGTAGTATTTTGGGTGGACATCCATCATCATCAGGTTAGGTGTGCCTCAATTCTGATCACCAACAACTGCAAGCAGTTTGAAAACAGAAACTTCTGAGACTTCTATAGTAGGTTGGAGATCCAGTATCATTTACTTCTGTTGCCTACCCACAAGCCAATGGTCTTGCAGAGGTAACTAATCAAATAATCCTACAAGGGTTAAAAGCCACACTAGATGAAATTAAAGGCCGCTGGGTGGATGAGATCTACAACATTTTTTGGGCCTACTGAACAACCCCTAGTAGGGTAACAGGAGAAACGTTGTTCAATTTAACGTACGGTTGTGAGGCATTGATACCAGTGGAGATCAAAATTCGTTCCCTATGGGTGGACCAATACAAAAAAGGGCGAAACGAATTGGCACTGTGTGAATGGTTAGACTTACTCTCCGAACTAAGGGAACTCGTGTCTATCCAACTTATTGCTTATCAACAACAAACGGCAAAATACTACAATAGGTGGATTAGAACTAGAACATTCAAGCTGGGCAATTTGGTCCTCAGAAAGAAGGAAGCCACCAGTCAGCCCCAACCAGTTGGCAAGCTAGCACCCAACTGGGAAGGTTCTTACAAAATACGCTCAGAAGTTCGACCAGTCAGATATTGTCTCGATCATCTAGACGGTTTGACCATGCTCAAAACCTAGAACTCTGAGAATCTGCGCATTTATTATAAATGACAATCGACACTCTCCCGTAAGAACACCATCTGTTCTGTACCTTGCCCAATGATCAGGTAAGACCCCCATGGTCTTTTCCCTCGTTATGCTATCCTATCATCCAACCAATCTATTTTATGTTTGTCAAAACATGTCGTCAATAAGAGATCTATCTCCCCATTAGGTGGATAGGCTCTTCTTATAGAATGAACGTGTCATCAGTAAAGGATCTATCTCCCTATCGAGTGGACACAGCCCCTCTAATCGAACAAACGTGTTGTCAGTAAGAGATCTATCTCTCCATTGGGTAGACATGACCCCTTCAATCGAACAAACTAGTCGTTAGTAAGGGATCTATCTCCCCGTTGGGTAAACACAATCCCTCCAATTGAACAAATATGTCATCAATAAGGGATCTATCTGCCCGTTGGGTGGACATGACCCCTCTAACCAAATGGACGTGTTGTCAATAAGGTATCTATCTCCCAGTTGGGTGGGCACGGCTTTTCCTATCGAACGATCGTGTTATTGGTAAGCGACCCATTCACTTGGTAGAGCACTCTCAAACGAACATACGGCCAATATAAGAAAGACCCCTGCTTGGGTAAGTACGACTTACTATCTCAGTCGTATGCAACATGAAGAGTACAAGAGTAACAATGCCTTGCTCCTAACAACTTAGCAAGCCTATCAACAATGAGGCGTCGGCCAAATTACTCACTCAGTGGTTCAGTGCTCGTTACTCATACTGGTGGAATACTAATAGACAAGGAGATTATTCTAAAGCGAAAATGACAAGTAAGTAATAGAGCTCTCTTTTTATTTCAATGCAATGAGTGCATATCATAGTACATAGTCGGGTGCGACGAGAAAGAAATTTACAAGTTTGTGAGTTGAACTGAATTACACCAAAAGAAATACATGTGAACCCTACATTGGAAAGCTAACTAAATGCAAACCAAAAATTGGAGAAAACTCCATGGCCACTTAACAGTAAAGACAAAATAGGCATTATACAATCGGGGTAAAAACTGCAAATTAATTACAAAAGAAGCTAGAAATGACTTTGAAGAGGGTATGAGATGGCCAAAAGAGACAGAAAAGATGCATCAAGCCTCCAATCACCTCCCTAACTCCTCTTATCACCCAACCTGATGGAGAGCCAAAAAGTATTTTCAGCAACCTCTGCTATACCTAGTGGTCAGACGATAACCCTAATCTTAAGAAGAGAGATTCCATTACGAACAATAGAGATGAGACTGGTCTAGTTCGGGCTGGTTCTGGGTCGATTTCGAGACGGACCCAGGAACCGTGGGCCAAGCCGACGGCAGTTCCAAGGCATTCCCAGACCGGACCGGGCCAAGTTGGTTCCTAAAACATTTACTTGGAACAGGCCTGGCCCAGTGAACTAGGCCGGGCCGGGCTGGTCCGATTCAATGCTTTTCAAAAGGAAAATTTGCAAAAAATAAAAATAAAAAAATGGCTATTGGAACTAAGCCAGGCCGATTCCACAAAAAAAAAAAAAGGAACTGGACTGGCCCGTTACTGTAGCAAGCTAGTCCAATTCTGGGTTACTATTCACCTGGGCCAATTACCGGTCTGCTAGGCCGATTTCCGGGTTGGAACTAGCCCAGTCCCATATCTAACGAACAAGAATCTCTCCCGTCCGAGTTAAGGTCTCTCTCAACTCAAGGCCAAGATCCTAATGAGAGCCCTGACTGGTTCTGCCATGAGGTCTGAATTCCGAACAACGTGATGGGACCTTATATCGCCTGTCTCATCCTTGATGGAGCCTTATATCTGCATAAATCTTCTAAACTGTTGATTTTGTGATTCAAAACCCATGTTTAACCTATCTCTCAGAAACACTAACTCTTAACAGAAGAGATGCATAGAATCACTCTTGAAAATACTCCATATCACACTAATGCAATGTTGCTGTCCTCTGTTGCCTATTTATAATCGTAGAGATGTAACCCCTGCAATCTCGAGCAAACAAAATGACCCAATAAAAAACGTGTGCAATGAATGAAAAATTCAACTTTTTCAACTTTCCACGTAACATTTATTTCGAGATCATTTATTTAGTAGTTATTTGCATTTACGCTTCCATGACCTTCCAAACAATGACCCTCTATTTACTCCTTATGTCTATCCTTCGAAGCGACTTAAGGTAGGAGGCAAGTGATGGTCAAGCTTGGCCCTTAACTTGTCGAACAATTCTCGATAGCCTTGTTGCAAACCTGATTGGTGCCCGCTTAATTGGTCAACCATCTAGCCTAAAAGCTTGTCGTCACAAGGCATGAGACCCTCCAAGTCAGTAGCCCAAGGAGCATAATCAGTCAAAGTGTGCCGCCAACAAGGGATTCATCTCCCAGACGGGTAGACATGACCTACACTCTTTCGGTATCTATCAAACAGATATCTCCTCAGTAGTCAAATGCTCAGTACCTTCTCGATACTCGGTGATTGTTACATAATCTGGTAAGGTAATAATCACTCTTCTTAAATCCTGGGGGAATCATGCGTAAATGGAAAGGAGATTTATAATTATAACCGATAAGAAAAAGAATCTCTATAATAATCTGTACTTGCCAGACTAGTAAGAGTTTGAAAATTTTTAGAATCCTATATTATGATCCTCGTAATCTCGGAGACCTCATAAGGAAACTAAGATTTCAACATGCCGCGTGCATACGACTCTCACATATGAAAGGTATATATATATATATATATATATATATATATATATATATATATATATAAAAATTTTTTTTTTATTTTATATATATTAAAAAATAAATAAAAGTACACTCTCTGAATTAACACTTTGCACACAAGGCATACAGAGTCCCCTTTCAGTCTGTTTCTTCTCTTTCGAAAACATTATCTAACTTGAACGTCAGAATTTTTTTCACCGAAACACTCTTCGACGGTCCTTTGTAGGTCTCACTATTCAAGATCCCCAGATGATCAAGTCATCCCATTCGATTTAGCAGAGTTATTATCTATAGAGTTAAACCCATCTCTGACACTAAAAAAGCCAAATTAGAAAAAGTAGAGAAAGAGAGAGCAAATAAAAATGTAGAGAGCCATGGACAAGCTCTAAATGCAAGAGCAAAAGAAGCAGAAGATGGAATACGGTGGAAGTAACAGCGGAGTGAAAGTGGTTAGGCATCCGTGAAAATATTGAATTATTCGGTATTAAATAGTTTTTAATACTAAAGATTGAGAGTGTACAATTACATCTTTTTAATTTTTTTAAATTTAATTAGTATTTATAATTTATATTTATTTTGTCTTCATTTAACTATAATTTTATTTTTATTTATCCTTTTTAAAATTTATTCATTTAACTAAATTATATATAAATCTTTTTTAATAAAAAAAAAAACTCATCATATAATAAAAATAAAATATGATATCACCATCATATATTTTAAATTTTTTGCAACTCAATCTCTGTGTTTATATATAACAAATATAATTTTAATATACAGTGTATTGTATTACGACAATGATAAATATTGTGTTACTGTAATTATATTAATAGATGATTCTCAAATTGTAATCTATTCCTGTTACTTACAAAAGTAAGTCCGGTCTATCAAGATCCACGGAATATACAAATAGCTCTTTAATACTTTAATAGAATCATAATGAAGATTTATTTTGAAAGTAATAATTATAATTTAAATTAAATATCCTAGTAGTTGAAACGTGACATATGTTGTTTCGGACCCTTAAATTTAAAATAAAATAAAATAAAATAAAAATATCTGACAATAATAATAACGTGCACAGATCCTCTCCCACTCTTTTACACAATCTCTTGTAAAGGTATTATAACATTTAGGTCGAGTTCAGGTATCATGATACCCAAATTTGACTCGAGTATTTTTTAGGTAGACTCGAACTCAATTTTAAAGTGTTATTATGTAGTATCGTCAGATAGTGTCATCGTATGATATGATCTAGATTTATATTTCTCGAATTCAAATTTGAATTTAAAGTGTCGCAGATAGTTTCATCGAATTGTATCGTTATTTAATATATAAAATATATTTAAAAAAAAAAATTGTATAGCTGTGCTATTTTTGGATTCGAACTCGAGCTCAAGCCCGAGATACCGAATCCAAACCCAAACTCGAGTCAAATTTTGATCAGATGTTGTGTGGATACCCGTAATACAACCGGGTGTCAATCTCTTGTTTTTGTTTTCTGTGGATCACGTGAGCATGACATGGCAGACAAGCGTGGAACTCGTGGGGGTAAGGAGAACAACCATGGTAGTTGTCAAATTTGTTTTGCCATTTGTACATTCTTAAAGTGACGATGAAATGACCGAAATCACCTCCTTCATTTGAAGGAATTGTGCTGTGAGCCGAGTTTATATGGTAATTTCCTTTTTTAATAAAAATGATATATTTATAATTCAATCCCATTTGAGTAAGAATCACGTGAGTGATCCCACATAATAATTTGTCATTGATTTGATCATTTTGATACACACATTTTTATTTTTATTTAAATTTTTATTTTTTGGGGATTCATAGGAAACTATAACAACGTTGTTTCGTAATTGGTCAAAGGAAAATATCAACCCTAGGAGACACTAATATGGCCAAAAGATTTTGATAAGTTTGTCGTATCCAAAAAACGTGACACTCGACATGAGGGATCGAACAAGGTTGTTTAAGTACAAATTGATATGAAATGAAGACCCATTATACGTGAGATCTAGGGAGCATTCCGAAAGCATGGTCAAAAGTTTAGAAATTTAAAATTATTTTTTTTCACATAATAATTTAAATCTGTTATTATTTAATAATTTTTGGATTTAAAATAAACTATTCTGCAAAAACTCGTATATGTCAAATGCTTCCTCTTGTTGTTAAGTTCCAAAAAAAAAAAGATTATTAATTTATCAATTATTATAGTAAAATATTCTTCGTGTTGCGGCCCAGGAGTCATTCGTATTAATTAAGGAATTTCATGTGATTATGATTAAATTTTTATTGAAAAAAAATAAAACATTAAATTGATATTTTGGATAAACTCAAATCGAACTTGTTAATAGTTCTTCTATTTTTCTAAAGGTTAGGGAAAGCAGGTGGAAGAAGCCGTAAGGCACTTGTTTAATCTTTATCATTGATAGCATCTCTCTCCCTTTTTTTTTTGTTATAATGAAAATTGAATTCAATGGAAGGAAATTGTGATCGTTACGCTGTCCCTTTGAAATCTGTCTCTCCAATAATCTCTAAACAATGCAAGAAATGTTGGTTTGGTCTAATATATATATATATATATATATATATATATGTATGTATATTTGGAAGAGAGACATATTATGTTCTTAATTTAACGTATATTACCCGCGTGCATGTCATGGGAGTGAAAAAAATGATGCAGTTTTAGTCACGTGGAATGACACGTGAAAAACACTAAAGTTTAAAATGCATATTGGAATTTTTCAAAATCAGCAATTGTGGTTATTGAAATGCCATCCCACATAGATATTTGGTCTCTCACCGATATTTTGGGACAACCGGAAAAAGTAGTACCCAAATCAAAATCAATAATGAAAGGGCAAATTTTTTTAATTATAAGATTAAAAATATAAATAATTTTTATTATAATTTTTTAATTAGGATGATCAAATTTCATTAATTAAAAATAATTTAAAAATTATGTGTATATAATTCTGAAGGGGTAATATTATGACTAATCAAAATATTTTTTATAATTAGAAAATAATTTGAAAATAATGAAAAATATTATTATTATTTTTTTAACTTTAGAAGTGACTCCTTTAAATGTTATTGACCCAGCTCCTGCCACCAAAACTTAAAAAAAAAAAAGGAAAGAAAAGGGCACAGTAGGGATTCGACAATCCCTATTGGCTACTTGGATATAAAAGAACTCATTTGGATTTCATGGCTACTTGGATGTATTAGTATTACACATTTTTTCCCTATAAAATTGTTTTGTAATAACAATGAACGTATCAAGCATATAGAAACGCACTCTAACATCATCATGAATCATATCAAAATGTGTGATATTGAACTTGTATCAGTAATTTCTTTTGAGCATTATCTTGGGAGTAGGAAAGCGGGCAGAAAGGAAAAGATTTTGAAAGAAAAGATAATGAATTTCTTTGTTTGAGAGTTGAGGGGAAACAGAGAAAAGAAATGATTAGGACAAAAGAAAATTCTTCCAAAAGTTTTAAAACTTTTTTCTGAAAAATAAGAAAAACGGAGGGAAAATTTGATGGGTGGAAGTAAAAATTTTAATATATCAATTTTACTATTAAAAAGTTGATATAAAATAAATTTATATCTAATGTATCCTATAGTAGTATAAAATATTATCCAATTCACATGCATCTCAAAGTGAAGATCGCAAAACTCAAAGCCAAAAATAAAAAAAAAAAATCGAAGTTGAGTCATTCAATTCTTCATCGATTATCAACAAACCAATTTTTACAAAATTGTGAAGATCACATATTTGGGTTTCATACAATTCCATCTTTGGCAAGATTTGTTGGATTTAAAAACTAAAAAGGGTATAAAGATAAAAGTAATATGTTTTTATATATTTTTTCTTATTTTTCTCTAACCCCCAATCAAAAGAAATTTGTTTTCTTTCTTTTCTTTATTGAACTCCTTTGTTTCTTTTTATCTCATACCTTTTCTTTTCTTTTCTTTTCCTTTTCTTTCCTAAATTCCCAAACTAACAGTATATTTGAATGGAAAGATTTGGAAAGAAAAGAAAATGTTAAAAGAGAAAATTGTCTATTTTCTTTCGTTTGGGAGTTTTATATGGAAAGAAATGAAATAAAATGGAGTGATTTTTAACATAAAAAATTTTCTTCCCAAAAGTGGGAAGAAAAAGAAAGAAAAATGAGAGAAAAAAAGTTGTTTTATAAATATACCAAATTTATCTTTTAAAAGCTGAAAGTAAAATCCAATAAATCTCATTTCTTTTCTTTTCTTTCATAAAACTCTCAAACAATAAATTAAAATTAAAATTAAAATCCAAGAAATTTTCTCTTCTTTTTTTTTTCTCTTCTAACTAATCTTTTCTTTGCTCTTCAAAACTCCCAAACAAGCTATAAGCCTTCATGTATTTTAATAATGGGATATTCTATCAATATTCTCCATAGTTGGTAACAAGTCAGAGATATTGGTAGCATATATTCCATAATTAGGGTTAAGATTTGGGTTGGGGTTTATAAATACCACCCTTTATGTACAGTCACAAAATACACCAACCTATTCTCTCCTTTCTTCACATAATGATATATTACATTATTTAAATTGAGAATGATATTATGATACTATTTTTTAAAAGGAAGAATTGTGAATAGTTAGTTATTATGTTGAGAAAATATCAACAAATTAATGAAAAGAAATATATAAAAATCATATTTGTCTCAAAATTAATAAAATGATAAAAATATTAAATAAAATAAATTTAAAAGGGGTATAATGGGAACTTTAATATTTTGAAACTTGTCAAAATGTTAAGTGAACATTCATTTTGGGATTCTCAAAAAAAGAGTAGAAAAATCAGTGAAGGATATTAGACATTACAAATACAAGATAAATTTATTTTAAAAATGAAATTTTTAGTAGATATATTCATTTTTACATTAAAAGGCTCTGCCTTGCCTAAGTAATTCTAGCCTCAACTTCCAAAAAATCCGGTATGTTTTTAGATTTTCATGGCCACACCAGGTACCGACGCATCACATGACTCTCTCTCTCTCTCTCTCTTTCTCTCTCTCTCCCCCCCCCCCCCAACCTTTTTCTCTATATATAGCTGACAAAAGCAACTGCACAATCCAAACCAAAAGGCAAATAAAAGGAGAATGGGTGTGAAAGCAATCACACCAATTGTTCCCTTCTTCACATTTCTTATCATTTTCTTCTTCTTCTTCGTCTTCTACAACTCATTCCCAAATCTAATCTCTCCAACAAGATCCACAATCTCAAACTATGCTATTTTGCTCATAACCCACCTTCTCTATCTCTTGAATCTCTCTCTCAATCATCTCCCATTCTTCAACCGACCTCGTACTGATCAAAATTCCCCAGAAAACTCTGCCCATGGTGAACATAATGATCAACCTTTTGTGACTCGGCACAGGAGGAGGAGAGAGAGTGACGAGCATGAAGAATGTGCGGTGTGCTTGTGTAGGATTGAAGAAGAAGAAGAAATTAGAGAGCTGAGATGTAAGCATTTGTTTCACAAAGTTTGTTTAGACCGATGGGCCTTTTCTTCATATAGGCGCTCTACTTGTCCTCTTTGTCGAGGCTCGCTTGCTCGTCCAAGAATTGATGCACAGCTCGGCGAAGAAGTGTTGGTTTTTAATTTTTGTTCTTCTAGCAAACGTTGTACTTGGTGGCTGCGTTGAAGGGGGGGGGGGAGAATTGTCATTCAGATGGTAAGATTTGTAATCAGTATAGTTTCGTATTGAGTATTGTGTCGCTTATGAGTTACGGCAAATGTATTTGTAGATGTATAGCTTTAGGTTTTATCAAAAGATGCATATTCACCGACGTTCAGCCGGTCTAATAGGTTGGATTGTTAAATATTTTTAATCAACTCTTAAATTTAAAATTTGTGAATAAAAAAATATATATTAAAAAAACCGTCTTTTAAATAAGACTCATAACTTCTTGAATCAGATTAATCGAAATATGATTTCGAATATCAATGATGTGATAAAAAAAATTTTTTAATCAGATTAATTGAAATATGATTTCAAATATCAGTGATGTGATTAAAAAAAAAAATGCATACTTTTTTGTTCTCTCTTTTTTTGGTGTCCTGCACTTGATCCATCACCTAGTATTCATAGTTTCGTTTCGATTAATTTAGATCGAATCGCGGTCAGGTCCTTATTCAGAAGAGACTCTCCCAACGTTATTTTTACCACTCTTAAGATTCGAACTTGAATACTTAATGTGGAGTTTTAGTATCCTTTCACTAGAACAACGAAACTTTGGTGTTATCTCTCCCCAAATTTTTTGGCGATTTAGAAGAGTTTGAGAAGATAAGGAAGTTGGTGATGTGCTATTAACTTATGGCAATTCTTGTCTGCGTATGGTTGTTGCCTTGTTTTAGGTCACATGCATAAACAATTGTGCCATCGGATATGAACATGGAGCAACTAATAATGAGATGCATTGTGCACACTTCTTATGGGATTAGATGCACTTAATGTAGATCACTTTCCAACTCTAAGCAACTAATACATTCTATTTGAATTATGATTGTGTGTTTTTGACATGTTCAATGATTTTAATTAAAAAATATATATTAATAAAAGACAAAAAAGTGTGAAATTCATTAATCTTAAAATGTAAAATCTTATATACCGTAAAAATAGATTTTAAGAGAGCTTTATCTATCTCGAATTGAGTCGAAATTAATCAAATTTAACATAATTATCATATATTGATTGTTTATATATATATATAAAATGAAACCTTATCAAATTTTAATTATCTTATCAAGTCTCACTTGTGTACCAAATATAACACATATTTTTTTAATTAATCTATGGAATATGAATACACATAATAATCCATAATATATGTATTTATCAATAAGTTAGACGAATTCCATAAGTTAAACATATTCTCTATATAAATGATACAAAAAAAAATTATATCTGTTGAAAAATCAAATGAAATCTATATATGAATTTAAATTATTTTTTATACAATTTATAAAATTTGAATACTAAATATCATTTTATTTTAAGAAATGTGTTATCCTTTATCAGTCAAGTCAAAAATAATCTGGCTTGCTTAGAAAAACATGTGGCATTAAAGTATAGGCTTCATTAATTAATCAGAACAATTAGACCACCATATGCGTATTTTATTTCTTGGGCCTCGTAGGTTAGAGATTCGGCTGTCACACTAGTCTAGAACAATGTGTGCAGTCTATCTCTTTCTTCTTCTTTTTTCTTAATAAATTATCACTGTCCAATAATCACATTAAATCCGATATAATCAAATTCAAGTTGGGTTGAATTTTTGAGAATCAAAACTCTTTCGATATTTATTTTTATCATATACAAAACTCAAATTCTAAATTTTATTTAAAAAATATCAATATTTAATTACTCTACAAACAAACGAGACCATGTATATTCTACTTGTTTTCCTCAACTTTTTTGACCCTGAGAGATTAGGCAATGCGCCTGCTTGCACAAATTGCATTTTGATTAATATAGCTATTTTTTTCTTCGATGAAGATAAATATTAATATAATTTTTATAAGTAATATTACATGGATGAAATGAGTTATGAATCAAATACACTAAATCTTATGTAATATTCCTTCTTGATAATTTTTTTTAAAATTTTTTGTTTGATTAAAAAGACAAACTTATTCAAAATTATTTAAATTTAAGGGATGTCAATATGCCCCGACTGAGTAGGGTAAATCTACCTCCGGCCTAGACTCAAATATTCCGGATTTGGGTAGACCCGCCCAACCAGGTGAGATAAAAGAGAAAAATTATTCCCATGCCGTACGGACACTCTGGGTATATCTTATAATAACAACTCTACCAGTTTTATATATAAGATCTTTCCTCTTTATTTAATTTCATCAACTTAATTAATATGAAATACATTTATCAAACAACATCCATAAGAAATTAATGATCCATAAACTAATTCATACCAAACATAAATCTAACACGTTAAGAACGTAAGATTGAACCTACCCAAATTTTTTAAAATTTATTTATTTTTTGATATTTGATCACGGATATCCCAGAAACTTAACTAATTCAATTCGAGCAGTTAGGGGTCCAATTAAGGTTTATTTCAGTACCTATTTTTCTATTTTCAAAACTCGAATTTAAAATTTTGATTAAAAGAGTATAATATCCTATCATCCATAGATACTTTTTTTTTATTATTATATTACATCAACATAATCCATACTGTAAATTTAATGGAAATAAATAAACAAACAAATAAGAGAACAAGCATCAGTGCTAGAAGTGCGCATCTATATCTCTCACTCTCTCTCGGCCTGAGTGCAGTGCAGATAACCTTATATCTTATTGGCTATGTCTCTAACCATCTTGTAACCAAAGTTGATCATGATTTCTTTAGGACGAGTATATTTAAATTTTATTAGTTATAGCACATGTTTTCACTTGGAAATTTATTTTCAACAAGAAGCAGAAAATAAAAGGATTGCATCATTCTAATTATGTACAATATATAGTACATCACTTTTGTATACCTCAAACTTACATGCTTTCATCTCTCACCTAAAACCAAACAGCTTGGTGTGGTAATCTTCTTTTTTTTTTTCTTTTTTTTGGGGGGTGATTATGGTATTTTAACTCATTAGGGGTATAAAGAACCAGGTATAAGAGGGAAACCCGGGCCACACCCGTGAAAAAGATCATGGGTATTACTTGCTCCAAATTTTACCCGCACCCGATCAAAACCACGGACTGTTTAGCCCGACTTAGCCAGCAAAGATGGGTACCCATCAGATCGAACAAAATTATTATCCCTAACTGCCATATTCTGAATCTATGAATTATTTAAATCAGTGAAAATTTTTCTTTTTAAAAAAATAAATCAGTCAACATATGCCTTTACTAAATGTATATTGCTAGCTAGTTTGGATAGGGTATATTACCAATCCGCCAGGTGATCTTATGCATGGGTGGGAGAAAACGACCAATGTTGTTACCTACTTTATAAGTGTTACCATGAGTGTCTTTAATCACCTTAACTCCCCCAAGATTGCTTTTATGTCAAAGTTCAACTTCTGCCTCTCATCTATGGGAATAGTCCAATCTGAAAGCAGTTAAAGGCCAATTCCCTTGGTAAATTCAATTTAAAAAACCGTAAGGGTTTATACTGATAATGGCAACAATACAAGGTAACAAGGAGTTGTCAAAACGTATTTGCTTACATGTTTTTGAAGAAGGATGTCTTTTTTTCTTTCTTTTGCTTTTTGGCTCTCCCATATTTGATAATACACACACTGATCAGTCAGTAACATAAAGGACAATGGAGGGAGCAGAAGGAAAAATTCCCACCTTAAATGCCTTCCACCAAGAGATTTTCTCTGATTAATCACCATATGAATTTGCCCTCAATGAATTATATTTGGCACGGCAATCAAATTAATCACCCACTTAAAACCTGTTTGATTGCTTTTTGCTGATCTGCTGTTAAAGACTGCAAACACAACAGGAAAAAATAATTAAAAAAAAAAAAAATCAGTTTCAACATGGAAAATAGGGACAAATTATTCTCCAGTTTGTAAAAACCAGTACCTGGCAGAGGTGATTAAACATCAGACTGTCATTCTGAAAGAATTTCACAAAGAAATCCGTGAGGTAACTCGCCAAATTAATCTGTTATGCGCAAAATGAAAAAAAGCTCATAATATCAGTAAATGCTCAAAACCTCTCTGACTAATATAAATACATATGTAGATATATATTTTATATATATGTATTTTGTTTTTCAAAGAACATGGAAAACCTCATTAAGGGGGTCAGCAGCAGTTAATAGGTCACCCTCACTATCATCTTGGTCCTGCAAGTTTGGGAAATTGTTTCAGTACCCGGGCTATAGTACAGCACACATTACAGGTATTTATGTGCCATGATCAGACCTCATTAAACACTTTAGCCATTGCATTAAGTTGATCATAGGAGGGTCTAGCAGATGATGTTGCACTAACTGAATATAAGAGATCCTCCTCGGTTTCCAAATTGCCTTCCCCTAAATCTTCCCAATCAGTATCCTGTGCACATTATGCTTAAAGCGTGGACTCCCAGTTTGTAAAATAATATAATCCATGCTACTTAGATGTTAATAAACCTTATCACTGCCCACCTCATCGTTATCACCAAAAGCTTGTTCTTGAATCTCAATCAACACATCCGCCAGTAAAGACAGTATCTGCAGCCAACAGAGAATTAAGTATTATTGCTAACATAAAAGGATTAACACCTTAAAATTTGACCACAATCCAGAGATCAGAATACAGTCAGACACTACGAATCCTCTCTGAGAGCAGCAATGAAGCACCGACACACACAGAGGACAGGGGACATGAGACGACACACACATGGTGCCATGGCAAGATTATAAAAGTTCTACACTAGTTTACATTACAAAGTGTTGTGTCGTGTCATGTTGTGTTTGAGAACTGTGTAGATGTTTGTGTAACATTGGAGTGCATGGCTACCTTTTTTTTTTTCCTCTCCTTTAAATGATGAGAAGCATGAAGGTAAATATTCAAGCAAGAGAATAGAAGGGCACTACTCAGGTAAGAAACATAAAGTCTCTTGCTACAATCAGGGGATAAAGTTTTAAGTGCAGAAGAATTAAAATGCACCACTGGCTAAAAAAGGCAATGGAAGAATTTACAAGATGTCTACTCAGTAGAAAGGGAGTTCAAATCCCTTTCCAAAACTAAATAAACACATTGCATGTCAACAGCTAACAAGGTGGCAAGATTTGCTGGACTTTGCATAATTATCTCCTGCCAATTCCCCATCGGTGCGGCCATTGAAAAAAGAAAACCCAAATAAAAGGAAGAAAAGAAAAAATCCACACATAATATGAGTCATTACAAAATGACTTACAAACAAGCGTAATATGGGAATAGGAAACAATCAAATTAAGTCTACAAACATTTCCAAGTGTCTCTCTCAAGTTGGTAACAAAGCAGTAATCCCCTTATCTTTTTCCCATTTCCTCCGTGTACCACCCCCCCCCCCCCAAAAAAAAAGTAATAATAGCATTATTCCAGCTTCCTAGTAGATTCTGACCCCACCAGAGAGATTGGAGGCTGGTCAGATAACTCATTATCAAAGAATTATCTGAAAGAGATATATTGTGACTTCTATCTTGAAAGTGACAAGGGGTAATTAACATTTGGAAAGAGAGAAATAGGAAACTCCATACAAAAGCTTTCTTTTCACTGTCAGCAGTAACCATCAGATTGAAATCAGACGCAAGATCTAGCCGTTTAGAAGCTTTATTCTTGTTAATTTTTAGTGTTCTAGTCCATTTGGAAAAATAGACAGAGCAATAAAGTACTGTCATCACGATTTTTAGCTTGATGATAAAAAACAACCTCATCAAATACCTTTTCAGGAAGTGGCATCAATGTCCATTGATCAGGAGCTAATTTGGCTTTTGAGCGAGTCATAATCCCTGCAGTGGACTTCATATGAAATAGATTAAGTTCCTGCAAGGACACCAAGTCTCATCCAGGTACACAATCACAAGACTAGCAAACCTTGATAAGATGGCCTTGGACATGGACTTTTGCTAATTCAGCATGCCTTGTTGATAGCAATAATGCCAAAGCAGTGGTTGTAACTTTAATCTGGTATGCACCCTGAATCTCCCCTGCACATCGTAGAAATTTTCAAAGCATCTCAGTCTGGCCAATGCAAGACAAGACATCAATAAGCAAGTTACTGTTTCATTTGATTTACAATTAACAGTATGAATCACACTGAAATATGATGAACAATATTGTGACTGAAACCTAAGTTCTCTATTGTCCTTCATATCGATATATAAGCCATTGTAACATTAAAAATTTGCTTTCAACAAGTCGAAGTGTTCAGAAGCTAGCAAGAATCAAGCAAATATAGATGAGCAAAAATGCTCCTGTGCATGCATGACTCGAGATATTCAGTTCAGCATTTTAAGAACTCAATGATACTTGAATAGAGAGGGAGGGAGGGAGAGAGGGAGTGAGGGAGGGAAAGAGGGAAAACAGGACATAAAACCAGGGGATACAAGTGTCCTAGAAGTCATTGAGTCAAAACTTTGGCAGAAGAACTTGAAATGCATACAAAAGGGGTTGCAGCACTTGAGAAGTGGGAAGAAGAAAGGGACCCCCACCCAGTTCTGAAAGGTT